>JAOWAV010000036.1:65160484-65177675 GCA_028571045.1 Scolopax bukidnonensis | reverse complement strand
CCCCCAGAGAGGTGCAGCCCTGCCCAGTGCGGGGGCAATGCCCCCATTGCAGCGGGGGGGGACAGAGAGGGGGTGAGCCCCTGAGCCCCTTCTGGCAGAGGGGAGCAGGAGAGCTCTGGGGGGAGCGGTCAGCATTTTGCTGAGCAAGTTTGTTTCAACTCCTGGGTCAGAATTTGTTTTATTTACGATTGCTACATCCAGACACACACCCGAAACTACGTATATATAACATTATTGAAACTGTATATATATATAAACCCACACTTTTTGCATGTCACACTTGCCAGCTCAGCTCGGAGACCCGAAGCGAAGCTGGACCCATCCATCTACACAGCCAAATCTTCTGCATTTAAGATTTTATTCTAGTAACTTGGCAGATGAAGCCCGACGAGGGTCCTGGAGCCGTCCTGGCTTCAGGGGGAGCAGCTGATGTGTGGAGACGTGTCACAGGCACTAATATCATTACCTGGGGAACAGTGCCCACGGCTCTCAGTGCATTCAGTGAATAGGTCTATCACGTTTTTTAAAGGCAAATATCACTTCAGCGTGGCGTATCACCCCAGATTTAAACTGCACATACTTTGTTTGCATTTTATTTTCATTTTATAGTGGGTTTTCTTTCTTAGAACCCATTAGAGGTGGCCTGATAAAGCCCTGTTTACCATTTTCCTTATTTCTTGCATATAAACCCATCTCAGAAGTACTCTAACCTTGTTGTTTCATGTTTTCTCTCTGTTTTAAAAAACAAAAGGGAGGAAAGCAGGTTTTCTAGACAATCTTGCACCTTCCCAAGGACACCGTGTGAGGAAATTCCTCCCAGATGAGCTGCAAGAAAGACTCCTTTTTGCAGCGGTGTGTGAGGAAGGGGGTTATACACGTGGTCATTTAAACTCCTGAAAGAGTTTGGACACTAGTGTGCTCCGAAACGCCTGATGTTAACAACGAGGTCTCAGTGACCAAATTTGCTCAGTTTACAACCAAAATACCCCTCAAATTAAACCAGTGCATCCATGCGAGCGAAGATTGGGGTTGGCTGTACTTTAAATCTTTGCAGGTGCCTAAAGCCTGGAGGAAAGAGGAGAATCTGCCTGGTAAGACATCCCTGGGTTCACCGCAAAACACTTCTGGGGCTGAATTGCTTCGTGAAGCCTGAGCCACCTTCAGTTGGGAAAGGCTGGAGGATTAACCCATGAGTAAGAGCGACCTGGAGATAAATGCATTCCCTGCCTGATCCGCAGGCTAAAAGCAGAATCAGTAAACTGGGGAAACAGCATCTCCAGGTCCAACCACGGCACCAGCATTTCTGATGTCACAACAGTAACACCCCAAATGGGGTTTTTGGGGCTTGAATAAACACCCCCCACTTTCAGGTTTTTAATGTCGTGGGATTTTTTATCACCTGAGTTCACCCCAAAGGAGCCGCACTGCATCAGCTCAGGTTTTGGGGGGGAAAATCAGCTTCTGTGCAGGCACCGGATGAGAGATGTCCCAACCCAGAAAGGTTTTATTTCGGGTGGCCACCGAGCAGTGGTGGATGTAGGGTGATGGAAAACCAGACACAGCTTCTAACTACCCAGGAACCTCCTGCCTGCCCTCCCCGCTGCCGGGAGAAGGAGCAGACCCCGGCAGGACCCCCTCACCTTTCTGCAGAGATTTCATAGAGTGAAGTCTCCTGTGAATTGGATTTCATTATTTCCACAACAGACGCCACGACGGAATAGTATCGTAAATAATTCAAACCAAGCTACAAATGATAAAATAAACGAGCAATGTCCATTTTGGGAAACATTCTCTTCCTTTTTGCCTGTGTTTGCTTTGCTCAGGTGCTAATTCACAACTCTGGTGAGTTTGCAGCTGGATTCACCACCCACTGCTGAGGTTCTGCACAACGAACGGCACCTTTCCATGAACCTGACCATCAGGGTAACGGAGGGGCTCGTTTTCTGCAGAGGTCACGGAATTCCCGCCCAGCTCGTGGCTTTTGTGGGTACGAGTCTTGGTGGGGACAACACTTGTGTGCCCAGCCTGACACTGGTGCAAGTCCCCGTGGAGACACCAAGGGGGGGTGACTTGCCTCAGCAGCTCGAACCACTCGGTTACTAAATCAAGTCTCCTGTCCAGGGGCTCACGGTGCTCCTGGGTGCCTGGTGCTTGAGCAGAAGTGTCCATGGGGAGGGCAGAGATGCTCCTCACCCCCATAAAATCACCCTGTTTCCCTCTGAAGTCATATTTTTGCCTTTTCCTGGGCCACCTGTTGTTTGGGGCTGGTTGGGAGCTGTGCGGGGGGGTTAATTCCTGGCTCAGCCTCTCATCCCGCTCTCCAGTTGCCCTGGAGCTCTCTCCAGGGACCTGCTCTAAGGTCCCCCCAGCTGAGGCAGCAGGATTAGCACCATAGGAGGACACTCAGCCCCTTGTGCAACATCTCCAGTAAGCAAAACAAGATGATTTTCTCTGTTTTAAGCCCAGGGAGCCGGAGCTGGGGTAGCCAGGGCACAGGGGAACCAGCCGCTGTGGTTTTTCCTCCCTTTTCCTCCCCACTTTCCCCTGGGACATCACCCCCTGGGACATCACCCCCCTGGGACATCATCTCCTCCCCGGGACATCATCCCCCCAGTGGCCCAGCCAGCAAAACTGGTTGTGATAATGCAACCGCTCCGGAGCACAGAGGAACAGACGGGTCCCCTCTGCCACAGGCAGTGACACCAAGGAATGTCCTGTCCCTGTCACCTCCGTGTGGCTCCCGTCCACCCGAGGGACACAAGGAGAGGGGGGCTGAGGACTATACTGGTGGTGCAGCTGTTTCCTATGGACGTACAGACTGCCCCGAGCCCCTGCCTCCGGGATTGCTTATTAGGTTTCCCGTGTCAGCCCCGTGCAAGGAAAGAAGTCGGTGTTTGGAGCTGAAGACAGAGCGATGGCTTTGTCCCCATGGATGGACCCACGAGGGGCCGGGGCCGGTGGCCGCAGGCAGCCTTGGGGGTGCTCACAGCCCCCCCAACACCCCAGCCCTCCGCAGATGGCCATGTAATTACTGTTTGCTTTCCCATCGTGTCTTTTTGGGACATGTGTTTTGCGTTGGGGTTTCTCCAGCCTCCCTGTTTTTGTGAATCACACTTCATAAAATGCTGGCTACCCAGGGAGCGCCAGGCAGAGCCATTCACTCTTCCCCCGCATATGAAGTTTTCACTAGTGCTGCCACGACACGGCCCATAAAGCAGAGTCCTCGGGTTTTATCCTTATTTTGCAATTCACCTACATTCACCTCTGTCCACGATAACCCTTAGGTATGGTTTTAACTCTTATTCCTGTCATCTTCTGTTCTAATTTAATCCAGGTCTCACCAAGCTCATCTCCAGAATTCACTCTCTCTCTGTTTTGTTGTTGGTTTTTTTTTTTTCTCCATCAATAAATTTGGCTGATGGTGCTTTATATCCCTCACTGAAGCACTTCACAGTCTTAAGATGAGAGGAGAAATTAGAAACATGACACAGCAATCCCCTGCCTTCTGCAGTGCACGTGGGCTGAACCTCCCCGGCAGACAACAGCATCTGGCACAAGCAGCATCAACTTTTCTAAAAGTAAAATAAAATATAAACTAAACCTTCATAGCAGTAACGAAGCTAAAAACCTGCAGGTGATTCCCTGGGACAGAAATACAGCACTTTTTATTTGCCATTTTTCCAGGCAGGTAATGAGAGCCCGTAGGACACCCCGGTGCCCTCTCGTCCAGCCCCGATCCCTCCGGGCTCCTTCCCATGGAAAAGGGGAAATATTTCACCCAACTGCAAACGAGCAAAAGCTGATGTTTAAAGAGAAATCTCAAAGGAAGCTGCCTCTGTAACCACAGCTGGTTTGCTGTGTACCTAAACACTGACAGCCAATTTGCTTTTTTGGTGTAATACAATTCCAAGTCAGTCCATCGAGCTCCACCAGGGACTGGCTTGGCCTTTCCTATTTACTGGGCTGGCCGCGGTGAGGGGGGAGGAGGAGGAGGGGGAGCACTAAAAACCTTCTCTTTTGCCAGGAGAGCCAGGGCAGCACCAGCAGCTCTTGCCTTGAGGCACCAGGCAGGACAGGATAACTCAGCTGGGGGGGATTTGGGGGTGCTTCCTTGTCGCCAGCCCGTTCCAGGGGAGGCCTGGAAAAGGAAGGACCCTTTAGGGGGATGCAGCCAAAGACTTTTTATCCCAGCCCTGCCGGGAGACGTGAGCTTTCCATCCCTTTGCAGGTGCAGTGGATGCCTCCCAATTTGTGCCAGGAAATGGGGGGACCAACAGCCTCCTGGCAGCAGGGACATCCGAGCCCCCGCCTGCTTTCCTCTGTCCTTGCAGTGTTGCTGGGGGATTTTTTTTTCCTAGTCTTAGTTTTTTTCTGTCACTTTTTAAAACGTGCCACGGTTGTGCCCGAAGGTCGCTGGAGCTCCGAGCGGTGCTGTGGGGGTGTGTGGTGCAAACACCCCTTCCCCAGCCCTGGCTGCTGACCCGCAGGGGTTGCAGGGGGTCTTCCCCTCTCTCTCTGTGGCCACATTCCTGCAGGACAAATGAAGATAGAATCATAGACTCATAGAATTGTCTGGGTTGGAAGGGACCTTAAAGACCATCTAGTCCCAACCATCAACCTAACCCTGACAAAAATCACTAACCCACATTCCTAAGGACCATGTCAACCCATCTTTTGAACACCCCCAGGGATGGTGCCTCAACCCCTTCCCTGGGCAGCCCATTCCAATGCCCGATAACCCTTTTGGTGAAGAAATGTTTCCTAATCTCCAATCTAAACCTCCCCTGGTGCAACCTGAGGCCGTTTCCCCTTGTCCTGTCTCCTGCGACTTGGGAGACGAGACCGACCCCCTCCTCTCTACACCCCCCCTTCAGGGAGTTATAAAGCATGATAAGGTCTCCCCTCAGCCTCCTCTTCCTCAGACTGAACACCCCCAGCTCCCCCAACCTCTCCTCATAAGACTTACCTGCCCACAGGTACAGGGACTCTGGTGCTGCCTCCAGCACAGAGAGGGGGGAAGCTGTCCCTAAGGCTAACCCGGAGCCACAGAGTGCCCTTTTGGAGCCTTGGAGGAGTCAGTCCAGGAGCGTGGCCCAATCTGCGTGCACAGCTTTGCACAAAGCCTGGAGGATGAGCTGGCCCCTGGAATTCAGTGGGGGAGGGAGAAAGCTGAATCCGATGGTAATTTACGGGTGGTGTGCTGTTTCCCATCTTGGTTTGTTTGGTTTTGATCCTGTTTTTATCCCTTGAACAGCAAGTTCTGAAGATAACAGAGCTCGCCAGAGCGAAGCAGGCAGCTGAGCTGAAGGCGCTGAAGGAGTCATCAGAAAGGTAAATTTATTATTTGCATAACAAAGTAATAAGGCACAGCTCTCCTCTGGGGTGGCATTTTCTGCTGAATCTCAATGCACTACAGACAGGAGGCACCACACAAGGTAGGAGCATTCAGGCTGCAGTGAGAAGTCTTGACTGACTGATGTAGAAAGGCAGGAAATAAGGCTGCTGGTCACTGGGTGTCATCTCTATCTGCTGGGGTTACTACATCCCATGAGCCCTTCCAGGGACCAGCTCAGTCAAAGTGAATTGAGCATCTTGGCTCTGGTACTTTTAAATAAACTGGCAGACTCAGTTCACCAGTTTCTGGCCAGGCACTTATCCAGTTGTTCTTGCAATAACATTGTCCTGGAGCTAAAAGCCTCTCTCCTTCCCATTAAATCCTCCCTCAGCCATAGTTGCTAAATCAGGCAAAACTTCCTCTTTTCGTGTCTCCCATCAAGACAGAGGCTGTGGTTCTCTCTGCTCTGCAGCACAGACAAGACTAAGAAAAACAGGTTGAGTAGCTGGGTAATGTTTTTCTAACAACCCAGTGTCGTTTAGTACAGTCACATCTCACGTCTCCAGCTGGCTGTGAGAAGCTCCAGGAAGATTTAAACATCTTGAGCAACGGGCAGTAAAATGGCGGTTAAATTTGGTATGAACAGCAAACAGAATTTTTGGAATTGTATGGAAAAAAAAAAGATTCAAAGTTAGAATTACGCCACTGGCTCTGTCTCAGAGTGCAGCACCTTTTCCATATTCCAGCTCCAACAAAGAGCTCTGAAAGAGCAAGGAGGGGGTGGCAGGGACAGGCAGCAGTGAGGAGTGATGAAATAGGACTCAGCTCAGAGAACAGAGGGGGGTGTGAGAGAAGTGTGTAAATTCATGAATGGGGTAGAGAAGAAGAATAGGAAAGTGATTGCTGTTTCTCCCAAGAGAAGTCGTGGGGCAGCCAGTGACACTACAGGGAGCACTTCTGTCCCACAGCACAGAAATGAAGGTCTTTTCCTCTCAGGGCAAGGACCTGTGGAGTCCAAAAGTAGAGCTCTCCAGTGATGGGAGAGGAACGCAGAGAAGCTGGAGGATAAACTGGGAATGTGGAGGAAGGAAAGGTCACCCTACACCAGTTCTCTTACACTTAAGCATCTGCTCTGTCCTGCTGGGGGCAGGACAATGGACTGATGGGCCACAAGGCAGTGGCCAGTCTTATGGCCACCTTATCAGCTGTCCTGCTGTGCTCCTTGTGTATGTGTGTAGCACTCTAGGGCTAGAGTAAAAAAAAAAAAGGCTGCTCCTGGTGCAGCCTTTAATGCCCTGATGTTAACACCTTCCTCCGTCAGGTGTCTCACACTTTCTGGGCTGCAGTGGGCAGCTTTGGTGGTTTGGTTTGGCTTCCTGGGGCTTGGTCTCTTTGTCTTTTTTACTGGTTGATCCAATGCCTTTAAGTGTTTATGCTTTGCACGTCACAACCCATAGTTATGTGTGGCATATTATACTTAAGCAGCCCTTTCTGCTTCCTACAGGTCTTCTTAGCTCTCCTATGCACCATGTCTTTTTGTTTTTCATTCAGCAGCGTAGGTAGTTTCAGTAGGACTCCTGCTGCTCCAGAGGAACCCAATGTAGATAAACAAAACAACTGAATAATATAACATGTACATCTATTTTCTCCCGTCCTTTTGTTATGATTCACTTAAAAAAAAAAAGTTACAAGACTTAAGAATATATTAAGACATAAGGCTTTCTGCTGCACAGTCACTCAGACTTTGCTTTTCTGGACAGCAGAGCACTCCAGAGAGTGAATATGGAGGGGCTACTGCAGCCCTGGTTTGTACCCAGCCCCGTCCCTCACAGTGCTATTCTCTCCACAGCAATATTAAAGACATCAAGAAGAAGCTGGAGGCAAAGAGAGTGGACCGAATCCAGACCATGATGAGGAACACGAGTGACAAGGCTGCTCAGGAGAGGTACGGGGTGGATGTCAGGGGCTTTGGCTTTGCTGGGGCAGGGAACAGCACTGCACACCAGCCTCTCCCACCATCAGGGAAACCTTTGAACCCAGCCAGGCCCGCAGTGGCAACGCTGGGGGGTGAGGGATGGGGTGCTGCCTGCCCTCGTGCCTGGGTTAGCAGGTTTTCTCCATAGGCTGAATTTTTTTTAAGACAGTCTGTAAGGTTGGTTGCCCTTACTGGACTCCCAGATAGCCTGAGCAGAGACTAGTGCCTTAGAAATGCCTCCTGCCCCACCACAGGGAGTAGCAGCTTGTATGGAAATGCAAGGGGAAGGCATTACAGATGGAGAAATTGCACCTTAAAGAGAAACCTCCCCTGCACCCATCCCTCTGGCTCTCTCAAATGGGGTATAAACTAATTTCTGAGGTGACAGCACACATTCCAGCCACTTCGGCTGAAGCCTCAGAGCACATTCCAACCCCTCGTGCCTCAGTGGATATTTCTCTCATCCCAGAGTCAAAGGCAGGCCTTCCCCAGCCTCTCTAGAATCTCTGTAATCAATTCATCCCCCCTCTCAGGGGAGAGGCTGTGTCTGGGCACAGGATGGCTGCAGCCTTCTGCCCCGTCACGCTGTTCTGAAAGGTGCAGTCAAGTACTGCCTGCCCTCAAGCAGCTGCAGCAGCTCCACGTTCCCAGGGACAGGAGAGGGTGTGCTACCTCCTTTGCTTCTAGCTCACAGCAAGGTCCTTCTGCTGTCTGTTAACTGAAAAAAAAAAAAAATAGAATCTTGCATCCAATTATATGGCTTATGTATGTCTCAGTCAAATTTGATTAGTGTTTTATTTGCCTTTCCTAAAATGACAGCAGCCTCGTGGTGTGCGAGGATGCTGAGAATGTAACACACCTGTGTTCCTGTGTGGGCACCAGTGTCCTGTCCTGTCCTCCTGCAGGCACTTACCAGTTGTGATAAACAGCTTTATAGAGAGAGAACAGATGGATTGTAAGGTTTTATACATTTCCTTTCTTTAAAGGTTGAAGAAAGAAATTAATAACTCTCACATTCAGGAAGCGGTGCAAACAATCAAACTGGTGAGTTCTCCTGTGACCATCTGTCCCAGCCTCCCTGCTGTCTGTCCCCTCTCCACCCTCAGTGTCTCAGGCAGAGCCAGTTCTCCCAGGTGGTTAAATCCCGTAAGGGCTGCTGCACCGAGGCCCCCGAGTGTCTGTGTGACAGCCAGAGACAGCCACTGTCCTTCCTAAAACACTGAGGGTCCCCAAGGGGTCTGTCCTCCCACCCGCCCAGGGATGTGGCACAGACAGAGCTGGTTTGCACTTCTAATTCAGTGATTTTTTTATGAGCATTGTAACCCCACATCTGTTCAATAATGTGCAGAATTTTGCAGAAGGGGAGGAGCCCTAAGGATCTCATCCCTGCCCTTCAGAGACCCAGCCCCTTGTTGAGCAGACCATGTGTTTCTCTCTGTGTGTTGCACGCTCACACTTGTGCACACTCTTGTGGTGCTTCCCAAGTGCTGGAGCTCAGCGTCTCACGTGTCATGCAGATAATGTGGAGGCAGCAGAAATGGTTCAGAAATGGGAATGAGGGGGACACTGTGACGTGTGTGCTGTAACCCTGCACCTTGCTGTTATAAGCCAGGGGTGGCTAAAAGCATTTGTTTATAAAAACTTACATATGAGTGAGTGTGTATGTTTTACTTTGTTCTTTTTAAAGATGACAGAGAAGACGGCCAGGTACCAGCAGAAACTGGAAGAGAAACAGGCAGATAATCTGAGAACAATCAAGGAGAAGGAAAGTCAGGTAAAGGCGTAGCTGAAGCTCAGGGTCAATGCTGTGTCTCAGGAAACCCAAAACAGCACGGGGGATCAGTCTACATTCTGTAATTAATGCTGCACTCATCCTCCCCCCCGCTGTGTGCTGAGAGAATGAATGACTGAGGAGGTGGTTCTACTGGAGCCCACACAGCTCTCAGTCAGAGGGATTGCACTCCCCCTGTCCCTGGGCCAGCACTAACCCCCCTAAATCTAAAATGGGATGGAAATGTATCTTCAGAGATGAGTCTCATCCCTCAGCTCCTCACACTCTCAGAACACACAGAACACTCATCCTCTTTCAAGGCTGACGTGCAGAGAAACTGTGGTGCAAATGAGAGTAATGTAAATCAGCAAATACTCTCTGCTTCCACCTTTGGAGAAGCCAGAGGTGGCCTGGGGGGTGCAGAGAAGTCATTCACTATAGGGCTGAGACATCAGTGCTAACATCTCATCATATGTGAGGTTTTATACCCGGCTCAGCTCCAATACTTATAGAGTGATTTGAGGTCTCTGTTTGCAGCTCCAGCAGGAGGCACTGGCAGAGTACGAGGAGAAATTGAGAAGTCTGAGTATGGAGGTGCAGGAGATGGTGAAGAACTACGCAAAAGCAGGATTTCCTGGAAAGCCAGAGACTCAGAAGGAAGCAGATCAGAGTGTTCCTGAGGGAGAGCTAGGCTCCAGAGAACACCTGGAAGAAAAGATCCCAGTGGCAGAGGTGTCAAGGCCTACAGCAGCCATACAGGAGCCCCCAGGAGCTCAGAAAGATGTTGAGATTGAAGAAAGCATATTATGAGATGCTTCCCTTTCTTACTGTTCCATTTCAAGAAGGTTTAGGGAGGTACATCCTGAAGTTAAAGACCAGCATGACAAACTACTACTATCCCTTTCCACTCTGGGGAGCTCCTGGAATCCCTCAGGAATTTACTGCTTATTGGAAGGAGCCTGAGGAGATCACCTTTTCAAGAGTGCTTCATGCTCTCTGCTTCCTGCAGCACGGAGGGGTGGCAGCAGCGTGGGGGGGTGAAGACAAGCCAAGTGCTGGCATTCACAGCAGCATTTACTTCAGTAGTTTAGTCTGGATTCAGGCTTGAGTTTTTAGAGTAAGTTCCTCATCGTTCATCATGTGCATCTCTTCACACCACCGTGGCCCCACAGCTAGATCCTTTTGAGCAAAGTTTAATGGTGAAGACCCCCCGTAGCCCAGACCAGCAGCCTCCCAGTAGCCTCCCAGTACACTCCTACCGGCTGGGAGCCCTGGGTGAGGCCTCTGTTCATGGGAGGAAAGGTCAGTCTGATAGAACCTCATGCCATTTTCTGTCAGCATGCCACTTCCTTACACAACCACTGCTGGCTTTTCATTGCTTCTCCACCTAGTGACATGAGGACAGTTTCCAGTAAACTGGTATCCACCCAACATAAGCCAGCATTTCCTGCTGTGGAAATGGGCTTTACCAGCATTGGAGCTTTGATTCTTTCTAACCTCCCGTTATTCCCAGGGGCTGGTTCTCAGTCCAAATTCTAGCTCTGACTCTCACAGGCCTTCAGGCAAGTTCTCAGATCAGGATCCATATCTCCTGAAGACCCTGCCAGCCTTGAACAGGCTCCTCGGGCAATTACAATCCATATTATGAAAAGTCAAAGACCCTCATCATTTCTTCCAGCCACCACAAAGGCACTTGCAGAGTTCTCATCTGCAGCAATTTGACATTTCTAGAGCTTCACAGAAACTTTTTTTTCTCGTGAAGCTACATTAGTTTCATATTATGGACTTAGAATAACCACAGTTAACACAATTTCTAAACTATTTGATAATAATTTTGTTGCTGAAATAAAGAGTCAGGTGGTTTTATTGCCCATAAGGTTCCCTCACACAGAAAGCTGAGTCTGGCTCTTGAGAAAACCCATTGTGTTACCCATTCCAGCAGCAGAACGTGGTTCTCTGGAGCTGCTGTTTCAAGCTGCCAGCCCCGACAGTGACAACAGAGGGCTCAGCAGTGACCTGCAGGATCTGGTCCTTGCTTCTGGGAAACCCAAAGTGCCCAAATATCCATGTTCTTTAGGCCCCTGGGGGGGGGGATGACACACTGCTCCTGCCCTTTGCTCTCCCCTTAGGAATACTCGTACCTCGGCCCTCAAAGCTTTATCCCTTCCCATTTTAGATGAAGTACATCCTCCTGTGACTCACAGCAGAGCCCCCGTTTGGGGACACAACAGATAAGTCTCATTCCACTGCCAAAGTCTAATGAAAGTTGCCCAAAGGGCAAGTGGCCCTCGGCCTCCTCCAGCCCCAGCCCTGACACTCACTGCTCCTCTGCTTCACCACCACAAAACCTTCCAGCCAAAGGTGGGGCCAGGTTCCCAATGGCTTGGTCTTGTCTTGCAAAGAGGAGGAGTAGGTTCCTCTCTGCATCATCACACTGGTGCTTTCTAGGACAGCAGAACTAGCACCAAGGCCATGTCCCCACCTCCACACAGACCCTCTCTCACCTGCTTCATGACCTCAGGCGCTGAGCAGCTTTGACGCAGCAAGTTCTCACTCCTCCAGAAGGAAGGAACTGGAAACATATGGTCCAACTCTTTTCCTAGCACCATTTAAGACAGACTTTACTTAAGGATCCTAAAAAAAGCAGGAAATGGCAATAATTCAGTACAGCACAGCCACATCCCAGCCTTCCTCACAGCATTCCTGAAACACCATTAGCCCAGGAAGTGGAGTTTGTCCTGACAAACTTTCCTCACACCAGGGACTCTAAATCACACCAGACTTACCCGGGGTGGGGAACAGACCTGACCCCCCCACACACCACAAAACAAGCCAGCCCTCACCAGTCCTACACTTAATACCAGCAAGATTTAATGAAGAGGTGAAATAAGATACAATTAGGGCTACACAAGGAAAGGGGAACTGCAACTATTTTATTACAAACTTTGATCCTAGAGGTATGATACTGTAGATCAAATCTTCCAATTGTTTCCATGAGAAAAAAAAAAAACCACAATGAAAACAACAACCCCCCCAAACACTGCTGATGAGAAATGGGGGGAACACCACCCCTTCTCCCCCCCCTCAAAAACCTCACCCTGCAATGGAGCAGATGTGTGACTGCTGCAGCCCCCGCTGCCGGGAGACCCTCGTGCTGCTGAACCCTCAGCCTATTTCTCTGGCCATTCAGCCAAACTAGTGCCACCTCCCAGAGCCCCACAGGGGACAGTGGCTTTAAACCCCACCTTGGCAGAGGAGCAGGTGACACCGTGGTCTGAAAGAGGAGCTTCTTCCATCCTCATTACTGAAATTGTGTCCTTCATTTGAGACAATATTAGAAGAGCCATTTTCTCGACCGGAGCGACAGTCTCTCCCCAGCTTTTCATCTCAGGAAGCCCCCCCTCACCTTGTTCTTCAGGCTTCTCTCTTTTCTGGAAAGGTGAGCTCGGTCTCAGCAAACCTACACCCTGCTGGGGTTGTTACCCGAGAACAGTTACACCTAGAAGCTGCATTGATAAACGCATTATGAAGTGCTGCTAGAAAAAAAAACACACACCAAAAAACAACAAGAAAAAACCCAACCCCACAGAACCCCCAAACCCCAGCCACGCACCCGCTCAAGGAGGTGTGAGAGAGAAGCTGTTCCAAACCTGGTCTGACATCCCTGAAGAGACCGAACCTCCGCCGCGGTGTTAACATGACACTGGAATTGTAAATTTATGACTTATTTATTTTAAAAAAATAAATAAAACATTGCATTTCTTAAAAAGATGGGATCACCTTCTTTTTTAGCTGCAGTTAGTGGATACGGGAGCAAGTCCCAGCCCTTGGCCAATGTAGCACGTGGCACCAGACACCGTTTGCCCAGCCTTTTCTGCCCTCTCTGCCCACAGTTCTCAGCCTCAACTCCAGTGGCTCAACACGCTCCCGGGGGGGTTAAACCTCACACACATTCCCCTCCCCACTGCATCATGCCATTCTTGGTATTCAATGACCAAATCCTTTTTTGACTCAAGTCCAAACCCCACTCCTGGTCCCCTCCCTTACAGGCCACCTTGTCCCACTGACAGTTGCCACCACCTCCTCCTCATAGAGTTATAGAATCATATGGGGTTGGAAGGGACCTCTGAAGATCATCTACTCCAATCCCCCCACCAGAGCAGGTCTACCTAGAGACCATTGCAGAGGAACGTGTCCAGGTGGGTTTGGAATGTCTCCAGAGAAGGAGACTCCACCACCTCTCTGGGAAGACTCTGCCAGGCCTCTGCCACCAACACAGCAAAGTTCCTCCTCGTGTTTAGGTGTAACTTCTCATGGTCAAGTTTGTGCACATTCCCTCTTGTCCTGTCCCTGGGCACCACTGAAAAAAGACCAGCCCTGTCCTCCTGACACCCACCCTTTAAGTATTTGTAAGCATTGATCAGATCCCCCCTCAGCCTTCTCTTCTCCAGACTAAAAAGACCCAAGTCCCTCAGCCTTTCCTCATCAGAGAGATGTTCTAGTCCCCTCATCATCTTTGTAGCCTCTGCTGTCCCCTCTCCAGCAGTTCCCTGTCCTTCTGGAACTGGGGAGCCCAGAACTGGTCAGCCCAGAACTGGTCCCAGTGCTCCAGATGGAGCTTCCCCAGGGCAGAGCAGAGGGGCAGGATGACCTACCTCCACCTGCTGGCCACGCTCTTCCCCAGGATGCCCACCCCAGGATGCTCACTCAGCAGGAGTGGGGGCTGTGGTGGGCAGACAGACTCCCGTTTGAGGAGGACAGACAGCGGTGTGTGTACACGGCTGCAGTGGGGAGATGACAGCAGAGTCCCTCTTTGATTCAGCAAATTGTTCACATAAACTCAAGCTGCTGCCTTCAAAGCCCCGCTCCGCGCCGAGAAGGGAAGGATTGGGATGAAACATGACACAAACCAAAGAGAAAACCCCCAGACCTAAGTGTAACCTGGTGGAGAGCGCACGCGAGAAGATGTTCAGGGAAAACATCCTCTCAAAGAGTAATTACCCGCGGAGCTCGTCGAGCTGAAGCCTTGGCTGGGTGCCAAGGTGGCTATCACCCAGCCCACGAGAAACCTCCTGCCACGCAAATCACAGACCTGCTCTGCTCATCCCTGCTCTCCCGCCTGGATCCGGGGAAGGGGCTGCCCGCCCTGGAGACACAGCTTTAATCTTTTCAGTGATCTGGGTTTATTTTAGGATTTCTGCGCCTTGATTCCGCACTCATCTGAGTAACGGAGCAGTTAATGGGTGACACGCCATGCACCAGCTGTCAAGAGAGAAAGACAAGGATCAGGTATTTAATTCTACATTGCAGAGGAAGACGGACACTTTCCGCATTCCTCACAAATACGGTAACGGCTTTTGAACATAAGACACTTTTTTTAATAAGACACTTGAAGGCAATCTCTCCCTCACTGTGTTTAGTCAGACTTGAGCCAAAGTAGAAAATGCTGTTCAATGTTAAACCCCTCATCCCTGTGCCCGAGAAACGTTTGCTTCCAGAGTTTCTTCTTGTTTTTAAAGCCAGTAACGAGGCTTTAAAAGTTCGAAGTTAGACCAGGCTTCAAGGTTGACGCTTCCCTTACATCTCTGAACTACAGACGTATTCTAAAGCATCTCAGCACCGCAACAGGCTTATGAATAAATCAAGATCTACTTTAATTTAAAACACAAGTGCAAAGGATTCACAACTACAGATGAGCAGGATCTTTTGTTTCAATTTATAAATCTTTTCAAAGCCCCGCTCTTTTGCATTAAAAAAGAGCAGTATATCTGGAATACACAAACATTTTACATCAAAAATTTTCCAGTGCAGTTAAGGAGGAGCTAAATGAATTCATTTTGACCAACGCCATCAGCCCCAAACTTCCGACATCCAGTCCAGGCCAACCACCACCCACCCCTTCCCTCCATGGCCACCAGGTCTCTGGTGGCATCCAGAGACAGCCACTCCACCCCTCCGCAGGTACCGGGATAACGCAGAGCGTGCTCCTGGATGCCACCTGGATGGTGAACTCAGTGCAGGTGAACTCCATCCCAAATTACTTCAAGTAATCAACCGTGGCTTCAATTTTGAAGCAGGATCTGTAACTGGAGTTAACAGCAGAGGACAGGGATTATCAACATCTGCAGAAAATGCAATTATGAACTATGAGGTTGGTTTCTGAGACAGCAGGACTGTCCCAAGAATAACTTAAATTCCAATAGATTTGTATCTGAACTTTCAACACAGGATCTCAGCTCCACACATAAGATTATATTCTTGAGACCTCACAACACCACACCATTTCTGTACAACATTACATCCCGACCCAGAGTCCAACCAGCTCCACAATCGCACTGCTCAGAGCGTATCAGACAAAATATCTAGATCTATTTTAAAATAACGGAGAGAGCTGCTTAGACAACCAGTAACCTTCTGAACAAAGGGGTGGTGGGGAAGGTCACACCAATAACGAAACACACATCAGAAGTTCCTCTCCTCCCCGTGTCCTGCGGTAGCGACCAAGGGAGATGGAGGCTCAGAAATCGCCTCAGGTGAACACGAAAATCTCTCCTTAGATACATGGAAAGCTGAAATCCTTCCATTCCAAAGTGCAGCAACGGGCTCGGGGCAGCATTTCTCAGCCTCTCCTGGGACAAAGGACTTGGAGATAAGGCGCCTGGAAAGCAAACACAGGAGGAAGCTCTCCCGGACTCTCCGTCCAGCAGCACAGGAGGTGTTGCACGGTGTGAACTTCCAACCACAAGATCCCAGTGGCAGGAACACCCGTCTTCAGAGTCTGTTTTGAGGCCTGTATCCAAGGGGTTTCCCCCCAAAAAAAGTTTAAGATCATGAAATGGATTCAAGATTGACCACTAAACCATACATATTCCTCAGCCAGAGAGAAGCACGTTGATGCAAGAGAGCCATTGAGAAACAAATATGCACAGATCACATCTGCTCCCCCGAAAAATACGTACAGTTTTCCAGGTCCACATTTAAGCAAAGGAAATCAAAATTGTCTGTGAAAAAGTCTGGGAGGAAAAAAAAACAACTGTCGAGTTGTTGTGCATTGTTTGAGAGTTCAAAGGGCTCCGTGCCCCAAAGTGTGTATTTGGGTCAGCTCCAGCCTCCAGTGTACAACTAAAGATCACATTTCTAATTGGGAAACACCCTCCCAGTTCAGTAGTCAGCAGCCACGGTGTGCAGGAACTTGCAGACATTCAGACACGCAACTTCAGACTCCCCTTCTGGGGGGAGAAGAGACCCCGAGTCAGGAAATACCCGCGTCCAACCTGAGCCATAAACTCCTCCTACCTGGATCTAGTACGTATTGATTGTCTTCTGCAGAAGAGAAGCCACAACGGCTGAGAATGCAAGGGCAGGATTCACATTCATCCTCTAAAAAGATCACTGACAAGTTCCAAGCACCATTTAAGGGACAAGATTGCCTTGTTTCTGGATTATTATTTTTTTTCTTTTAATAAACATTATTTTTTTTGCCAGCATTTCCCCCTTGGTGAAATCAGCAGGTGGAAGTGCGCTTTCTGTACTGTTGGATGAGGGGCACCAGGCACTCTGGAAGTCCTGTCTGGAGCAAGAAGGGGTGATCCAGAAGTTCTTGTGCCGTCGCTCTTTCCAGCGGGTCCCGCGTCAGCATCCTCTCCAGGAAGTCTCGCAGAACTGGGGAGGTCTGTGGAAAAGCAACCGGCCCCGTCACCCCGTGAAGGACCCGGCGACACCTCACACGCCAACAGGTTGGTGGTTAAAAAGGACATTTATGAACAGAAACCCAAGGTGAGACAGTGTGGGTTTTAGGCTGCAGCAGTAACCTCCTCTCATTCACACGGGTTGTTTTCTTTGTGATGGGGCACAGCAAACGAAGACAAGACTCCCTGCCACGTCCTTCCATCTAAGTTAATTTTGTTTCCCATTTTGTTTTTTAATCTTTTCTGCGTTTCAGCTCAGAAATTCACAGAATTTCAGAATGCTATGGGTTGGAAGGGACCTCTGGAGATCATCTCCTCCAACTCCCTGCAAGCAAGGTCACCCAGAGCAGGTCCCACAGGAACGTATCCAGGTGGGGTTTGAATGTCTCCAGAGAAGGAGACTCCACCACCTCCCTGGGCAG
>JAOWAV010000036.1:65136893-65147844 GCA_028571045.1 Scolopax bukidnonensis | reverse complement strand
ACCCCCAGCCCCACCTCTTGGGCTACAGGCTGTAAAACTTGAGGCTCAGGTCCATGCCCGTTGAGGCAATGAACTTGGCGTGGTGGCCAAAGGCCACTCCGGTGGTGAGACCACTGTGCTCTGGGGGAGGGAAAACAAGGGTGTCGAGTGGAATTGAACCCTGGAGACCCAGGAGAACGTTTCTTCTTCCCTCCTAAACCCCCCCCGAGTTCCTCACCTGTGAAATGGAGGATTTCTGTCCACTGCTTGCAGATGTAGATCTGGACGTCGGTCCCACCCAGGGCCAAGTAGGTGCCGCTCTGGTCAAAGATGAGAGACTTCACCTGAGGAGAAAAAGGGGAAAGAAGCTTCAAAAGAAGCTCTTAGGAGGGGATGGGGGGGCAGCACCTTCGCATCAGGCCACCCCAAAAAGCAGGGGGGCGGGGGGAAAGGGGAGAGTGACACAGTGACACACCTCGAAGTTGTTATCCAGCTGCAGCGTCTTGAAATTCTTGAGTTTACGCAAATCCCAGAGTTTGACAGAGGAATCGTCGGCCGCCGTGGCCAGGTAGTAGCCATTCTCGGAGAAGGCAATGCTGGTGATGGGGCCAGAGTGTCCTGGGAAGTTGGCCACGTTGGTGCGTTCCTGGGGAAAGAGGAGGTTAGAAACAGGTTGTATTTTTTTGGAGGGGAAAAAAACCCAAACCAAATCACAAAACTCTCGAGAGATTCCCCAAAACACCACTCCAGCAGAAACGGGCACCGCGCCTCGGGTTGAACATCAAACCCAACTCATTCCCACCATCATATCCCCCTCCCCGGGGTCATCCCCTACCTTCAGATCCCAAATCTTGATCTGAGAATCCATCGTTCCTGTTCCAAAAATGAGCCCGTCCGGGTGGAACTGGGCGCAGGTGAGAGCTGAGGAGACACAGTAGGAGATTCAGAGGGATGGGGAGACTTTATGATGCCCACTGTTCCCTCCTCCCCCAAAAAACCAAAGTTTTTGGGATCTCCAGGGGTTCACAACCTCCCCCTGGGGTGGGAATAGTCAGATTTAAACCTTACCACAGCCAGAGCTCTCATCTGTCACCTTGGTGAGGACACGGCCTGTCTGGATATCGGAGAAAGCCCAATACTGGGAGAGAGGAGGAAAAAAAGGGGGGTTGAGTACAGAGAGGTGAGAAGTTGGGGGTTAAATGGGGAGGGGGGGCTGTCTGTGGGGCAGGGAAGGGTCTCACCTGGTCATCAGAAGAGCTGAGGAGGTAATCACCTGTGGCGTGGAGGCTCAGCCCTGTCACAGAGCCCTCGTGGGCACGCACGACCTGCACACACGAGGCGTTGGGCACGGACCAGATGCGGATCGTAGCATCAGGAGAAGCTGAGAACACCAAATCCTACCCAGGAGAGGAAAAAGTTATCAACTCAAAAAAAAATAATAATAAAATAAAATATCACCTCTCCGTCTCCGGGAGCAGCCAAAGGGCAAGAGCTGGCCCATCGCCACACAGGGCCCAGAAAACCCAATCTGGGGCAACGTGGCTGGGAGGGAAGAGGCCAAACGTGGGGCCTGAGTGCACCTGAGAGGGGTGGAAGACCACGCTGGTGACCTTCTTGGTGTGTCCCTTGAGCGTCGCCAGGATCTGCTCCGAGCTCTTGTCAAAGACAATGACGTTTTTATCAGCCCCACCTGGAAAAACAAAACAGGGAAGGGTGAGGAAGGGAGTCTGTGGCCAACCGAGTCCAAGTCCACCCACCTTTTCTGGGGACCCACCATCCTGAGAAGCTTTGCCAGAAGGTGAGAGAATCCCTCACGCCCCTTGTCCCACTTCTGTCCCCCAAAAGTAGAGAGAAAGGGACCCCCCTCCTGCATAGCTCCTCCCAGGTAACCCTCCAGTCAGCGGAGGAGGCTCCCTTACCGGTGAGGATCTTGTTGGTGTCAGAAGGACAGAGGTCCAAGGCGAGGATCCCCGGGATGCTGGCGCTGTGCAGCCCCTGAGCGAGGTGGGAGGACCCCAGATTAAGCGAGAAAACACCCCCAAAACAGAAATGAAAAGCTCTTGAGGGAGCCCCGAGGTGTTTCATTCCATCGGGGGGGAGCCTGAAGCACACCTAATGCAGCACAAATCCCCACTGGCTCTTCCTCGCTCTGCCCAGCAGCAGATTTGTCACCTATGGATGCTGTGAAGCTGCACGATTTTGGGGGAGTTTAGGAGGCCCTGCCCGTATCACGGCACTCACCACGTGCGAGGCGACCTGCCGGTATTTGGAGAGTTCCTCTGGCTTCACCAGCTCCTCTGGAACGGTCTTTCCTCTCTGCCAAAGGAAAACGAGGTGGAGATAAACCCTCAGCCTCTCGGGGCACGGCACGTCCCGGCCGTTGTGGCATTTTGGGGGTGAATCTTACCTTCTTACGCTCCGTGGTGAGCACTGTGGCCTTGTCTTGGAGCTGAAGAATAAGAGAAGGGTGGTCATGGATGGAGAAAAGCCACCGCGGAAGGTTGTGGTGGCCTCAAGTGGAAGGTTCTCTTACCTTCTGGATGATCTCGGGGGTCATGCCCGCAAGCTCTCCCAGATCCATGGACTCCCCAGCGCCCTGAGGGGGAAGGAGAAAGGGGCTGGTTACAGGCAGAAGGGAAATGGAGGAGGAGGAGGAGGGGGGAAAAGCACCCAGGGGGTCAGCGAGGACTCACAGCCACGTTTGGTTGGGCAGATGGCACCGTCTGGGGCACGATGAGACCGGCCTGTGGCTTCAGAGTGGCCAGAGCTGCGGTGGCAGAGAAAGGATTTGAGTTTAAAACCAGTTGAAGAGGAAAGGAGATGAAAGGATCACCATCCAGGACCACTCGCTCTTCTCCAGCTCCCTCTTCCTGAGAGCCACAGCCTCCAGCCCAGCCCATGTCACCCCAAAATCACCTTCTCTGGCGGCGGTGACCTCCTTGGTGAGGCGAGCGATGACACGGCAAGCGGCATCGTGCTGGTAGAGGGCGTGGGACAGTTCCTGGCGCGTCGTCTGGAGCTGCTGGCGGAGGGTGAAGCTGTGCAGCATGACGGCATCCTAACGGGAGGAGGAAGAGTCAGGAGGGTCCCAGCACCCAGCTCCCTTCCCAGTTACAACCCAGTACTCACCCATTCATCCTGCAGAGCCTTCAGGATGGCGGGGATGCTGGTGGCAGATGGGGGTTTGGGACGGATGGGGTGAGCGACTGTCAACGAGAGAGGGTGAACACATCAACCGTGTCCTCAACACCCCCGTCGATCCCTTTAGACAGTTGCACCAACACTTTTACACCCCCCCCACCCCACAACCTGACTCCCACAGCTCGGCTTTCTGACCACAGCAGGCTGATGGTTCCCCTCCCCTGGCTACCAGGGAGAGCTTCGTGGATTTATCATAAAACCATAGAAGGGTTTTGGTTAGAAGGGACCTTCAAGATCATCCAGTTCCATAATGGGGGGACACCTCCCACCATGCCAGGTTGCTCCAAGCCCCCTCCAACCTGCCCTTGAACCCCTCCAGGGATGGGGCAGACACAGCTTCTCGGGGCAACCTGGGCCAGGCTCTCACCACCCTCACACCAAACAAGTTCTTCCCCACATCTCAGCTCCATCTCCCCTCTGTCAGGGTCAAACCCTTCCCCCTCCTCCTAGGGCTCCCCTCCCTCATCCAGAGTCCCTCTCCACCTTTCCTGGAGCCCCTTGAGGGACTGGAAGGGGCTACAAGGTCTCTCTGAAGCCTTCTCTTCTCCAGTGATCACCTCACCTCCCCATTAAAAACTTTCTAAAATTTGACTGAAGTTCCTTGAGAAGTTGCGCTCATTAAGAGCACAGAGAAGATGGCACTCAGCTGTACTTTGCATCTGTGCTTAAGGACTGCATCAGATTAATGAGACATCCAAACTTGAGCCAAATCTGTCTGGAGAGCTCTTACAAAGATCATGCCTTACTGACCAAAATTTAGAAATTATAATTTTAAAAAGAAAAGCAACCTTTTACAAGCTACACATAGTACACATCAAAAAAAAAAAAAAAAAAAAGGAAAACCTATGACTGTTGAATCCAGGACTGTGTGTAAAAGGGCTCAGTCTAATAGGGCCAATTAACAGCTAAAAAAACCCAACTTACTATTGATTGGAATCCTTGAACAGGAACTGGTTCAAATGGAGTTCACCAGATATAATCAATTCCGTGATGCAGTCTAAGAGAGAATTTGCACTTCGATTTACTGGGGCAAACACCCAAGTATTAGTTGAAGATTTTTCCTAGTTTTTATTTTCTCTTTGTTCTCCTAAAGATTGACACCTCCTTTAGGCTTTTACTATCTACAGGTTTAATAACCCCTACATGAAAGTACTGACCAGTACCAGACTCAGGACAAACTCCAGTAAATCTCTTCACATGCATCTCTGTTTTGACAGTGATGCCTCACGCTATTTTTTTGAGTGTACTTTTCTGAATACTTGAGAAAACTTGCTCAGTTTGCTCTGGGAATGCCACAGGGACACTGCAAGAGCCCAACCGAAGTCAAGATACAGGAGAGAGTCATCATTTCCCCCGACCCAAAGCCTGATACCCTGTGACTGATGGAAATTGTGTTGCTTGACATGATTTGCTCTTGATAAATCCACGCTGGCTGCCAGTTATCTCCCAGGAAGTGGCTGCAAATAGATTATTTGCTTATTTGTTCCAGTCTCTTTCTGTGAATTGAAATTATTCTGACTGATTTGTAATTTCATTTGAAATTTCATTGAATTTCATTAGGCCCAGCCGATGTGAAAATATGTAACTTATCTAAGAAGCCCCATTCATGTTCTTTCCTTATTCCAGCCTGAGTTCTTATCACTTCATGCCCATGTTAATTGTGCCAGCCCACTGATCGTGGTGAGCCTTTTCAATAAAGACCAAAGAACAATCATTAAACATTTAAGAATTTGCAGTGTCCTCTGTTATTAACTTTATTCCACAATGAGCAGCACACAAATCCTTCCCTTCATCCCCCAGCTCCTCCTCAGTGTACTTACGACGTCTCCTCAGTGCCCTTTATGTTCTTTGAGAATAACATCTCTTTTTGTGCCTTGGCCTTCAAGGTTTGTCCCTACATAAATTTCTTTCCTATTTGCCCTTTATAACTTGACCTACTTTCCACCCTTCTGAGCAATCCTCCTGCAGTTTAAGCTCATTAAAGAGCTCCTGAGCTAACCAAGTCGGTCTCTTATTACACATTTTTATCTCTTCTCTGGGTTGTGGTCCTATCTCCTACTACATTTTGAACCTCAAAGCACACTTGGGACACCATAAGAGAGAATCTCCTCCCGTTTGCTTTCATCTGTCCTTCCTGAGCACACTTTTCCTTTCCAAATCAGCATTCTCCTCCAAGACCCTGCAGGTTTGATTTTGTGTTTATCCTAAAACATAGCCCTATTTAGTCCCCACATTTTAAGCATCTGTACACAAAAAGCAAAATATATTCACCAGCCAGACAACTCTTTGCTTTTATGTCCCTCCTAAAATCCAAGCAGTAACGACTCTATTTTACTACTTACCTTCCAGTTTTTAGGCCCCTCTAGGGTTGGTTGTTTGTTTTTTTTTTTTAACCTGGCAAGAGTTTAAACACAGTAATTCTGTCACTGCCTTTCATTTCTTTTTCCAAGGGCTCATGGAGAATCTGCCTCTCTCCACACAGCGGGTCCCCACAGTCACCCAGGACCACACCATCTCAGATGCCATTGTCACGACACCATCCAGCCAGCAGCCCTCTGAGCCCTCCCACCTACATGGGCCACTAACTCCTTTCTCCTGACCAAAGGACTTGCTTTGAGGACATTCTCCCGTTTATCACATCCCACCTTCTGTTGAAGTGCTGCGTTATAAACTCTTTTAGCCTAAACCCTCCTGCAGCCCTGCTCCCTGCTGTCTCCTGTCCACCCAGCCACCCACGGACCACTCTCTCCTCTCCCACGGGGGTTTCCCCGGCAGCTCCATCACTGGCCAAGGTCGCTCACCCACGAGAACGACAAACTCACTAAAACCGATCTCTCCAGGAATTCTCTTCTTCGCTTCCCTGTACAACAGCTGAGCACATCCCAGCCCCGTCAGCTACTCCAGGAGCCTTCACAGGTCCTTCTTTGGGGTGAGGGGGATGGAGCCCTGGAAGAGGCTGCCCAGGGAGGGTGTGGAGTCCCCCTTCTCTGGAGATCTTCAAGCCCCACCTGGATGCTCCTGAGTGATGTGCTCTGGGCAACCCTGCTTTGGCAGGGGGGTTTGACTGGATGGTCTCTAGAGGTCCCTTCCAACTCTGAGAATTCCATGATTCTTGTAGTGCCAGCAGCCAGCTGGGTATCTCAACAGTGACACTACTGTCCTTGTTTCTCATGAGGTTTCTCATGAGGGTCTCCTCACCAGAGAAGGAGACAGTGCTATGAAAGCCCAGACCCTGCTTCCCATTGAATCCCTACACATCCCACCCTTAGCCCTGTTTAATTGCATGTGGGGCAATGGAAACATTCCCCAAGAAAGAGCATAGCCCTGGGGACAGGGAAGAGCAGTCCTCCTCTCTTACCTTCATAGGCTGGAGCTGCATCCTGGTGATCCTCGAAGGGTCTACCACTGGCTTGGGGCGCCTCAGGGTGTCCAGAATGTTCTGCCATTGAGGTGGAAGGCCCACAAATTTGCCCTCCTTTGGGTCAAATGAAGTGTGGACACGGTGCTCAAAGTTCTGCGGGGCTGAGATCTCCGGGCGTTTCTTCTTCTTCTTGCGGAACATGATGCCTGAACCAGAGAAGGCAGCGCCGTCAGTGCTCCTGCACGTCTGATAAGCCCAATCAGTAATATCACATATCAATTACATTAGCTAATTACATTGTATTAAGAACATTCTCCAGTGACAAGCATTTTAAGAGCAGAGCTGATCATCTCTGTTACAGCTGAAGAAGCAGAGAGGAGAAGAGCCCAATGGCTTGCTCAGGACCAGCCAGGAGGTCGGTGGCTGAACAAGGATTTCCAGGGACTGTTTTAGTGCTCTTTTAGCCCACAGACCCCTGTTCCAGAGACGAAACACACACCTGCTCCATCTTCAGCTGATCTCCTACCACTCGGTTTCCTTTATTTCTACAAATTCATATTGCCTGATATAAACGTTTCAAATACATGTAAGAGATATCTATTTATAGTTTATGGGCTTGCACCAAGGGTACATGGCTTTGGAGTCATTCAGTTGATTGTCCAGCCACTGAAGATGCTGCTGATTCCACTACAAGCCTGGAATGAAGAGTGGTTACAAAGAGGGCTCAGGTTGTCTTCTCCCTGGTTACCCCAAGTAATAAATACATATTTGATTCCCAATTAAGGAGGACAGAGCTGCTGACAAAGGAAGAGCTGCCCAAGGCTGATTTTGAATCTGAGTTTTTCTAGCTTAGACAGAGGGTTTGGGAGAGAGAGAGGAGGTGGTAGGTGGAAATCAAACTGTCAGCAGGTAGCTGAAGGAGCTAAAATTAAAAACTAAGATTCCTTTCCCTTGGGGGCTGAGAGAGACAGTTTGTGTGAACAGCTATTGCAACTGCAACGAGCCAAAACCAGCTAACGCTTAAATATACTCAAACACGAGAGATGTTCCAAAGCTGAAATTAGACTTCATAGCCCCTCTCAAAAAAAAACCAAACCAAAAAACCCCCCACGACAATATAATATAGATAAATAGAAAGCCAAAAGCTTTAGACCTTTTTGAAGGTGGGAAGACATGAAGGGAAAAGGAAGAACCAGAGCCCCACACAGAATCACAGAGGTGGGAAAACTTGACTAACTGAAGGACTGCAACGCACGGACACAACTTCTTCACAAAAGACAGAAAGGGAAGATGGGGTGAGGAGGAAGTTACTCTTTCCATGAAGAAAGAGCTCAGAGGTAGGGAGATTTTCTATGGAGAGCCAGGCTTTATCAGCGGAGAGCGGTGGGAGTCTGAGAGAAGATCAGCATGAATCGGAACAAGAGAGATCACAACTAGAAAGAAGAAAAAACCTTTTTGTGGCCAGGATTGGAGCAGGTTGTCCCAGAGAGGCTGTCTAGTCTCCAGCCTCAGAGATGTTCAAGAGCAAGTCTTCTCTTGAAGACAAAGCCCTGAGCAGCCTGGTCTGACCCTCAGAGCAGGGGGTTGGACTACAGACCTCGAGGGCCCTTCTCCCCCCAGTTGCTCTCTATGATCTATTGCCCAGTTTGGTGGCTTTAAAGTGACAAGTGCTCCAAGTCATGTTTTCCTGTTTGCTGCTGGAGGAATGTGTTTAATGGGCAGGTCACTGAGGTGTGGAGGCAATGGAACTGGTGTGCTCCAGAGCCCATCATCTCCTCTCCAAGATGCTTCCTCTCAATGCAGAGGATGAATGGCCCAACAAGAGCCCTAAGAGAGATGACACAAAACGGGGACCCAGTGGCAAAACATTTTAGGTTTAGCTGTCTCGGGAAAAAATTGTACAAGTTTCTTCAAAGCAATTAAGATTCACCAGTGGGAAAAAAAATACTATATATGCTCTTTCCTTCCCACTGACAGCTTTAATATTAGCATTTGCCTCTCACTGATAGTGCTTAAAGCCACAAACACTACCTCTGCCTTGACATCAGGGAGAGGAATTTTGCCACCTAATCATCAACCTCATAGTGGCCACGTGTTCCCCTGCACAGGACCTCGGCTTCCAACTGCTTGTGCTGAATGAACATTTACAAGGGTCAGAGACACAGATCACACACCAAGATAACGCGTTGTGGTGAGCACACTTCTAGAGGACACTGATCTCAAAAACCAGCAACACCTCATGCTTTTTTCCCCACAGTGACATTTATGTCAAACATTTTCCCGGTTGCTCCACTTAGAACTTGTCTAGGGAGCAAAGTGCTCCAGGTGAACAACAACTTTGCTCCCTGGTGCCAGACTGAGACCCTGAAAAAACAGACACATTTGCTCAAAATCTGGTTACCATGATCCTGTGGCCGCTGTGACGGGAAGTATTTGTATTTCTGTTGCAGAAGGACTTTTACACCATCTAAACCCCCGACCATGCAATCCATCCTCGATGAAATACAGACTTCACACACTGCCAATGCCCATCACAATGCTGTCTGCCCCCAGAACCCACCTTACAGCTGAGAACGAAAGCAAAAGGCTGAGCAACTGAAACCACACTTACAAAAGAGGCTGGAAGCAACTGCCCTGCCCAGAAGAGCAGCCAGGATAATCCTTTGCTTAGAAAGCATTCCAATGAAAACCCAAATACACCTTCGTGGAGAGTGTCTGTGCTCCAGGTCTGTATCCCAACGGCTCAAACCCCGTGACTCATCACTAAGGCCCCTCAGGGGCTGTGTATTAACCATGTATTAACCAAAAATCAAGACTAAGGTCACAGAGCAAGTTACAGGGGAAGAAAAAAAAAAAGAAAAAAGAAAAAAAAAAAAGGTACAGATAATGCTGGGAAGATTTTGGAATAGCTCCTAGTGTTAGTTCTACTCAAACCAACAGCTGGTGCTCCTGAGGAGTTTCCACAGCCTCCCAGGGAAGCAGAAGTAGAACTCTAGTATTATAAAAAATGCTTGAGCTCCGAATCCTTGACCAAATGTCACTGCTGACAGGTACTCCATCCACCAGAACAGGGGCATTTCCAGAGAGAGACGTTACTATTTTAACCAGAATCTTTCCTTCCCTTGCTCCTGCTCTCACACCCTCATTCCTCATCTCCATAATGAGAAGATATTCTGTGACTCTCAAGTTTGCTCTTTAACTGCTCCAGGGGGCAAAGGATCCTGTAAAATGTGGTGTTTCAAACCCACAACCATTAGCATTTGCAGTAGCAATTGCTTCCCAAATCATTTCCCCATAAGAATGATTCTAAACTATTTCAAAATATAGTTTTTTTTAAGGTGGAGTGATATTTTGGCCCCAGACAGAGCAGCGGCTCTGTGCCAGCAGATCACTTTGCACAAGCATAAACACAGTATTTGCATCTTTAAATTCAATCACTTCACCTGTCAATCAACACTGGACTCCACTTAGAGCCTATACACGAAAGCACAATTCCTAAGCCCATCTACCAAGTTCATGGTCAATTTTAGGGTGATGAACTGAATGGCCCACATCTGCCTTATTGGTTTACAATAGACATTTTAAAAACCACCGAACGTAATAAACTCCAAATACAACACATCCCCAGGTACCCACTGACATTTGCTTTACGTGGTCAGCATCAATCTTTGATGATAAAGACATTGCCAGATCAGACAGGTGGTTTAAAGGGACACTGCATTAACATCAAATGAAATTCATACACTAAAAATAGTTATTTGAAATCCAATGGATCGTAATAATCTGTGTGGACTTTGCATTTCATGGGGAAGGTCTGTACTTAACCCGTCTCCTTTCGCTTTGTGCTTCTCATGCAAGAGCTATTTACTTGTATCTCCAATACCCAGCTAAAGAACGTTTAAATAAAAAATACAAACCAGGCCTTTTCTAATTCAGTAAGAAATTCATAAGAATATTTTATGCACATAAGATTTTGTAAATCAAGCCAAACCTGTATTTAAACCTAGACAGCACCCCTTCAATATAATAACACAAATACTGTGACACTGATTTTATAATAACCTGCCAGGCTTTAGTCTTTCATTCACGGCTGACAGCATTTCACTGCAAGAAATGTCACAAACGTAAATAATAAAAGTCACTACCAGGAGACAAAAGCAGCCGGAGGTTGCGATTCTCTCAGCGATCGGGTCCTGCCGCTGCCTGGGAAACCACCCACAGATTTGCCAACTCCCGAGAGAGCTGCTCCCAAACCTGCCACATCTGCCAGGGAGCGGGAGGGGAAAATCCCCCCCGGGCAGCGGGTCCGGGGCAGGGGAGGGATGAGCTGGGAAGGAGGGGTCAGGCTGGGATGGGAGGAAGGGGTGGGAAGATGAAGGCTGGAAGGGAGGGGGGGGGGGGCCCCCCGGG
>JAOWAV010000036.1:65118539-65136819 GCA_028571045.1 Scolopax bukidnonensis | reverse complement strand
GGGGAGGGGAGGAGGGATGGCTGGGAGAGGGGGAACGGGAAAGGATCGACCCCGTGGGGAAAAAAATTTTAAAAAATTAAAAAAAAAAAAATAGATCAACGTTACGAGGAATTGCTCGCCGCTCGAACAGCCGGGGGAAGCAGCGAGGATGCGCTGTCCTTTCGCCGCCACCCCGCAACCCGGGTACCAGGCTCCTGCGGGCACGCGCCGGGCTGTGCGGGGCGCCACGCGCCGGGCTGTGCGGGGCGGCTCTCCCGGGGCCGGCGGGGAGCGACATCCCCAGCCCCGCTCCTCCGGCTCCCGGAACAAATAAGACGTGTCTCTCCCCCAGCCCGGGGCTCCTCGCCCGGCTCTCCCAGCTCTGGAGCCCGGGATTCCCGAGCCCTCCCTCGGCCAAACTCCTCCAAGCGAAGCGGGGAGGAAGAGGAGGAGGAGGAGGAGAGCTCTTCCTACAGGACCTGAGGAACTGCAGATGGAGTTTGGAGTAGGAAGACGAAGAAGATGCCAAAGAACCCACCGATTAAAAGGAAAAACACATTTCCATACTCTGCCACGCATTTCCAGCATTTTCCAAACATTTCCACCGCGCTGCAGGTTCAAGAGGCCACTATCAGTGCACCTTATGTGCATCTATGCATATCTTCATGTGTATGTTCACGCACACGCAGGTCTCAGTGTGCACACCTGGTCCTTCCCTGCATCCCACACCTCCCAAAATCCTGATGTTTGCCCTCCCGAGGTTCCTGACACGATGGTTATTTATAACCAGCCAGAAACGTTCATCGCATCTCGAAGACAAAGAAAAATTGTCTTTGACAGGTGGCTTCCCCGAGGAGCTCACAAATCCAAATGGGACTTCACCCAGCAAGAAATGACAACGAAAGGGTGGGGGAGAGGGGGCAAGAAAGGAAAACAGTCTGAAATCTGAAATGGGGTCCAAGAGCACAGAGCCTTGTCCCATTGACACCTTCCACCTTTGTCTGCAATTCTAGTTTTAGAAATAGTGGTTTAAGGTAGTTTTTTTTTTGCCTCTGAAGGAGGAGTGGCCGTTCGCTGGCCGTGCTGTCACCTCCCCTGCTTCAAGTCCTTTCCTTCCCCCCCTCTCCCCCTCACCAGCCCCAATGGCAAAGCCACTGTCGGAGTGAACTGACAGCACAGCAGCCCCTGCAAAGCCCTAAATCCTGCCCAAACGCACACATGAGCGCACAGATTAATATTACATTAGAAATAAGCTTAGGGAGAAACGTATCTGTTACATTGGTGGGTTTATTTTTGACAAATGAGAACTGCTCGAGGTTTTTTGCCGTGTCTCCACTGAGCAGGGTCTAAAGGCTGCGGCGCTGCCTCTTTCATCCCCGCTCCATTTCCTTGCTCATAAATTAGGATTAAACCCTGAAACGCGGTGAACGCCTGTTTGTGAAGCTTGTTTTGGACACTGCAATGACATACTTTTAGGTGTGTTTTAGCTCTACCGGCCCAAATTCACTCTGGGACTTGCAGAGAAAAGACCTCTTGAACTTTCCAAAACCAGTACAGGCACGTCCCCAACGCTCATGCGCTTTCCCTCTTGACAAATAATAAAGTTTTCCATTATTTACAGTCCCCTAAAGTCCCAGTTAAAGCCACTGTCCCATCGTGCCGGGCTCTGAAGTCAGGCCCCACCCTACAGAGGTTTGCTCTAGACAGGCAAAAGGTAAGGAAAAGGAATCATTATCCTCATTTGCAGACGAGACAGGGAAAAAAAATAAAAAAAGACCAGCTGGGTTCCTTCCCAGCTACCTCTAGATTAGCAAACCTGAAAGAAAGAGCTTCCAGGTGTGTCTCTTGGCTGCTTTCTAACTTCCTATCAAGGCTGGATCCGGACCCAACACACCCCGGTGTCCGTGGGGAGCCGAGGTGGACGCTGGCGCCGGGGGGAGCCAAGGCAGACTCTGCCCCCGGGACCCGGACAGAAAGCAGCCGTGCAGACGGACATCACACCCACCCACCGTTATAAGATTAGCCTTTTCCTGTGGGGGGGTGTCTTTGGGTGGTGGGGGGGCTGCAGCCAGCAAGTACCATGGCAGCACCAGGAGTCAGAGACGCTGCAGGTCTCCGGCTGCCACAGAAGCCACTGTAACCACCGTGACCCTTTTCCCCCACTTTTAAAAGCCTCGATCCTGCTCTGGAGATCCAAAGCCACGCAGCACTGCCTCCTGACACCTGCCCCCCCCTCCCCCCCATTTCATCATCTCATGCCCAAAGAGTGACCACGCCGTTTCACGTGGTTTTACAAACAGTATTTTGCCCTCAAGGATGCAGCAGGGTTAACAACATGCGGCTGCATTTTTGCTGTTAATCCAGAATAACGACGAGTTTCAAGACAGGGCAGAACTCGGGGGCTTCACCCACCTCCCCTCGTGTGACACATCCATCCAAAACGAGCATAAAACCCCCTCCGAGAGCAGAGCGTCTCCGAGAATCCCCACAAACAGCCACATCTCACAAACCAGAGAGGAGGTTACGCCGGGACAAGTGCAAGGGGCCACATCTGGCACGCAGGGCCACATCTGGCACGCCGGGCCACGTGGCAGACGAAGGAGCCAAGGCACTTGGCTGCATCTGGGGAACAAAACACACTGCTCCAAACATGGGGTGTCCCGTCCTGCGGCTTGGCTGAGCCGGGGAACCGGGCTGTGCCCTCCCTGTCACAGCACAGCACAGCACAGCGGGCAGACCCGGCGCCTTACGAGAGGGGAGCAGCAGCCTCGGGCTGCAAATGAGCCCTCCACAGACTTTAGCAGAGGGGAGCCCAAAGGAGGAGCCCAAAGGAGGAGGCCAGGAGTCACACACTGCGAGCGTGGCACATTTCTTGCCAGGGGACCTGGCACTGGTGATCCCACACGTCCTGCATCACGCTCCTCGCTCCAGGGGCATGGCAAAGGGCTGGCAGAGACACCATGAGGCTCCCACTCACTGGTATGAAGGTGAAAGAGTTAAACTTCCTTCCAAACAATCCTAGCCCCTATTTCTGATCGTCACATTCTCCCAAAGCAAGATACATATATATTTAATTGCATCATAGAATCGTTCCAGCTGGAAAAGACCCTTGGGATCTTCTCCCATCAACCCCACTCTAGTGTAGGTTCTCCCCTGCACCATCTCCCCCAACACCACATCTAAATGACCCTTCAACACATCCAGGGATGGTGACTCAAGCCCCTCCCTGGGCAGCCTCTTCCAATGCCTGACCACTCTTGCTGTGAAAAATTCCTTCCTAATGTTCAGTCTAACCTTACCCTATTGCAGCTTGAAGCCATTCCCTCTCGTTCTGTCACTAATTACCTGCAAGAAGAGACCAGCACCGACCTCTCTAGTGTCTTTTCAAGTAGTTGTAGAGAGTGATGAGGTCTCCTCTCAGCCTCCTCTTCCTCAAAATAAACAGCCCCAGCTCCTTCAACCGCTCTTCATACGATTTGTTCTCCAGGCCCTTCACCACCTTCGTTGCCTCCTCTGCACCCGCTCCAGCCCCTCGATGTCTCTCTTGGATTGAGGTGCCCAGAACTGGACACAACACTCCAGGTGTGGCCTCCCCAGTGCTGAGTACAGGGGGACAATCACCTCCCTGCTCCTGCTGGTCACACTACTTCTAATCCAAGCCAGGATGCCGTTGGCTTTCTTAGCCACCTGGGCACCCTGACAGCTCGTGTTCAGCCGCTTGGCAATGAGAACCCCCAGGTCCTTTTCTACCCACAGCTCCCATTATCCCCATGGGATCACCAATGGGAAACACCAGGGTGCCCCAAAACACAGAGCAGACGGAGGAGCTTATACCCCAGAACCTGTCTGGCTCTGGGTGCCCCCCTGCTCACCACTGCCAACACCCACACGGCACTGGAAGAGGTTGCCCCAAGAAGCTGTGGCTGCCCCATCCCTGTAGGGGTTCAAGGCCAGGCTGGATGAGGCTTGGAGCAACCTGGTGTGGTGGGAGGTGTCCCTGCCCAGGGCAGGGGGTTGGAACTCGATGATCTTTAAGGTCCTTTCCAACTCAAACAATTCCATGGTTCTATGACTGAAACTACAACAGACAAGTCTTCTCCTCGGGAGCAGTTTCTCTGCTCTGTTTGTAAGGGGGACACACACACCAGGAGTAGGAACGTTCACTGAGAGCTCCGTGCATCAAAACCTGAGGTGCACTCCCAACACAAGCAAAGATAAGTAACTGCTACTGTCTACAGCCACGCTCTGTTTATCAATTAATTACAAAATAATCTCATTACTAACACTACAAGTTAAAATGGCTCAGCCCTCGGGTGAGTGTCATTTCCTGCAGGTTTTTTTGAGGGTAATAGACTTGAACTTTGAGTGTACAGTAACCCTACACTCACATTTGTCTCTTGTGCCAGACAAATGGCAGAGCAGTCTCAAAACACCAATATTGTCACTAATGACCAAAGCTCAGCACGTTAGTCCTCAAGGCACATGGTAGTCCTCCTACGGCTGCAGAAACCACACCGAGAGAGTCCTTAAAAGCCTGTATCAGCCACATCCTGATTCTGTAGCCCAGGGCCCCAGCCTGTACTGCTGCAGAAGCCAAGGAGCCCCTGCAGGGCTAGTACAACAGAGAAGAAAAGTGGTCCCCAAGTCCGGAGCCCCCCTTGGCAAACGCTGGAGGGTTGCCGTACCCTCTCCACACCGCAGTGGTCAGCCTTTGGCTGCTCTCGTTGGCTCCACACGATGTCCTGCACACAAAGGGCATGAGGTGCAGCTCCGAATGTGCTGGAGCTGCAGCACGGTCCTCCCCCGGTTCCTCCCCCGGTGCAGAGCTCGGAACCTGCCCGGGTTCTCACCTGCAGCTGGAGTAGGCTGCTCCAAGCTGGTTTAAGCAATTCACACAAAATATTTACCCTGTTTCCTTAAGCACAGCAGAGAAGTTAAAAAGTGCTCTTTTATTTTCTGATTGGAGGCAGGACAGCCAGCATTTTCTAGTGCTTCTCCTTGTGAATGAAACCCATGTTGTGACCAAGCAAGAGCTACACTCCTCACTCTGACAAGCCTCGTCAGCAGGACCCAGGATATTCTTTCCAGGTACAGGCAAACTCACACCCATCCGCAGAGGGAACAGGCTGTCCATCTGGAAGTTACTAACCCAGCAAACTATTTGCTGAGAGCCCCTTCCTCTATTTGATCAGCTTTGCTGCCAGACACATCAAGCCATCGCTCACACTTAGCACACGGGACGCACAGGCCAAGGCCGTGCACAACATGAAAATGGCTGTACAGCTTCCTCACCTTGCCGAGAATCAGACCCCTCAGCGGGATGGGGAACGTGCCACACAGCAGCCTTTCCTTCCCCAGCAGCCGGGCAGGGGCTCAGCCAACTCAGGTTTTACCCAAGCCCAAAATTCAGGAAAGCAGAGGAAGACTCAACAGATAGCTCTCGCTCTACGCACAAACCCCGGCCTCACCCGAGAGCCCACACTCACCAGCCACGAACCTCTCTTCTGGCTTTTCAGTGCTCTGTCCCAAAACACATCAAGGCATTAATGTCCTGCAAAGAAGAAAGCAAACTTATCAGCAAACGTTCATGGCGAGGGCTGTGTTCTGTGGCTGTGAGCTCCTGGTGCACACGTTGGGCACCGACGGGCAGAAATGAAGAAGCACAAACGCCCAATAGAATCCTAGGTTGTGGCTGGAATGGGAGGAGATCAGCCAGCTTTTGGGTCACCAAAATACTCTCCCGTGTCCATAGGCACACGAGGACTGCTCTGCAGTTTCGGGAGGCGTGTGGGATGGATCCCGGCCACCAGAGCAGCCAGAAGGTCAGGACCATGGATGGGAGGGGAGTCCCTGGACCTCTTCACACCCTGCAGTGAGGGTCCTCGCAGACAGGAGAGGCTTCAGAGGAGATATCGCCGTGTCTCCCGTAAAGGCATTGAGCCTGCGTGTTCCTGACACGCTGTCCGATTTCTCACACATCATCCAGAGTAACTTTTAACCCCTTCCTCACCCCAGAGTTTTACCCTGCAAGATTCAGCAATGCCTTTCCCTCTCCGCATTCCCCATCACCGTGGGTGTCAATAGGTTAAACCACCAGACCCCAGACCCCCCAGACCCAGACCCTCACCCACCTAAAAAACAACAGAAAGCAAAAAAAACCCCACAAGATCTTACTGGCAGTCCTGCTGCAACGATGAGGGTGGAGGACAATTCCAAGCGAGAGGAGAAAGAAGGGTCTGGAGGGAAACTCTCCCGCTGTCAGGCAGCGAAACCGATTGGAGGACGGTGTTGTTGCTGGGCTATAGGAGTAAAGACAAAGTGAACTCCTTCCCAAAGGAATCCAGCTCCCGGTTTTTCTTCCCTTCCACAACCATCCCTTGAAAGGAAAAAAAAAATTGCGTGACACCCCCCCCACCTCCACCCCCCACCCCATTCCCCGCCCGCTCTGCCCTAGGCTGGCACCGCCAACACACGTGTGATGATCACGCTGGGTCTTGGCCGTACCAAGGCTGGGCTCTGGAGGGAAGGGGTTAAGCCATGGCAGCCCCTGGGGAGCTGAGATGATGGTTTGAACTGACAAACCTTGTCCTCTGTAAGCAGAGGGAACAAACGGCACCGAACAGCAGTCCTTAGGACAGGTTTAAAGCAAGCAAGGGAGCCCAACAGCGACCCTCAAACCCGCAGGAAGGAGCTTACCCCGGACTCCTCATGGCTCCGTCACCAGGGGTGAGGTGGGGACGCTGGGCCACTGGAAGCTGCCGGCGGGCCAGTGAGGTTGGGAGAGAGAGAGACACGGCGGGAGAGAGCGGGAGAAGAGGAAGGGGTGGAGGCGAGTCCGACGTGTTTGTGCAGTGCCCGGCTCTCTCAGGGTGTGGTGGCCGACGGGACGCAGCAGCGGAGAAGCCTCACGTTCCGGTTCCCGGGAGAAGGACCCGCGCCGGGAGCAGAGCCTCCCGGGACCATCTCGCCTTCTCCAGCCCTCCTCTCCTGTCGGTCCCTGGAGGATATGGGAGAGAGGAGGAGCTCAGTGTGACACCTGGGCACCGAGGGGAGACCCTTGGGGAGATTATCTCCCACTCCCCACCACTTGTCCTATCCCCCCACTTCACTGCTGACCTATTAAAGCGTGGACTGGCTCGTTAGCTCTCCTGGCTCGTTAGCTCTCCTCTCTCGGCTCCACAGCCCGGGGGCCTGGAGCTGCTGCAGTTCCTAACGCATCCCGACATCCCCGCCTGGCTGCAGATCTCAGGACCTGCCACCGATTCCTTGCCGTTCCCGAGAGGAGAGCTCGGGTCGGGCTGGCTGGAGAAGAATTCACCTATTTATTTGCGTGGCAGAGGAGCAGCGCGTGACCTGGGGCTTGTGCTCTGTCCCCTGTCGCTGGGTGTGAGTCAGTGGCTGCCAGCTGGGACGCCCAGCGTCACCCCGCAGCCCTGCCACGCCGTGCCCCGGGGAGCACCCGCTCCTGGAAACCAGGACACGTCCACGGGCCATCCTGGTCCAGCAGGACACCGGCCCCCCCGCTGCTCAGCACGGGACGGGTGGGCAGAGGTGGAAGGGGACATGGTTCGGGGACGCTTTGGGGGTTACAGCCCAGGGTCAGTGTCACAAACCCATCAGCTGCTCACTCTCCTCTGCAAATAAAGAGGATTCTTGGCCTCTCCCCACCACTAACAATGCTGGCTTGACCCTCAGATATTTTTTAGGTCCAAAGAGCAGAGATAAAAGCCTTAAAAATTCACCCCCTGTGATTTACTTTACTTTTCTTTAAATGTTGGTTTTGTTGAATTGCCCTTAAAATAAATAAACGAGTGACACGGTACAAAGAATCATCGGGCTGTCATCAGTTCTGCCGGGAGTGGCTTGTCCAGCAGAGGTGAGCCAGTCCCAAAAGTGACCTTTTAGCCACGATCCCCACTTTTCCTCCCTACTGATTCACCCCGCCTGGGGAGGCTGCGGTGTCTGTACAACACCCGGAGAGGCAGAGCCGGCTGGGACCCACAGGCTCCACGAGAATGTTACGGAGAAGGAAGGGAACTGGGGTTCATGCAGCAAACGTAAAGGGAACCCCGGCCTTTCAGCTGGTGCTCCGAGGTCGATAACCCTCATTTCCAGACCTGCTCCCTTCGTCGTGCCGAGCTGCTTCCCGAAAGCGCCGTCACCGCTTCTCCATCGCCCGGCAGGTCCTTGCCTGCCAGAGCCTGCAAAGAGACAGAGGTTTCCTGCCTGTTACCTCTCAGCAACATCCCCGGGGGGATAGGAAATGAAGTCAGGCAGGTTCCCTTCTCTCTTGTCTCCTACAGGACAGGCCCCGTACGCAGGCATAACCAAAAAAAAAAAAATGGTCAGTTCACGTTAATATAGTGAACAACAAACCACAATCGAGAGAGAGGGGGATTCTCTCTCCAGAAGACTGGAATTTGGGAGGCAGAAGAGCGTGGCGCAGGATCAGAGATGAGGGAACAGCATCATCCCACCACGGTGAGCACAAACCCTCCCTGTCACCTGGGGCCTCGGTGCTTTGCTGATGAGCCCGTCAGCGAGGAGTCGTCAACAGCTTCGGGAGCAGCACAGAGAGACGTCATTTATATTTTACAAGGAGTCACCCAGGCTTGGAAGTGGCTTCAGATTTGCATAACTATTATATTTCATGGCCTTACATGCTAAGGCAGCCTTGCAGACAAGATGCAAGGTCTTTAGAAATGGAAGAGCCTGATTTTACTTGCCAAGACACAAGCTTAGATGAAACCAAGGCAGCTTTGAGTTGGTGTGAACCTCTGCTGCCTACAACTTTAATGAAAAATTAGGACACTTTCCAGTCTTTCCATTCACAAGCCTGGTCCTAGCAGTCCCACACACTTTGAAGAAAAACTTCCCAGTAAAAGAGATGCATCTCTAATTTTCCCCTTTAGCAACCGTCCCTTTATTAAACATCTCGCTGCTCCTTCCCTGCCCACTGCTCCCTTCTTACCTAGAGAGTTGCACAAGATAATACAAATAATTATACTCACACGTTTATATAAACACACGCATCCACACCCCACTCCTCCTACGGCCGCCGTGCTCCTCGTTGCTCATTCAGGGCCTCTCTGCCTCGGCGCCGGTCCCCGCAGCGAGGGGATGAGGGGATGCAGGGAGCATCACCCAAACGCCACGGGCAGCCCCTGCTCCGCGCTTGTCCCCTCCCCAGACACAAAGCCTGACAGATCTCACATCCAAACTGCTGATCTCGCCTCTTTCCTCACCCTGCCTGTCCACGTCACCGCGTCGGGACAGCACCAGTTCCTCCCATCCCGACCTGTGGCTGCAAGAGATTCCATTTAAGCCCGTTTCATCTCTCCTGGAGCAGAATTTTGTGAGAGAAAAAGCCTTTTCAACATTTTACCATGCCAACAGGCATGACTGGGCACTTATAACCTTAAAAAAATTTAAAAATGTTAGAGATACCAAGGCCAACTCTACCATATACGATGTCTTTCTTCTGCCTCAAGCCAGCAGAAAAGTACTTGGGCACCTGCTTCAACAAAGCTTCCAGGAGAAGCCTGATCCCAAGGCAACATAAATCTGCTGCATTCAGGAAACCTCAGTAAGGACTAAGCCTGTTCCACCCCTGGAGCTGGGCTGTGGTTTGGAGCTAAAGCTTCTACCTGGGAGCTCTGGGGTTTGCTGGGAGGCACAAATGCACTTCCATCAAGAAGCGGGGTCCCTCTTCTCTTCCACGGCTCTGGAAATCCAGAGCAAGCTGGCCAGGGAAGCGAAAAAATACGCTGACAATCGTGACAAAAGGGTCACTGGGAGAAAGGGTGTGTTGCAAATTCACAAAGCATCAGCATCACCTGGTGGGAGGAAGCACCAGATAGGAATCGAGTCTGCACGTCTCATAACCAGCCCTGACATCAGCCAGGACTGGAGATAAGGAGGGAGCCATCCAGAGGCAGTTTCGCTCTAAAGAAGTGCTTGCATTTAGCTACCTTTCCCCAGGGCCACTGCATCCCGAGGTGGGCAGGACCCTTCAGGAGAGCACTATCCCAGCTGCTTGCTCTCATGTTAGGGTTCTCCTGCTGCTTCTGCATCGCTGACATTATCAAGGTGATAATGGAGATCCCAGCAAGACAAAGCCCTGTCTGCACTCCCTCTGCATGAGCTCACCCAGCGTGCTTCCAAGTGTCTCCAAGCTTTAGTGTCTCATCCAGCTTCCATTTTTGGGCCCAATTCCAAACATATCTCCCCCCTAAAAAAAGCAGCAGAAGTGAAGAACTGGACGTAGGTTTAGCAAGGACATCATCACCTCTCTGGAGCACTGCTCGCTGTTAGAGATCAGGACACGTCCCCATACTCTGGTGGTGCTTGGAGCCCCTCTTCTCCGTAAGCCAAACCCAGGGCATGCTGGGACACATGAAAGGAGAGAATTTGTGCTGCTTCAGGCTCCTGATGGGCACCAGGACTGAATCCCAGCCAGGCTCTCCTGGGACAGGAGCAAAGCAGAGTCAGCGAGGAAGGAACACGGACCTACAGGTTCTACCACCCTGAGAAGAGGAGCAGCGTGAGCCGAGCACCTCGCCAAGAAAGCAGATCAAGCTTAAAGACGGGAAGAAAAGAGCAGATTCTCGTTAAAAATGTAACTCCCAGTGATGAGAAGTTGAACCTGAAGCTCAAGGGGATCAACCTGAACACAGCACACGCTGTTTTGCTACTGGTGAAATTCCTGTGGCTTGGGAGACGTTCCCTGCAGATAATATCAATAGAGCTTGGATCGCAGCCATCTCGCGCTTCTTCCAGACCTTCCTCTTGCAAAAATTCACGGAGGTATTAGGTTATAACAGAAGTAACATCATGCTCTGCCAGACAAGCCTGTGCCACCCTCTGCAGAAGCTCTCACTGCTGCTTCCCACGAGAGCCGGGGTGACCGGCCGGCCCCGCGATGGTGCAGAAGGTCAGGGCAGCCCCCCCTGTTCCACAGCTCGGCCGGGGCACCTCGGGAAGGTGGTTTTGCACCCTGGTAAAATGACTGCGAGGATGTTTCGCTCCCCCAGGACCAGAACAGAGGCGGCTTAATCTCTTGGTTTTTTCAAGCGTGCTGCGACCCTTTAAAGATGCCATAGAAATGCAGACTGAAATCCCCGGCTGCCGGCAGAGGAACAGAGACACCAGCTCCTGCCCACAAGAACTAGGTCAGTCCCCTATTGCAAAGGCATTAACCAGAATCCAGAGAATTCCTGGTGGCTAAAATAACGGTAGCGAAAGTCTAACACCATTTGCTGTTATTAGTCACTCTCTACCTCTGGGTACGTTCAAACCCAACTCTCTAGAGCCCGGAATAATTTGAGGGCTGGAGCTTGTGCTTGTCGAACGGCAGCCACGTGGCTCCGAGCGGCGGAGGAGGCTCCGTCCCACTCGCTGCCTCGCGGAGCCCGGGAGCCACTGCCCTCCCTGGCATCTGGGATTTATCTCAGCCCCCTGCAGACGCTTTGCTTTCCTCTCGTTTCACGCTTTGCCTTCCACTCCTTCGGACTTTTATTCCCCCAAGCTGTGCTGGCCTAACTGGGCATCTATCTGCCTGTGGACCACACCGCGCTGCTCATCAATACAACAACCTGCATCAAAAAACTTCAGCTTTTAATGGCAAGATGAGTAGATGAAGGGTTAAACCCTGTTATTTAATCTTTTTTTTAATTAATAATTAATTTCATTTTAAACTCGGGTTGGCTCAGCAGCTCGGCCCTGCCATCATACCACCACAAACCAGGAGCCACCAACCCGCAAGGCGGGAACTGAGCCTTCTCGTTCTGCCACCGAAACCAGCCCGTTGGAATCCTCTACCCTCCGTTCCCTCATCTCCATGAGCTGGGAACACACAGCACCCCCAGGATGGGTTGCAAAGGATTAAATGCTTATAATCACCACTTAAGAGATTTATTGCTATAATGTAGAGAAACACATTAGCTGTAACATCTTGTGCACTAACCTCTACAACAGAGGAAAGAGGAAAAGGTCATCAATTGCTACCTCCTCCAAGAGTGATTTTGGGTCTTTTCTGATGGTAGAGAAGCCCATCACTTTCTTTATCCTCAGCTCTCTCCTCTGGTCTTCATCCAGGCTGCAATCTATAATAGCCCAAACAGTAGCATAAGGCAGAATCAGGTGCTGGCTGCTCTGGGGTGCAGTTTCAGCAGAACACAGGGCCCCCCATAGAATTTCCAACCACCATTTTCTCCATTAAAAAAACAATAATCAAAACCACCCAAAACATGTGCAAAACTATTAATGCTGTCAGATCCCACCATGAGAATTAAAATACGCACACCATTGGGCACTGTGTGTTCCAAAGGGCTGAAACACACTGGCTCTTTCTGGTGCTGTAAGAACATTTTCACACCAAAACACGACCACCTGATGAATGGAGCCCAAATGGAAGAGTCAGCTGCTCTGAGCACTGGGACCTGCCGGCATTTGGCTGCAGCCCTGACTAATGTCCTGCCTTTGGAACAAGCCTAAATCCTGCTGGCTGCTCCCAGGGAACCTGAATCCTCTCCAAGGCAACCCCAGGAAATAACCGCCTGAGATATATGTATAAAATTAAAGGAACTCTCCAGATTCTGACTAAGAATATTAATAATTAAAGAAGTTCAGAAAGAAGCAACATAAGCCATAGCCTTTTAAGCTGTAAATAAAATGGTATGTCTCCAATTGTGCAGATCTAGAGATTCTGAAGATGGCGTCATAAAAATAAGTGAAAAAATTCTGTTAACCTTCTACTTCTTCATCATCCATCAACTACTAACTCAAAACCACATTTCTTGTTCATGTGCTCTCTGGAGCGACAAATAAATTCTATAAATAAATGAATTCAGAGAAATGCATTCAAATTTAAAAAGTATTAACTTAGTTCATTTCCACATGTGACCTTTAAAAACAAATGCTTGTTAAGACTCAAAACAAGCATTTTTGTCTTTTGTTCATCAGAACTTTGATGAAAGCTGAACGCCTGGCTCCCAGTTGTGCTCAAGCACTTAAGCAAAGATTCCCTACAGAAATACTTGGGTAGTTATCTGGAAAATTCTTTGGTATTTCAACAAATAGCCTCTCAGCACAAGACCAGCCATAACCCATCACAAAGATGATCACAGACCAGGAATCAGAAGTAGCCAGATAATTCTGGTGACCCTGAGTTCTAAGTGACTGCTTTAAACGACACAGAAATAACCAGCAATGTTCTTTAAATAAGTTCCTGGCTCAGCTTTACGTCACTCAGGCTGCTTTTCTGCAGAAGCTCAGGGAGAACATATTTAGAACTTGGAAGAGCACACAAAAGCCCAAAACACTCTGCAAATTCCTGATTTGGGAGCAAGCAGCAGAATTCGTATTTTCTTCTCCATTAACACCAAACAGTGCACATTTCAGAAACCAGGACTTTTCCTCAGTCACAAACAGGAGCATCTCGTTTCCCAACATCACCTACAGCTCATGAGGTGGTACAAGACCTGAACTACTTGTGACGTTACTTTTTACACCGAGGTTTCTCGTGAACTAAGCGCAGGGTGCGTTTTTTCATTTTATGGTCCAAATATTCCCTAACAGCATCCAGGTTTGCAATCCGGGTCTCCACGCCTCTCTCTGCACACTCAGGAGCTCTGATTTCTGCAAATTAATTACGCGTGTACCCAGACTGGACAGCTTGCTGCAGCACCAAGGCTCAGGGAGGACTTGCCCAGAGAGACTTCCTTCCAGAGCCAACTGTAACATCTGCTCTTCAGATCCAACCCAACCTCCCGGGGAAACCAAGAGCTTTTTTTTTTTTTTTTCTTTCCCCCACTGGCTTCCACAACTGCTAGAAAGATTCTTATTCTAAGCTGGATGTTACAGGAAAGAAGTTAATTTCTGACATTATTGTATGCATTTATGTACTTTCTTGGACAAGGCCCAAAGCACTCATTAGAAGTGTAACACCCTGCTCAATTCTTCCAGAAGCCAATCATAAGGCTACTATGAATTTTAATGAGCATTGAATCAAACCCCAGATGGTTTTTAAAGCCAAATTATCCTGATCTTGGTTATTTTAAGCTCTGTGTAGTGCCTTCTGGCCACTAGACACATTAACCCCCCTGTTCCTGGTCCAGATTAAGGAAAGACTTTCATTCCAGTTCTCCCCGTCTCACCACAGCTCTTCAGCTCTGCTGGGACAGAATCTCAGCCCCTGCTCCACCTTGAGAAGTCACAGCTTTGAAAGAAGACTCAACAGTTGACACAGGTGAGAGAAAAACATCAGTGAGAGCAGTGGTTGATCCACACTCTTTCAGCAACACAACCAAGGTTCTGCAGCCCATTTAGTGCCATCTTCTGGACACAGCACCAGGAATGCAATCACATTTAGGAGATATTAGCAAGCGAGATCTATGACAGTTAGTCATAGTTTCATCTCAGTGAAAAAGGCAGGAGTACAAGAAAAACAAAATGAAATTCAGTGATTTATAAGGCACTGGTGAGAGGAAAGGCAGAGAACCAGGAGGCCATCGATAAGGGAACAGTGACACTACAGACAGTCCAATTTAACCAGATTCCCAGGGGAAGAGCCATTGAGCTCAGAGCCATCAGGTTGACAGTCCATAGAGACACTTGTCTCTGCAGAAACTGATGGGGAGTTTTGCTTCGTGGTCTGAAATGGCATGTTTCATTTTAAGAAACTCTCTATCCAGTGGTGTTTCAAGTATCTCCACACCCTATCGGCAGGACACCTGGCCCTGCAGGACCTCAGCTGGGTCCCACTAGAAGTGACACCAGAGCTGTACTTTGGCTACACCCCGATTCTTCAGAGCAGAATACAAATTACCTTCCCTATTCACCACAAACCACTATCACCTTACTCTTTCCTGGGACTAAACTTGGCTTTTTCGGGCTGTGTTTTTCTCCTGCAAACGTCAACCTGAGCATCTCAGAGATTCCCAAAGCCTTCTCCCTTCCCCTTAGCAACCTGTAGGAGAAAAAACCCATCACTCAGCTGTTTCCAAAGCCTCTTTGGTTGAAGCAGCACAATTCCTTGTTAGACTATAAGCAAGATCAGAGGAATATGAATTCTTGTTAGAGAATTATTTAACTTTTTTAGGAAATGTGTGACCAATAACCGACTACAGCAGTAATTGCTTCTGTAACCAAGACAGCTTTCCAACAGCCAGAATGCCAGCTCTTCCAGGGTGATTGGAGTTGGTTTTTTGGAGGGGGAGGTAGTTGGTTGGGTTCTTTTTCCAGTTTGTGGCAAGAGTGGAGGAAAGGAGGAAGAAAATAAAGAGAAAACTGTTCTACTACCTGCTTTTCTGGTCCCCAGGTGTCCAGGACCTTCTCTCACTCACCTGCCTGGGGCAACAGCTCATTCCAGTGTCCCAACACCTCTGTTCTTTGTTAAATTCCCTTCACACTCACTTGTGTGGGTTTTTCTTTTTGTTTTCTGGGATTATTTTTTTTTTCTTCCATTTTTTTTTTCTAAACCCCGTCTGGTAAACAGATGGACGTCACAGAAATGAAAAGGATGAAATGGAAAGACTAATAAGAACTGAAGTGCAGCATTACACAAGGCAGCCATGGAAAAGAAATGATGTTATGTCGCTGCGTATTACTCAGTTGAGAATGGTTAATGAGTTCACGCTATTTAACCACCTCACCAGAATGGGCATCACAGCTTGAGGAATGCAGACAGAGCTCTGCAATGATTTCACAATTAGAAACGAGGGGTGGGAGGGAAATAAGGAAGCAAAAGATGGTTTAATGTTCTCTCTTGCCTCCAGATGCACGACACGTGGCTCACTTGTCCCGACTCTGGGCCCGAAATACTTATTTTTAATTCCCTAAAAACACAGTGGCTGAGCAGCAGGAGCACAAGTGACACACATGACTGGCCGGGGTTTGCTGGAGCAGAGCAGGAGCCCAGTCCCCCCTCTGCTGGGGCTGCCAAGAGGCGGGTTGGGGAGCTCCGGCGGCTCTGCCTCCCGCCGCAGCCCCAGGTTTCAGTCCCTTTTGACTTGAACCACGTTTGAACTTCTTAGCAGTGAAAAAACCATTCTATTCCTCTGAGCAATTGCACACACGCCCCTTTTATTATTGCATTAGTGTAATTTTGTCTCTGACATTCCCCCAAGAGGAATTACTCATGTCCTGCTATTATTTATTTTACTACTAAGAGCCTAGTTTTTAGCAGCAGTTTTAATTAAATACCAATCCTCCTCCTCCTCCTCAATTAAGATCACCTTTATCTAGCTGGCTATGCTCTGTGCTCTCCAGCAGGATTGCTTGGTTCCTCCCATGCATCCCTCCCTCAGGAACTGTAAAACCCCCCCTCCCTCCCACCAAATCCCATCAGCAAAAAGAAACGCAGGATTTTACTGAAGTGAAGAACCACCACGTGGAAGTCGATACGGTGCTTAATGCTGGTTACACAGAATTCCAGTTTAAATTGATGCCAAAGGACACTGCCAAAAGCAGCAGCATCTTCCATCCCCCCCCAAGCCCTGCTCTCTGCTGCTCTGTCCCACACACCAGCCCAGGGCACGCTGCTCCTGCCTCCCTTGGGTGTCCCCGCTCCTCTACAGCCTTGCTTCCATGGCCACTGCTCCCCTGTCACCCGGTGTCACACCTCTCCCCTCCAAATACACCACTAAAAGTTGCCAAGGCAGGTTTTCTTTGGGAGTCTGAAGTTCAGCGTGTCCACAGGCACTGGGTAAACACCTCTCCAAAGCCTTCGCTGGCCCTGGGTAATGAATCAGATCACAAGGTATTCCTGACTTCAGTACACAGGATTCTTGGAAGCTGCCCCGGATTAGTGTTTTAAGAGTTATTCATTCATGTTCCCCAAGTGTCAGAGGCAGAACTGATGACTCCTGACTGTGAAGTTGGCAGGAATTTCCTCATCTCAACTATTTCTCCAAAGTGGAATCAAACTGCAGCAGCAGCAGCAGCAGCATCCGACTGCATTAACTGCTCCAGCGCCTGGCAAAGCCGCTGCGGAGGCAGCACAAAGTTACGCAGCGCCCGCTGGCACCAAACCCCCTCCTGGCCATCGTCCCCAAACCCCCGGGCCAGACACCGGGCACAGGGACCCTTCCCTGGGCGCCCTCACCCCACCGCTGGGCACCACTCCGGCCCTCGCCCGCCACGGCGATGGGGAGAGGCAGCAATAAGTCAAAGATTATTTTGATTTCGCTTCCCCCAGACTCAAAAAGGCTTTTTCCTCCTCAGCTCTAGGTACAAAAGTTTACTAACTACTTACTTCCCTAAACATAAGATGTTTTTGCTTTTATGAGCGTATTTTATTCCTTTTCCAAGAGCGAAATGAAACTGCAGACAAATAAGAGATCAATCAACGTGCAAAGAGAAAGTACAGACTCACGCCCCCGCTCTCCCCTGCGCTTCCAGGCTCAGCAAGTGCATTCCTTAATGGCTCCAGCACCTTTGGAAGATTCCTGCTCAGCTGTTCTTTAATCAAGGACTGTAATTTATACACCGCAACCTAAGCGTACAATTCTCAGTCTGGAGGGTTCCCAACTAGGAGGAGTTTCAGGTTCTGGTTTATACTGGGGAGGAGGGAATAGCGATGATAAAAGATTTTTCAGATGTTGCTCACCCGTTCTTTCCAGAGCCATCTCTGGACATTTGAGGTATTTTTATCCTCCCTTAAATATGGCTTTTCAAACAGGTTGCCTGCAGCTGGGACACGGAGCTCTCTGCTACTTTCTGGCCTTTCCACAAGTAGTTTTCTACACTGATAAACTGGCTTTTCAGGTGCATCAAATACTATTGACTGCTTAAAAAAAATACCCTATCTCCTTGCTCTTGTTTCAATAGCAGTTCTTCAAACCAAGCCTATTAAAAACCTTCACGTTCCCAAGGCAGGAACCATCTTCATTTTGCCTCCTACAGAACGACAAATAATCTATCAATGTTTAAAAGCACTAAGCAAAAATAACAAACCATAAACGCGCATATTTACTAAATTTTACTTTCATTCACATCGCTGTTTCTACAACACCTGTCATTCTACTGTTTAAGTATGTGATTTAGAAGTGGGGTCAGAACATTAATTCACCACTGGATCACAGACAGCAAAAGGCAGCACTAAAAGCATCCCCTCACCCCTTTCTTACAGCATCAGACCTCAGAAAAATTACTTCTTGCAGGCTGATTTCAATTTCCAGCCTAGAAACCCAGTGCCAGGGATTTACTTCAGCTCTACAGCTCGGAAAGGTAAAAAAATTTTAGAAGTCACCCCAATTTGGGTCCCCGGAGTCCTCGTCCCAGCCGCCCCCCCCCCCCCCCC
>JAOWAV010000036.1:65101838-65118133 GCA_028571045.1 Scolopax bukidnonensis | reverse complement strand
AGGCAGGAGTGGCAGCCGCCGAGGTGTCCCCGCAGCCACACGCCGCCGGCAGGGCCCCGCAACGCCGGGAATCGGTGTTTTCTGGGACCTTTTTTTTTTTTTTGCGGTGGGGGCCGAGCGACACCTCGCACGACAGCGACGGCCGGACACCCCGCAGGGTTCACACGCATCAAGGCTACACACGCATTGTCCCCTCGGAGGGGCCGCTGGAGGAGCGGCTGGGCTGCGGGGCGGGGAGGGACCGCTCAGACACAACAAAGCCCCGCACCCGGAGAAGCCGGGATTCCAAGCCTCCCGAGCCCTGGGGAGGTCCGGACCGAGACCGGCAAATCCGGCGTTATTCCATCGCTCCAAAGCCTTACTTATCAACGCGGGAAGCGTTCCCGCACGCCTCCGGGGATGCGGGGATCCCGCACAACTCGCCCCGCATCCATCCCATTGCAAAAATGCAAACTCTTAAGCTCAAGTTGAGGCTTCTGGAGGCTAAAATCCAGCACCAGCTCTCCCGCCACCCCCGGGAGGAGGCAGGTAAACTGTTCTAAGGCTCTAGACTTCACAAGGATGCAAATGAGGACAGATTTACGAAGCTGGTGGAAGCGGCGAGGGTTTACACCCTGCAGCTGGAACCATTAACGTTCTGCTACTGGAGGCCCCAGTGGAACCCAGCAGAAGGCAGTTCTGTCAGAGAGACAGCAAGTGAAACGGCTGCCCCCTCCCCGCAGCCGGTTCCGAAATCAAGGCAAACCCAGCAGGGCTGCCGAGGAGGCAATGAGGTGTTTCCAGAGGTAGCCTGATAAAGCAGCCAGTTAGTTACAGTTTCCTGGCACATCAGTGGCTTTAGTAGTTCCTGGACAACATTAAGTAATGATCAGCTTTTTATTTTTTTTTTTTTTTAAAAAAAAAAAAAGATAAAGGTGTTGTATCCAAGAGACAATTCCTTTTTCTTGCTTTTCGAGCTGCCTTTTATTTCCTCACCTGGCTAAGCACAAGCACATTTTTGTGAATGTTAGGTAACAAGCAAAACCTGCTGCTAATTCTTTCTCATCAGGGCCTGGGGAAAAATCCAAGCTGTTGGGTGAAAGCTAAAAAACAAACAGAAAAGCTAGGAGGGGGGAGAGAAGGGGAGTGAGAAAATAACTGAGGAGTGAGTCAGTCCTGCTCCTCCTGCTTAGTCACCTGTGGTGCTTCTCTCCAGACACACAGGAGATGGAGAAGAAGATGCCTGATGCCTCCCACCCACCTCCTCCTCCTCCCAACAAGGACGTAAAAAGCAGGGATGGGGCAGAGTTTTGGGAGACAATGGTTCCAGATGCTCTCTGGAGCTGACAGTTGCCTGTTTGCTCATGTTTCCCACCCCCTCCTCTCCCCCCCCGACTATTTCTCAATTAAATCATCTTGAATCAACCTGGTTCAAGGGCTGGTTTAAGTTTCTCTGCTGGTGCCCTGCAGTTTTGACATCGTAGGGAGTTGCCATGGAGAGCAGAGTGATGTCATTGACACAAAAAGCACTGAATTTACAAATACGACAGGAACAGGGCTATTTATAAAGAGCTGCTTCTCTCTCCCCACTCTTTGCTGGGGTGGGTGGAGGCAAAGGCAGCAGCTCCATTCTTGATGTTTCTGTCAAGAAGTCTCAGAAATTAAATTTCTTGTTAGAAAATATCCTGAGCCCGTGAAATTGCTGAATGCTGTCAGCTTTCGGACTTCATTCATTAGGGCTGGATTCAGCTTTCCAGCTCACAGCTATTTTTGAGGTCACATAATGCTGTTGGTATAGTAACTTCTACCCTGAAAAATCCATGCAGCATTACAGAAACACAGCCTCTGCTGAAAGGAAAGACAAGAGCGTGTCACAGGAAGACTGGGGACAGACACCCTCTTCAAGGGAAAGGCTTAGCATCACTCTGAATAATAACCGAGCGTTGGTTTTGCTGCGACCTCGTGGGGTGCTCATTAATGCAGCCCTCGCATAACGAGACATTTAGTGCATATAAAAATGGCAACAGAGAAGAGGTAGAAAAAGGAAGATGGTAAACTTAGACATGAACCACCATCACAAAAGAAATAGAATGCACTTGGAATAAATTGGGGGGAATAAAGGGTGGTTTAAGGAGATGACAGGGAAGCTATCGCAGATGTTGAAAGAGCATTATTTATGTGTATGGCACCTAAACCAACCACACAACCAACTGTCACCCCTAAATCTGTCAGGACAGTGACATTCCTAAAAGCTGCGTGCTAAGAAGAATTATGTCACCAAGATACAGGCCAAGGTCCAAATTCAGTTTTGAGTTTAAAAAATTGCTTCATTTTCAAACAAAACAGCTTGGACCTCAACAGCTGGTAGAAGAAGGTGATGCAGCTTAAACAGCAGAACCCGTCTCTGGACACCAGAATCAAACCCAAACCCATTTCCCCAAGGTTTTGTTGCATTGTACACATCCACCTCCCAGCAGCGCTACGGTCACAGGGAGCAACAGCAAGTACAACTCCAACACAAAACACAGCTACTAACTATATCAAAGTGTTACCTTGGTTTTATGAACCATTTCTCCTCCGTAGAGGTGAAGCATATTTATAAATATGTATATTTAGATATGAAAACATACATAAAAGCATCATACCAGTTTTATAAACAGGAAAACCCCAAGACTTAAATGATTTGTCCCGTATCCCATGCAGAGCCAGGAGCAATGGTGGCAGTGCAAGGCAGGGCTTCAGTCTGCAGCCCTGTTTGGCTCAGAAATAGAAGTTTAACAAAACCACAAACGCCAGAAAAATGAATAGGGCTTTGCCAAAACATCCCCAACTTCTGCAGCACAATTCCCAACAGCCCGGCGTTTACCACAATTAAGCAGGTCAGAAGACTGAGGAAAAGCATAGTTTTCTCACCTCTGCTTCACAAGGTCAAGTGCTCAAATGCCATTTCCAAATGTTACTTGGAAATCCTCCATTACGACACGTCCCTTTCTGGACGGGGTATTGGTACTTGGGGAAAATTCACTGCAGCGACCACAGTAAAGTTGAACAAAGCAAAGAATATGCCACACTGTGAAAGGCCACGGAAACTTTAGCTTGTAATTGAGCAAGTTATGAAACAGTTTGTGCATGGGCTAAAAGTATATAGATGTACTGCTCACTTCAATAAAATTCTCCTCGATTCAGCTGGTGGGAAGCAAACCCCCATTTTGCCCTCAGTTTTTGGAGCACGTGTACCAGAAATGGACACTCAGAAACAGGCAGCAGCGAGGATGGCTCCGGTGTCCAGTTGTGTGGGAATTATCTGCCAAAAGACCCAAGAAGAGGATCGCAGCGAGTTTCCCATTGTTGTCTCAACCAAGTTTTTCAAGAAGCAGAAAACTCGCTTTCCCAGGAGAGGAAGGGGAAGAATAACTTTTTTTTTAATTGCATGAAAACAGACTAGTGCTGTTACACATTCCCCAGCCATGAAGCAAATGAGAGACTCTGGTTCCAGCTGCCCACCCCAGCTGCCAGCAGCGGCTGCCGTCTCAGGCGAGGCAAGACTTCTTGCAGCTGACACATTTTACATCTTGATATAAAACCTGCTGCTTTTAGTTGCACAGGATCTAAGCAATAGTTTCCAGGAAATAAGAATATGGCAGATGCTACTAAAGCTTTATGAAGAGAAGTCTTCCCTGGTTCCCCTATGAACAGCAGGAGCAGATGTGCCACAAACACAAGGTGGCTGCTGAGGGCTGGACTTTATTCCTTACAAACTCCTCTTTTCCAGCAGGGATCGGCAGATCTGCTCCGGGGGTCAGATCACACCATGGGAACAGAGTAACGACTGGACAAGCTGGAACCAGTTCCGTTCCCAGGACAGGGAAAGAGCTACTCCAGGCTGGGTCCTCAGGAGGAAAAGCAGAGGTAATGGTCTGGTGGGATGGTCCAAAACACCTTTCCTGGATCTGTTTGGACTGGATACTGAGGAAATGGACAAACACTGAATTTTGCAATACTCCAACACTTTTTTTTTTCGCTATGAAATGACTATTTAAAGTATTGCACTACATCAAAACACATCACCAGTTTAGCTCTGAGACAGGAGCTATAGAGGTGAAGAGCCCTGAAGAACTGCGCAGCGAGAGGAGCCAACGCGCTGGAAAACCAGAGAGAAGCTCAGGCGCAGAGATGGAGCTGAAGACTAACATTTGTCTTTTGTCAGCATTGTGTCACTGAGCTGCTCATCCCGCCTCAAAAACCACACTTCCATCCCAGCTGGAGCCCCAGGATCAATAATTAAACAGCTTTAGATGGTACTTACTACAATAAGAGAGTCGGGAACAAATATTTCTAGAACTAACAAAAGGAAGAGCGTTCATCCCTGGTCTCACTGAGCGACCTCTAGGTCCACTTGCTTGTTTAATAACTTCAAATATTCTGTCAGCTGAAGAATGAATGGAAATGAAACCTCCTTATTTCTAAGTTTGTAACCGTGGCGTTCTGCTGTATCAACCAAGCAGAGGGCAATGGGTGTAAAATAATAGGAACCAAGAGAATGAAACTGTTAAAGGAGCCGTGGTCTTCCTGCTGCAAACTTTAAGGGCAATCTTTTTAAGCACATGCACATTAGTGGAACTGCAGTGCCCATAGCCCCAGGGCAATTCTCAAGCCCACAGTCAAATAACTCACTTAGAATAAGAACACTCAGCTTCTGTGCACCGCTGGGGAAATCACCAGTGCTCAGCGCGGAGCACAACACCTCAGAAGCTACAGTTTAGCCCAAAGCCATTTTGGAATATTTATTATTTGGGAAATCAGCAGCAGCACAGAGGAAAGATTTAGAATTATTTGCTGATGCACACGCAGGAGCTATAATTTGTCTACTTTTAAGAGTATCCATAAATTTCAAATTAAAAACCAGTTAGATCAGATTGATAGTAGGTTTGGTAGAACCAAAGCAGAATCAGTGAATGTATGGAATCCCCAATCTGGTGGGTCAGTCAGAATGACACAAATCAGGAAGTGCCAGTATTCTTCATAAAAAATAATGAGGATTTTTTTCTATAATTCTTTCAATTTTAGACTAAAGAGAGGAGAAATGGCTCACCAAAGCACTCTTAGAATTTTCTTTTCAAATATGATTGTACTGTCTCTTCTCAACTGTGCAAATCTTCCATGCAGTTGATAAACAGACTTTTTTCTGTGCAAGACCATATGTAAGACTGTAGTGAGGAATCCAGTAGGTAGAAAATAATGGAAGTCCATTTGCAAATTACCTCTATGCGTTGCTAATTTTTTTTTTTTTGGTTAAGAATTCCTGAATTTATAAACAGAGTATAATAAAAATGTTATATATGTGGGATTTCATATACCAGCCGCATGAAATGCATTCTTCTAATTTGCCAGCTGAATTTCTCCAGACACACCTGATGGCAATATTCCAGGGGACACACATTAAGGCCAAGTGCAAGCTCCTGCTTCTAGATCAGTCTGGAAATCTTCTGTTACGTGACCTCACCTTGCACAAGTCCAAGCTCACACCCCTGACCACGGGCTGGTCAGTAATTGGCAATTACTTCTACTACGAGGTTTTCATCATCTATTTAACACAGACCCTAGGCTGGGAGAAGCCTCATATGTGAGGGCATTTGCGATATCGCTATCTGAGCTGATAAATACTCTGACCAATTCTCTCAAGTTTAAGATTTTGAATCTCCTACAAATTCAATAACTTTTTAGAGCAGTGGGGGATGAGCTGACACATTTCCTTAAAATGTAAAGCTATTAGAAAGTTAGTGTGAGAGCTTGCACAGAATATATGCTTTAAAAAGTAAGTTCTCATTTAGTATTATTGTTTGAGAACTCTGGTTCTTACTCTTAGCTTCTACAGCTTCTTTTAATCATTTTTTTGTTCTTCACTATCAAAATCTGCTTTTTCTTATAATTTGCACTGCCACATCAAGTAGAATCAATAAGGTTTTGTACCCTTGCTGGTCATTACAATGCCTAAATACTAACGAGGTAACCAGTATCATCTGTCTCTCCCAGGTGTAGACCGTGATCTTGATGAGCCCTAGAAATAGCAGAAGCAACTGCTTTGAACCCAGATGCAGCTGCCAGAGCTTAACGAGCAGCAAACGGCCCACACCTGTGGCTTTTGCTCCCCTCACCATACATGTACATCTCACACACATTTGATCAGCCTAAATTATTTTATCTGTACCATTTGTTGGGACTCCACGACTTTCTATCATTATTTCCAAACCCCTTTTCGCTTCATTTAACAGAGTGGACATTTTTGCCTTAACTCTTTTCCTGTTTCTGAAGCAAAGCTGACAGTTTATATGGCTGCAGAGAAAAGAAGGGGTCCCTGTGAACACAACAAATTGTTTCAAAGAACAAATATCCCAGGGTCTCATCAGCAGACACCAAACCAAGTATTCCAGAGTCACAGAGACCAGAGCAAGTATTCCAAAATCACAAGTGACAGTACCTGGGGTTGGAGTGGGTTATTCTATGACATGCACATTCAAGGCATACAGAGCACCAGTCAAACTGCTCTTCATTTCTGACACAGTTAAAAGCTCAGCTCTTCTGTACCCTTACCCTTTCCTGTGGCCTCTGGAGAACCTTTTGCTGTAGCACTATCTTAGCAAGGAAGGAGAAAGAAACAGGGGCAGGCTCTGTCTCCTGTTTTTCTCCTGCTCTCTGGCCAGTCAGGATTCCAGGGACAGATCTGAAGCTCAGAGTGATGCTGCTGGCACGTGGATCACAGGAAAAACAGCAAACCCCAAAATTCTTAGGCTTTAGAAGCAGGATTAGAATGTCCTTTCCAGTAGCATCCAACATTACAAATCACTTCCATTCTTCTGACATTTCTTGTCAAACACCTGTAATACTATTGAAACATTTTAGAAGCAGGGAAATAAGTTGGGCATTAAAAAACAAAACAAAACAAAAAAAAAACTAAAAGATTTTCCTGGTGCAGGTTATGCAGGTAGGAGAAAAGCATCATCTGATAATATTACTATTCTAAGTTTAGTATCATGCAAAGCAGTTAGACTGTACTTGAATTGCATCTAATTAATAACTTCAGTGAAGAAAACTTACTTCCAACACGATGGCCAAAGAGCAGGATGTTGTCACTGTATCTCCAGTTAACGTAGACACAAACCCAACTTGGTGTTGCAGTGGGCAGCATGCTAAGGAAGGGTGGCTGCATCTCAGACATCACAGATTTTCTCCTATTCTCAGCTACATGAAATTTATTCAGTTTTCCAATTTAAAAATATATATTAGGATGTCCCCCTTTTTTAAGAAAAGGACAATAATTATTGTCTAGGACATTGAAATAGCATATTTTCTACAATGCTCCCTGTCATCTATGTTTACAATACAGCTCTTCTGACTCTGAAATTTAACCACAGTTTGCCAAATTCAAAAGGCTCTTTGTTTGAATGATCCATACTTACAAACATCACACAACATGCATGATATCCCCTGATAGGATTAAGGAAGTGTCATTTCACTGAAAGCTTTTAGAGCTCTTTACTTGCTGAAGTTAACCAACCTTTATTTTATTTTAATAAGAGTCTGCTGGGTTTGTACCAGCTACAGAAGAAGCCAGGAGAAGCAGAATGGATGTGTAAGATTCCAAGCGTGTGGCATTTCCCTGAGGTTAGTCATCTTGGCACTTTCCCCACCAGATGCCAATGGTGTTACTGCCTGTAACAAACAGGATCAAACCCATTTACCCCCTGGTATTGAGTCCACATTAGTAGGCATGAAACCATGATGTGGGGTGGTTTTTTTCTTTAAAGTAACTGCTGCCAACGTTAGGCAAGTTTTTCCTAAGTATCACTTTTTGAATCATTGTATAAAAGACAAACAAGCTCAGAGTCCTCACAGGCTGGGATTGTAACAGACCAGTCATCAAATAGAAGAGAAATCAGTCTTGCCCCCAACAAGCTTGAGGATCAAAATTGTCCTGACACCTTCAGGGGAAAAGAGGTATCTACAGATGGCAGGATGTGCCACAAGGAACAGGGGGGAGGATGAAATTATACCTGATGTCCAAGGCCTCAAAGTCACAGTGAGGTCATCACTAAAAAATACGGTGATGGAATCATCTTCATTATTTTTGTTTGTTTCTTAGGGAAAAGTCTGCAATGCCATCACTAAATGTTCCTTGTATTTCAATAATTTTCTAGTTATAAGGTGCTTGTGTTGTCTGGGATATACATGAAGAGTAACTAGACATCTTCTCATGCAACTGAGCAATGGTGGTCTTCCTAGGTAGAGAAGGATCAGCTCGCTTTTTGACAACTCAACACAAGAGTAATAAGGGAGTATTTCAGCTTTAAATTAGACCTCATTAGAGTAAGGACAAATAAATTCATAGACAGATTTTAAAGAGCTGAGGAACAAAGTTCCGATACTGAACTTCTGCTGAGAGCTCTTATTTATGTGTTCAGACTGTTCTGAAAAGCTGTCTGAATAAGGGCTATGAAATAGGTGAAGTGAAAGTGAAGTCCTTGCCTGCGAAGCCCTCGGTATGAGGTATTTAGAAAGAATCAAACAGAACCAGAGTATTCTGGCCAAAGAATTTGAACAAATGAAAAAAACCCAAACACTTAAAGCCAGTTTGTTTTTACAAGGAGAAGTTGCCAGTGATCCAGACTTCTACTCTCACCTTCATACATGGGAGACGCTGTGAGGAAGTACATCCCAAGCCTGAGAAGTTCCTCTACACCTAAGGTATGTCTTGGTTTTGGATCCTGTAAATTCTGTTCTCTTGAAAAAAAAAATGAAGCCTTTGTATTGGTTTCACTAATTCTACGTAAAAGGTTAACACAAATATCTATCCACAAAACCTCCCCAAACCACCTGCAAACACTTCAGACAGATAGCAGATTTAGACTTGAGTGGGATTTCTGAAAGATCTCAATCCAGTAGCTCTAGTCCCTACAAGAGTAAATAAAACACTTGCAGTGAGAAACAAAAATTTAAATATGCATCTTTTTCACTCATAACTTCATGGACTTTTGCTTCTGACAGTCGCCCATGGGAGCATGTTCCAAGGAGAATCCTTTAAGTTGTGTTCAGGTGCCTAGGAAAATCCTGCGTGGTTGCAGAAGCTGCCACCAAAGCAGCAGTCACAAAGTAACCTCAGGCAGAAGCACTCCAGCAAGGACACTGAATCAAGTCTTTTGAAACCATCTGACAGTAAGGTTTAATAGGACAGAGTTGCTATCAAAATACAACTTTATTGATGAAACACTGATTCATCAACCAGCTAAACATACGAGAAAGGCATTTCAGAGACTGCAGCGTGAACTTGGTACTAAACACATTTTTAAAGAGCTATACAAAATGGGAAGGGGGCAATTATGACAACCAATTTCTGCTCAGACACAGATTAGTTCATGTAGCAGCTTAGGAGTTATCCACACACCGATGCAATATCAACATTCTTTAGCAAGTCCCATGTGAAGTATTGCAGAAATGGCTACAAACCACAGGTCGTGCTTACGTTTGGAAAAAAATTAAATATAAAGTTAACAACAAAATCCTCTCTATAATACAAATTGTATTTGTCTTCTATGGAATCACAGGAAGTTCTCCAAGAGGAAGGTCTCTCCCAGGGCAGCTAAGGACTCACAGAGACGTTCTTGGAAACAGCTGTCAAACATGTCACTTATTTCCTCTCTTAATTCCCTCAGCAGAGGCACTGTGGACTTACCATCCGCGTTCAGGAGTCTCCCCAAAAGTTTATTCCAGAAATCACTGTCAACAGGCCTAAAACAAATAAGACAGTTTTCAGTGAAACAGTCCAAGTACGTGACACGTCAAGATTTCCATTTATATTCAGCACTAGAGGCCCTGGGAAAATCAAGTCTGAAGTAATACTTTGACTCACTTGAGTAAATGTAAAGGAAAACTAGGAATATATTGTTAGGTTTATACATGTGGACCCCTTTGCCTTTCCCCAGTAAGTTTCTGGAGAGTAACCAGACAGGAAGCTTCACAGGTCTATCAAAACCACTGGTTTTACAGTTGCCTCTTCCAGTGTTCTTTACCAGTATCACCACTATCACTAAGTGTCACAGCACTTCTAAATTAAAGGAGTTATCAAGAGCATTCTCTGAGCCAACAAAGTTGGCAGATTCCTTTCTTGAATAAGGGGGAAAGAAAAAAAACTGCAAATGGGAGAGTAAGATAAGTTCTCAAGTCAGTATTAAAGGGCAGCTACAAGAGAAATAAAAAAAAGGGTGGTTTACAGCCAGTTTTACTTTCTTTTTTCCCCTGCCTTCCAGCTGCCAGACTCCTCATGTAGATAACATTTCAAAGACAATTAAAGCAATAAATCCCCCCTCTCACAGATAGAGCCACACAACATAATGGAAAGATCACCTACCTCATTAAAGCCTCAGAAGACCACTCTCAGAGCTAACCCTGGAGTCATCAGCCTGCGCTGCTGCTGACTCCTGAAGCGCTTTGCTCCCTCAGACTTTGCCTTTTGAACAAATTATCTGCCTCTGCTTTGTGGAAGTAAGTGACTCACAAAATGCCAAATTCCTTCTGAGACCGTGGCTGCTGCTCTGTGCTATTACACTAGTAACTCTTACATTTTCTAAAGTAATCAAATCATGCAGAACCTACCCAAAAAAATAAATGCAGGACTTGAGGCCATTTCCTTCCTGGCCTAAGACAAGAAAGAGGCACAGCAGAAGAGGTTACATGTGGGTAAGGATGTCTAAAGAGTTGAGTGAGAAAAATAGTCCTAAAAATTCAAAAGTCAAACAGCTTCTATGTTCTGCCTCCTTTAACCCTGCACAGCTGAAGTTACCTAAAGTAGTATGGTGAAAACAGAAAAACTCAAAACACTCCTGGAAGTAAAAAAATCTTCAAATCCATTCTTTACTCATGAGAACACACTAAAAACCCCCCTCCTCTGACAAACAAGTTGTCAAACTTACGGTAATGCTCAAAGATGGGGAAAAAAAAAGTGTGACCAAAATTCACATCTTATTTTTCCAGAGGTCTTTACTGCAGCATGACTCAAGTGCTTTACATTCTGCCAGCTTTTATGCTGGTTCTGCTTTGAATGCCTTTGCCCTTAGAAGCAGCATTTTGTGATTTGCCTTGCAGCTCTCCACTGCTTTGGTATTTTGTTGAACTGGTAGCACAATCAATGGCTCTACCACTAATTCTACTATCTTTAAGTTTGTTTAATACTTAAAAATAATTAAGTCCATTTTTAGAAGTTCAGGAGGTTATGATGGTTGCATTTAACACCACTCAGCTTTCTAGTAAGAAGCCTTTTCTATTTGTTACTGCCCAAGTTCTCAGCACATTCTTAGAAGGAAGTTATTCTGTCAATACAGCCCTCAAGAAAACCCCCCAAAAGCCAACCAAACCACAAAACCAACCCTCAAAGCAAGAAAAAAAAAAAAGCCAAACCACTTTCCACATCACTTATAGACTTCTAGTAGAAAGGACAGAAGTTATATGATCTTTTCCACTGAAAAACAGAATTACTAAAAGCAACAGGAAAAAGAATCCTGTGTCTCGATGGGTGTAGTGAGTGTCACTGTCAGGCGTGGCCGTGTTCAGGGGTAACACAACATCAACAGCCATCAGCTGACTCTTCTCCCAGGGAAGTGCTGAATTGGGAGCCTCGGCCCTCATTGGGCAGGGATGAAGATTCCCTGCAGCAGTAAACTCACTTGTCAAAGATTACTTGAGAATTTATTGAAAGCTTCAAATTGACTGGAGAAAATCTCATCAATTAATAAGAACCAGACACACAAAGATCTATGTGTGAAGGAAAAAAAACCAAGATTCAGTGCAGATTCCTTTCCCCTGCATAACGAAACACCCTGTCTACACTGTTGATAAGACTTGAGTTTGACAAAGAAAGCACCTATACAAACATTTCTTGGAATTCATGATATTGAAATGCAAGTATAGAAGAATAAGTCTGTAACACCTTCAGAAGCAAAGTAGAAGACAGGATGGAAAATGGAAACTCCTTATTTGTATTCCATACACACTTAGTGTACCTGCTACTCAGCAACTCCTGCTCCACTTACCCACGTAGCTGGTGCTATTTTTCTCATACACACATCCTGATCAGGTCCCAAACACCCTGTTCCTACCTGCTGGACTCAGGCCCTGGGTGGCTTCACCAACAGTAGCTCAATTTAATCTCTTATAGAATTAATTAATTAATTGTAAAAGGCAACACTTGTCAGAAACCTGTCCCTGTGTCCCAACAGAATATTGTAAAAAACCAGATCATGTTCCGATAGAAACAGGAGCCTTGTTTTTCTGAGCAGGACAGATTTCCTTAACTCAAAGATCTGTGATGTTGGAATATCTGTCATCAGAGACCAAAAGCCAGTCTCTAACGATGATTTAGTTGCCTTTTATTTTTGTATTTTTGAAACAAAGGCAATATAACAGATCTATTTACTGCTGACCTATAAATCATTGATATTCAGCTCTTCAGAAAATGATCACCCTTGGTGATTTTGTCCTTTGCAGCCCAGTCCTGTGGGCATACCCTCTGAAGAAAACCCAAAAGCTACTGGGTACAGTGGGGCACATACAGTGAGTACTCAGCAGAACCCTGCCATAGCCTCCTAACTACTGTCTAAACAATACAGAAAAACTGATATATACCAAGAAAAATGCAGTTTTCCCCTGTACACAGCTTAAAATGATGAGATTTTTCAAAGGTTGAATATCACAAAGCAGGAAGTGTAAGTCCTGCAGGTTGCTAGGGAACTGGGCAACTCCCAGACTGGTGGTAGTTTTTCTTAAAGCAATGGTTATGAAGTATATCCACACAGCTAGTGAGGCCAATATACCACGGTTCTGAGTGCAGGTATCTGTCAGCTCATTTCTGTCAGGAGCAGAGCACTCTGGAAAATCCTTATGAAGTGTTAAAGCATAAAATTCTGCAGGATGTGACCAGCAAAGTGAACAAGTATTTAGTCTAAGAACAACCAAAGGGTAGACAAAAGCAGTCTCATTGCCAAAACGTGGCTAGAAGAGAGCAGGAGAAATTAATAGCTGAGGACAACATATCTTAAATTATAATTATTTTCCTTTTTGTGCATGGATACTGTTTCTGCAACTGTTACAGACAGAAGCCTGGCATCAATGCCTTGTAGCCCTCCAATAGAGCCTACAATGAAAAAGGTAGAAAAAGCAAATAATCTCCATTTCTAAAGCAACACACTCATAGAATTTTTTTCCTCACCACCCACACACTTATAAACTGCTCCAAGCTTTGTCTGTCAACTAGAAAGAGACTGAAACAGCCTGGTCTGAAAGGATAGAAAAAGCAAAATTATCTTAACTGGACTGTTAGGCTCATACTGAGCTTAAAATTATCTCCTACACAGCACTGCACTACAATGAACAAGTTGAGTAGCTTCAAAATTTATGTCCCCATAGAATAAATGCTTTTGGCAACAACAGCATTAAGTTCTGGCCTTTAAGCTTTGAAGATGGTAACAACTGTAAAGAAAGTGAAGGAAGTTAGAAGTTGTCTGTTCTTTCCCAGCAGCCTCTGCAAAAGGACTTACTTTGCTAGATTTTGGCTGAGTTTCCAGATAGAGTTCTCTTGGTAGACCTGGATGTGATCCCCAAACAGCATCAAATGGACAATATCTGCAATGCCAACCAAGTCCACCTGCAATCACAACACACAGCAGAAAATCTAACCTCTGTCAACTTCCGCAATCGACTACACACTTCTACTATTTGTGCTTTTACACAAATGTTTAAGTCTGAATTGGTCTTTGTATGAGAATCTTCCAGAGAGCTGCTAAGAAAGAAAACTTAAAAGAGTCAAATTCTGGTCTTATTGTAGGTTCCTAAATAAATACAGTACTCACAGGCACTCAGCAGCACTGCTAGTCCCTTCCCTTAATGCCAGATTTCATCAGATGGAAAATTCTCTTTATTCAGTATGGACTGATCAGAGCTTTCCCCAGGGTTTGGAAAATATAACTTAAGAAAATAGAGATTTTGTAAAGGCAACACAGAAACTAAGATGTCCTGCTAAATAGTTACTCACCTGATAAGGAAGAGAACTTTTCACCAGAAGCTGTTGTCCTTGAGGGGTCTGACATATTGGGAAGCTGTTGGGCAAACTTACTTGAGCCTGTAATCTCAAATCTAGACTGTGAGAGAAATCCACTATCTTCAGAGCTCTTGCCATCTCATCATTAGCAAAGGGATCGCAGATCCTGAGCAGAGGAACCAAATGAAGCATCAGACAATCCAAACAATTTTTTTTTTTTTAAATTAAATTTAACATCGAAGTGGAGGTGAGTCTTAGCTATGTCAATGCTCCCCTCTGATGGTTAGCTCAAGAACTACTGCTAGAAGGACTACCCTGGATGGGGAACCAGCTGGCAGCTGAAGCTGAGAGATGATACTGGTATCTCCACAGTGGGCAATGGGAAACACTAATGGGTTAAGAATGACACTGTTTTGATATTTGTCAGAATTATCTGAAACACAGCTAGTGGAATGAGAGAATAGCTACTATTCTTCTTACATACTTGTATACTATGAACATATTGTGTAATTTGTACTATGCACCTGTCTAGGGCAGTTTTTACTATCTAAAAAAAACCCACCAACATTATCCTAACTTTTTGGCCAATTCAAATTTTGGTTTGCATTCACCACAGAGAAATCCAGCAGGAGATATTCAAGTCCTTTGAGTCACTGTTAGATCAGCAACTTCCACAACAGGATGTGTGCCCCCTATGGGATGTGCAGGACAATCCATAGGGGTGCATGAAGAAATTATTAGAACTTCAGTAGTACGTATATGTAGTTTATAAACTACATCTATAAAAGTTATATAAGCTATAAATAATTATAAATAAATTATAAATAAAGTTTATTGGACTGTGCATGTAGATATCCATAGGTTCAAATTTAAGATTACTAGCTATTTTTAACATCAGTGAACATTAAGAACAGACTCAGTGAATTTCTTCTTATGGAATTATATTTGAATCATTAGACATTCCAAAGCTACTGTCTTCCCACACTGAGTTCACAGATCACATTCCAAGGGAATATGACTTTGTTAACATAATATGGGAAAGTGCTTGAAGAAGAAAACTCAATCTGTACATCTACTGATGAGCTGGGCTGCAGCAATCTGTTTAAGAGACTGTCTGGATATTCCAGTCCCACCTGCCCTTTGTCTTTTAATTTCCTGTTTTTCAGATCCAGAAAACCAGAAGGCAAGTTATTTACCAATATCCAGTTCACTATTCAGTAGGGTTTTACATCGTTGTATACTATTTCTATAGAAATAAACAAAGGAAAGGTTTATTCCTAAAGTGTTTTCACTATTTTCAGAATATACTGTAGCCCAAAAAATGGGACTGACATATCATTACCCCAACGAAAGAGGAAAATTACAAAAGCACAAGGACTTCAGCTGAAGCAGTATTATATATTTCCCACATTCATACAAAGAGACAAACCTGTCTCCCAGGAAGAACACTTCTGGACTCAGGTCTCCATGGACAATCTCTGCTTTGTGCAGCTTCTCTACCACACCCAGAAGATTATAAACAACGAGCAGGATAACTTCCTCTGCGATGGACTTACACTCACGAATAACATCCTGGAAACAGGGAACGAATGTGTATTTATATGCCATTCTACCTTAGATAAGTGAAATATTTATAACTCACCTTTTTATCTCCTGTACAGAGATAACAGTCCTCCTCTAAATTCAATATAATCAGATTTTGCCTATGATCAGCCCAGCCCAAATTAAAAAGAACCACAAGCTTTAAGGAGACACCATTATTCAGAAATGGACAAAAGATCAGGAGAAGGAAATTGAACTTAAAGCTGAAATCGCTATTTAATTTGTATCCTATTTATATGCAATAGTTCAAAATGCACATACCAGATTGTATTTAAAATGTAAATCCTTCAGCAAGACACTAAATCCTCTGACCTCGATAGAACAGACGGAACTCATTGAAAGATGTCAATTCAAACAAGAGTTTTAGATGCAAACCTTGTTGTGGAATAACATGTGGTTCTTGGCTCAGGTCACTGATTACTCATGAATAAAGAAAATGTGAAAGATTGGCTCGAGTTTCTCTCCGAGAAGCTCCTGATCCATGAATGAGAAACCAGCTCTAAGGCAATAATAAACTGTTCTAATTTGTATATAGACAAAACAAAAAACCAGACGATCTAGCCTGCAGGATGAAACACGTGAAACTATCTTCAGCAGCAACATAATGACAACCAGAACTCACGAGTGGTGC
>JAOWAV010000036.1:65085536-65101738 GCA_028571045.1 Scolopax bukidnonensis | reverse complement strand
GGTGCACCCCTTCTACACTTGTACTTTGTGTGTCGGTACTGACCCCAAGCGTGAAGCGATTGATATCCCTGTGCAGAACAGCACAGCCATCGCGGTACATGTAACAGCTGCAGTTCTCACTGAAGCTCTGGTCAAACTCCGAATTCAAACGCTCCTGTAACTGGAGTGTGATATAAAAATCCCAAGGCACGGGCTGAGAATACACCTACAAGAAGGTACATAAGAACATTTATTTTTGGAGTAAAGCAAAAATCGTTCCTCTTCATATTTTCTCATCCTCTTTCTTTCCTCCCCACTTTGTCAAGGAAGACATTTGCCACAGTCAGAAACTTCTAATCTATATCAACAATTAGAAAGAAGCTTGAAGTAGCAAACTTCATGCACTGAATTCAGAACTTAAAACCAAACTTACTACATTTCACTTTACATTTGCTGAAGAGATCTTAATATTTGACACTTCTTGTCTAACAGCTACCGTACGTTACCTTTATTGCAAATCCCTTTGCATCCAATGGGGGAAAGTTAGCTGGAACAGCAAAAAACATCTTGTACTCTTCATTGGTCCAATATTCCCACTTGATGCAGTACGTCTCATTTCCTGGTATGAAAGTTCACACTCATGAGCTGTCACAGCAAATACACATACCCAGGGTGTTTGAGTTATTCCCCATCTACACCACATGGAACTACTGAGGGTGAATACGAAGGATATTTTTAAACTAATTAGAAGATAACTAGATGCCTTGCACTGGTGAGTGCTGGATACGTACCGAGCTCCACGTCCTTCTCCAGCTCGATGGCTGGTAGAGCACCAGGCTCCAGGTGAAAAGCTGGAGAAACGGTCAATAATTCTGGCATAGGATCTAAAAGCTTTTTACGCTGCTCAGCATTCCACAAGAACTGAGTTTCATCTTCATCTAGGGACACAAGGAACAGAAACAGATGAGCTAAAACTAGCTCTTAAGTGTCTGGGACTTGAATATGCCTGTCAAGAAACAGGAACCTGACTATGAGCATCTTTCTACCTGCGTACTGATTCACTGCAGCACCTTCCAGCAAGTCAATTAATCTCTTCCCAATAGTTTCTTGTGAAGTGAAGAGAACATAACACTCAGAAATGAGGGCTAGCCTGTAGGGTAGTTTCAGAAATATCTCATCATGAGCTCTCAATGATTCTACTGTAGCACCACGTAAAATCTATCTTTCGTGAGAGACAAAGCTCTGAATTAGGTACACCTGCTCAGTCACAGCAGAAGTCAAACCCATTTTGTAAATTAACACTTTTTAAAATTTACATCCAGAGTAATTGATCAGTTTGTGATTTTTAAATGAAGGGGTTTATTGAAATTCACTTTCAAATGCAACAAGAGTTTTACGTAAGAAAAGGAAGCCAAAGTTGGACTCCAGTATTGTTTTCTTTCAATAGGGAAAAGAACCGTACCGCAAAGCAGCACAATACCTTACAGCAAAGTTAAGCATACATTTAAAACCAAAGTTATGTAACTAGATTTCAAACTTATATTCAGCTTTTTCAATTTAGCACTTATCAGCACATCAGGAGAACATCTAGTACAATTACAGAGAGAAAGAAATATTACGACAAGACCAAGCAAAACAAAGCTGTCTTAGAAGTTCTCACTACCATCCATGGAATTTTTCATTTCAGAATTTGACCTCATTACTCCTACACACTCCCTATTTTAATTTCTTACAGAACTTATCCATCACCTTAGTAATTATAACTTTTGGATGCTGACAAGCACACTATACTGAGAACCTCACTGCTGCTTCTGACAAGGGAGACACAAGTTTAGTCACAGGTCAAAGTCATGGGAAATACAGAAAGCAGAAGAGAGTACATGAAGTACGGAAAAGTTTAGTGTCAGCTGAAAGTTCTTTGTTGTGATTAAAATTCAGTTCAGTACTAACCAGTGATGTGTTCAGTGAGACCTCCAGAATCAGTAACCATTTCGGCAGGCAAGCTCTGAGCAAGTTCCAGTTTCTCAGGGATATGCAGGTATTTGATAGCAGATATTTGTGTAACAGAGGAAAGAGAAGATCCTGAGGAGACAGAAGAACCTGACGAGCGAGTATCCTCCACGCTTGCTTCCATGATTGGGCTGTAAATAGAGTCATTGAGTATTCAGATTCAGAAGACAGCACCTAGAGAATGCCAGCCTAGCGACTAGGAAAGGCTACTGTGCACTCCAAACTTCCTTATGTGAAAGAAACCCTTTCCCATCCTTAGTGGAAAACCAATACTGATGTCACAGCTTCAGTGATTTTATTCTTAATCATTTTAGCTTCAATGATTGTTTATACTCAGAATCTCAGCCTACAGATTAATTTTATTTTCTCTTTCACTAAATACGACTGCCACAGCAGGAGACATACTGAATATTTAATACTCCATTAGCTACCAAAATTCAGAGCTACAGTGCTTTTAAAGCAGCAGAGGGTTGGGTGGGAAATAACTCTTGCTCTTCCTTCCTAATTATAATCAGCACGGTTTCCCAGGGAACTTGCCAAGTAAACAAACCCCTTCAGCATGGCATAGGTGTTTACATGCTAACAGCTAGCAAATCAAACTCCGTTCCAAATTAAGAAAACACCATACAACAGATGCTTCTCTCTTTACAATGATAAGAAACAGCAGGTTGTTTGCCAGTTTTCTTCTTCTCTCTAGCTTTTCTCCTCTGTAGGAGAAACCTAAGCCATAACCACAGATTCCACATGCTAAAATAACTACCGATGCACATGAGTATAAAAGGAACTGATATTTCTGCTTTTAATCTCTGGTTACAAAGACAGAATGTGCTTATTAGTTTCTTTGTAAGTTATTTGGTAGAAAAACCACAAGGTTAACTTCCACAGCAGTAATGCTGAAAAGCCAAACAGGTTTGCTATTACTTACTCTTAAATCTACTCAAGGCAAAATGGACCCCATGCAAGAGAAATGGCTGTTTTCAGTATATTCTCATCTCTTCAGAAAGTTGTTTCTTCAGCAACAGAATAGTAAAACCACAACCAATGAAAGACACAGGAAAAGGGTCTCAAGATGCTTTGCTGTTAATTACCTCAGTTTTTTTATGCAAAGAGCTTCGTTGTACGCTCCCTCACAAACCAGGGTTTCCTGAGTCAGAGGTGCATCCTTCGATTCCGGACAGTCTTCCTTCAGGAGACTCTGTGGAAAAGCAGGATCTGGGACTCTCTGAGCTGCCACCCCATGGAAGGGCGTTGAGGCCAGATGGGCAGCCCTGACAAAGTCACACGTGTCTTCCGGGTTAGCACAGAGGGTTTTGTGCTTATAGGAGCCCGTCACAATTGCATCTTCAGTCAAAGGCTCAATTCCATTCAGATCATCCTGAAAAAAAAGTAGGAATAGGTGGTGAAAAACCTGGAGATTTTATGTCAAATTTTCTTTTAATTAATTTAAACATTTCTCTTCCCCCTTTCTTCCACCCCACCACCTTGCAACACAAGTCAGACACTCAGTCTTCATGTACTCTACTTATACTCCACTTTATATTGCTCAAATTGAGTAATTGAACCCTAACTGTAATATAGTTGCATATTTTTTCCAAATAGAAAGAGTAGCTTTGTCACCCTCTAGAGTGCTGCAGAGCTGCCATGAACTGTTACAGGCTACTTATCTACCATGCCAGAAGTGCATTTCAGTTCAGTTATAAGTACATTATTGAAGTGTTGACTGAAATGTTTGGCATCGAAGATACATAGAACACGTAAAGCAGAACTATGTAGTTATCCAGACTGATTCTAGAACCAAAACCAGCATGATGTTTATCATGCCGAACCCTGCTAAGTATATTTCATATTATAGCTGTACATAAAAATCCTCTCACTCTACCCGGCTGAAGGTCTGTTGTGACATGCAGTAACCAAGTCCTTTGGTGAGGCTGCAACTACCACCTCTACAGAAAGCTTTACAAACACCTGCAAGACTGCTACATAAAGACACATAGCTCAGTAAAAAAGGTAAAAAGGTTTAAGGGAGTCAAGTGTATGGCTCCAGGCGAGGAGCACAGGAGCTGAGATGTGTGTGTAGGTGCATGGCAAGAGAGTGAATGAAACAGCAGGCAGTGTTTGAGACTGCAGTTCTTCATCACACAAACTTTAAAAAGTTTTGGCATGAGCAATCCTGGCCACTAATCAGTTGCTGAAAATTTGGAAGGCTCCTTACAATCTCCTCTGCATCAGCCACCTTAAAGCCTAATGAAAAGATTACACTAGAAATATCATGTTAACATCATCCAATTCAAGTATTGCTGTGCCAGAGAGAAGTTTAGAGTCCTTGCTTTTCAAACACATCAGTCCAGCCAATCTCAGTTCAACGGCAGGACATTCTGTGTTTGTTTCTCCTTGACAGAAAGACCTAAGTTGTTCCCTTACACAGGCTTCTGGAGATATGTTCTCTTTTGTGGTTAAGGAATCTGAAGGTTTCCGAACAGCAAGAGGGCGCCGGGCACTTTTCTGTGTATGATCTGCAGAACAACTAAGATAAAGTTACATTCCATTAAATATTTGTTAAAGTAACTTCCAATCTTCAACAAAGATTCCTGTCAAGCATTTAAATTTACTTAAAACAATTTAAATCTGCCACTCCCAACTACACAACTACCAGTAAGCTGCAACATACACCTCTCCAGAATGAAAAGCAGCTTAAATAGTTGTAGATTGAGGAGGAACAATGGGAGATTATTTCCTCATCATGGACTTTCCAAGCAGAGTAATGAACTACAAAGAACAAAATACAAATCTGAACAAAAAAAAAAAACCACAAACCACCACCCCACATCCATTCAAGAAACAGTGTGGTATTTCAGCTGCTACAGAAAGTGGCTTGACACTTAAGTTTTACATCCCTCTGAAATCTAGACCTTGAATAATTCTACCTTATATTCTGATTTGCCAAAGTAGAAGATTCATCAAATATGGAGAAAGACATAGCAGGACCTGGTTGGAGAAGAAGACCTACACCTGTAAAGAAAACCCAAGAGGCTCTATTGTATCAAGTTTTTCTACAACCATGTATCCACTGCTACTTAAAACATTCTATACGCAGTCTTAAAAATGCCAGTCCTAGCAGGAAGTTAGAGAACAGACATATAAAGAAATGTATTTAAAAAGGTTTTTTTCATGTTAATGACTCACACCTTTACCACCAGATTATGTTACCCAGCTTGCTCTTTGTAGAATCTGTACCTTTTTTCCCAGGGCTGGCCTCATCTCTCTGTTTCTCCTGTTCATCCTCCGAGTCTAAAAACACGTTTCCCATTTGTGTATCCAGGCATACATCAAGAGTCTGGAAAACCACTGTCAACAACAACAGCAGCAGTCAATTCAGGTCAAAAGTAAATTTTTTCAGTACACGCCCTTCCCAGCAACAAAACTGAATATATAATTTTCAACTGTGTTCCTCTACCAAATCCTCTGATGAAAAATGGACTTAAGATAATATCAATCTTAATGGTAACTTTTTTACAGATTTTAATAAGACTGCATATATGAAAGCGTGAAGAAGCTCTTCAGCTGTTAAAAGAAATACATTCTTCTGCTTTAAAGTCCTTTCAAACAGCGAGAGTTCTCAGACCTCAGATGCTTGGTCTTTTGCTGACTATGATTAAAGGCAATACTTGCATGTTCTCATTTTCATTTTAAACCACTTACACTTTTTTTTTTCCAGTTTGTTGCAGTCTTGCCATTCATATAAGAGAACACTTCCCTTTAACATGGCCTTCTCCATCATAAAAAAATTCAAATACTTACCCTCAGAATAAGATGGTTTATGTAGCTGAGTATCTTCAGGGACCTGGAATTCACTGTGAACAAGATACAAACTTGGTCTTTATATTTTACACACCTTCACAAAACATAAGTTTGTAAACAAGACAAGACAAGCTGACATATGCTACTTGTAAGAAGCTAAGATCCTTCAGACAAATAATTGAAAATATAAAAAGGCAAATTAGTGATCCTGGTTAAAGTCTGATGCCTCTTATCTCCACAAATTGTACCGTTGCTGGCCAACATGATCCTGTATTACCTTTGCAACTGAGGCTGCTTCTCCTCAGCTTCTGTTGCACTGGAAGAAGTAAACCCTTGCAGTCCCAAAGGTGGTGAAGCTTCTGTTACCTCTGTTGGCTGTAAAAGTAAGACCATATTTTGGTTCTATGGTGGTGGCACCACAAGCCATACAACAAAGTTCCGAGAACATAATGATAATCCTGTGTAGGTCATTAAAGCCCTGATGGATTATGAGTTGTTTTTAGCCATTTTCATTTGTACTTAATTTACTTGCATGAAAAAAAGTCCATTCGTATTGCTTAGTGTAGTTGAAATACATAATTTTACTCTTTGCAACCATTTGTAACTTTCACAGGCGATTATGGTTATACTGCAACTATCGAAGACATAGGTAGGCAGTTATATAGCTTACGTCAAATACATAACACTTTCTATTTTAATATTTAGAGTATTTACTACTAGGGAATACTATTGTTTAGGAAACAGGAAAGGAGGTGACAGAGAGAGAATATACTTTATTAGCCTGACTGACGAAGCTTTAAAATAACAGTGTAACTGTTTAGCCTAGGTGTGTAAACATTTACATGTACCCAACTGTATTGCTCACAACTGTGAGTGAATGTCCACACACCACCTATCTGTGTAGGGAGCACAGCACATGATCAAGAGTTAGAAACTATATATGCTGAAAAAGTGAAACAAAGGTCTTTGCTTCACCCCCCCTAAGGAGTCTGTGCCTTTTTTCGCCGCAGTGCTATGTTTTGGATTTTTGACCAAAACAATGTTGATAACACAGTGGTGTTTTGGCTGTTGCTGAACAGTGCTTACACAGCACTTCATCAAGGTCTCCTGTCCTTCCTGCTGCCACCCCAGCTAATAGGCTAGGGGGGCACAACAAGGTGGGAAGGGACACAGCCCAGGCACCTGACCTCAACTGGCCAAAAGGACACTCCATACCATATTACACTCAAAATCCAGAAGAAGGGGGGTTGTTCAGAATTACAGCATTCATCTTCCCAAGTAGCCATTATGCAGGATGAAGGTCTGCTTTCCTGGAAATGGCTAAACACCTGGCTATCAATGGGAAGTAGTGAATTCATGTCATCTTTTGCTTTGCTTGCATGCATAGCTTTTGCTTCACTTGTTGAACTGTCCTTATCTCAACCCATGAGTTTTCTCACTTCTTCCCTTCCAATTCTCTCCCCATCCCATTGAGGGAGAGCAACCAAGCAGGAATGTGGTGCTTAGTTGCCTGCCAGGGTTAGTGTACCCCACTTTCCAACCCTTCACTTCTTCCCCTACTTCCAGCTTCCTTCTGTTTTCTTTTGCACAACAAATTCTCGATATAAAAGGAAACTTCCAAGAACAGAGCTTAAGAAAGAGCTATTTGCCCTTAGGTATTTGGCATAGCTTTACTTAAAAAAAATATTTATAAGTTTATACCTTAGCTTAAGTTACCTTGTCTGATTGTTAAATAACATTACTTGTAAAGTTACAAAACTTTAAGTCTTTGATTTACATCAAAGTGAAAGGATATGACTTGGGGACAAGTGGGGGAGAAGAAAAGAAATTATTTCCCTGAGCATTCATTTTCTGGGCAACAGTCTGAAGCATCCTTTCAAAAAAAACTCTAAGAAGCGTTAGCCAAAACAACCATATTAGAGATTGATTGTCCTTTGGCAGTTTTACTTAAACTACTAGCTGTTTGTAAGAGAACAGTTAAATAAGGACAATACCTGTTCACATGGTTGTTGCTGCTTGTCATCTTTCTTCTTTAATTTCTTCTCCAGCTCCTCAATTTTCCTTTGTATTTCTTCCTTCTTCTGTGCTATGGCCTGCATCTCCTCTGAGGAAGGAAAGCTTATCAGGCACATGGCATACTTCACATTCAATCTGTGGCTAATCCTAAATTGTTTTTAACAGGGATAAGCCCTCTGGTTTTCTTTCCCTGTATCACATAAAGCTGACAGGTATGCTACTTTCTCTATGCCTCAGAGCAGTTAAATAACTATTCCAGTAGAAAAAGAAAAGCAACTGCAATACTTGACAGATGCATGCTGATAAGAAATAACTTTAATTTCATTATCCCATCTCGAAACGTCTTATGCCATCCCGTATTGAAGCATACCTTCAGTTTTCTTTTTTGCTTTCTTTCTGTAGATTTCAGCTCTAATCTCTTCCAAAGAAAACTCTTCTACTCCAGCATAAACCTTCTCTTTACAGTACATCACCATCTCTTTCTTTTCTTGAGTATCCTGCTGGTGATTTTGCACTCGCTGTAGTGGATCCTCCTCTTTCTCAGGTTTGCGAACGCTTAAAACATGGTTTATGGTGGATTCAATTTTGCAGGGCGTCCTGAAAAAAACATGCAGTTATTACTTTGATTTTATGTACTTTATTGTAACACAGAAAAGCAAGCATAGGAGAGAAAATAGCTAATTTCAGAATCTAGTTGTAGAATAGTGTAAAGACATTCTGTTCTGTTGGCAAAAAAAAAAAAGCAAGAAAAATGGAATGACAGTACACAAGAGGCAAGAATACCAACTCAGAATCATAGAATTAAAAAAACATAACAAAAAATCTCAAAACAAAGTGTTAATGAAGCCCAGTCAAGAGCAAATAAAATTCTTATACTCTGAATTCCTCTGCATTCTGGAGCATGATCTACATTTACTTCAGCTCCATTGATCTGTGTGTCCACAGAGTTGACAAGTCCCTAATCATTCTACAAAATAGAGTTTATCAGGCAGAACGAAGGGGGAGAGCGGGGCAGAGAATCAGCAGGACTTAAAAATGATGGATCTTGGACAAGATTAAGCCTGGCATTTTAGGTTAAGAAAAAAAGGGAAGACTAAAGATGCAACAAGAAGGGAATTTACTCAAGGAGGATGTTTTACATGGTGATTGACAGAAATGAAGTGTCTCATTACAAAAACAAACAGACATAGAAAAAAAAAATCCACAAAACCCGCCCCATCACTGCACAGCAAAAGGAGTCAGCAGCGGACAGTTTCTTAACTTGAGTGTGCTTTCTGGAAGTGCTATATCCCAATTTCAGGAGAGAAGAAACAGATTTTGTACAATTCTACAGGTATCAGTAGTCCAGATGACTCCAGCAATTATCTGTACCTCAAACGGAAACAACTGACCTTAAAAAAATGTGTTTAGTGTGGTTTGGGTAAACAGTTCAAAAGAAGACACAGCACACAATTCCAAGACATTGTTTTGTTTGGCACAAAGGGACATGAAGGGACTCACAACCCAGAAACATTTTGGGAGATGATGATGCCCACAAATGCTCCTAATGATTGGGAGGCTTTCTGAAGCTTTTTTGTGGAGGTGGGAAGGGTTATCAAGATCACTAAAGGCTCCTTCTACCCAAACCCCTGGATGTCAACTCTTGGCATGATTTGTATCATGTTTACACAGATTCAACATAACACTTTCAGACTTGATTTAGTTGACAACATGACATCTCATGAGGAAATGGACTCAAAGGCAGAAAAAAATAATTTGCATTTAAACTTTCAACTATACAGCATAAAACTGCAAACTCTCTGCTCAAGCAGCTTACAGCTAATTTAGTGTGATCTTCAGTTCCCACCCACTCCTTTTTCCCTGGTATAAAAAGATGCTGCCTTCTGTAAATAATAAATCTGCATCCAAGACACTATCATGCAAGAGATTTAATTCTTTGGCATCACTGACTTTTAGGAGCAAGAAATAGTCTTACAGCTTAGTCAGAAATTTAACTTTTTAGATATTCTTAAATGGTATGTCCTTGGTCAGAGCTATTCTGCAGTCCACATGCAGCAAAAACCCAGAGGAATAATCCATGCTGTTAGGCACATCTCAGCATTCTTTGATTATACACAATTTGGAGCCATAGAAGCTGGCTGTGATATCAAATATTCTTTTCCACCTCCCTCTCAGGAAAAGCCTTCATTTTATCTATGGCCATCATTAGCCACAGAAGAAAGGCAAGCAGCTTTATAAACCAATGCATTTTCCTCTGTTCTGACAGAACAGAGCAACTCTATCTCCTGGGATTTAGCAGCATTTCAGTGAGCACTGCACAAGCAGGAAGGTAATTTGAGGCAAAACAGCACCCTCCTCCGTGACCTAAGCAACACTGTTGTCATGGAAACACTGATGGTTTGTTTCAGAATAAAAAAATAGATTGTGCACAGAGTTCCCAAGATAGAGGAAAACAGCAATAAGCCTGTCTTAATTCAGGGCTGCTTTCATACCAAAGAGCATCCTAGAAGAGGTAAATGGTTTTGTGTAAACACACTGAGATAAACTATTAAATTAATTAGCATATATAAATATCATATAGGCTCCCACATAATAATGAGCAGCTATAGTCAAAGACACCCCGTGTCCTTATGCATCCTGCACTGAAGTCTCTGCCGTCAAACGAAAGCAGGAAGAGCTTCCAGGATGACAGATTTTAAATTCTCACAGATCTGGAGGCTTGGCTATTTGGCAAAATCTTAAGAAGCAGCTTTGATAATTTCAAATGCAAATCCCATTTCAAACCGAAGTGAAGACTCACATAACTTGCTGCTGAGCTGACTCTTCCACATACGGGGTGAAGCTGGGCAGTGGGTAGGGCACTTCTGTACCGGAACGTGCACCCCTGCGAGGACGCTGAGGAAGGAAGAGTCAATGTTAAACTCAAAGATTCATTTTTAGACTCTACATTCCTCTGTACTTTGTAGGTTTTGTTATTTTAAAAAAAAATTAAACCAGATAGACTTTTCCAAAATTAATTTGCAAGACTATATCCATTCTGATACATCAACAATTACAGAGCATCAGCTAAGCATTAGCACCTATAAAAAGCAAGGCACTCCTGTGTGACCTAATTAGCTCCTAGTTTGTGTTACTCTGAGGGAATGCTGGTCAAGCAGAGTATTCCAGCTGCTCCCCTTGTTTGTTTTCCAAAAACGCTATAGTCATTATTTTTCAGCCAAGACCGATCCAATTCTATGACAGTATTTCTTCTGCTGTCCGCCAAGAACCTCCAGACTTCTCCATTTTCCTCTCAGAGGCTGTTCCAAGCCCACAAAAATCCCTTTAACTGATTCCGGGGTCCATTATTTAATATCAGACAGCTGGAATTTAGTCTCACAACACACTGTTCTCTGCCTGTTTGAAATCCCATTTAGACTCTAAAGCAGAATAAATCAGGTAGTGGAGATACTTCACAAGCAACCTCTCTTTTCCACCATTTTTGACACTTCACCATCTTCACACTGGCAATAAAAGGGAAACCTCTTTTCTCTGTGCAGCTTTCTCAAAGCATTCACAAAAAGTTATTTGATTGCAATACAAGCCAGAATGAGAATCACACTTCAGTGAAGAATAAACAAACATCCTCGGCTCTTCTACTAGTTGCAGTTTTTTAAAATCACATTTAATAAATTTCATTAAAGGGGGAAACAGAGACAATTCTAAGGACAGACATTAAAAAAATACAGAAGCTTTTGGGGAACAGAACATTTAAGCAGCCCAAACCAAGGCAACTGATAAAAGTAGATTTACATTAATAATTCCTCCTTCTCATTCTTTGCGTCAAATTAAACCTATGGTTTCCTAAACTTTTAAATTCACTTCATAAAATTACTTATATCTGGTAGTAATTACTCCTGGATTTTTCATGAATTTCAGCCCATTTGCTTCCCTCCCTTCACCCTAGTTTTTATTTCAAAGCTTCAATTACAACGGCATCTATGAGAAGTCTAAAATATTTTTATCATCTGATTACTTCCCATTCTTCCCCTCTAATCTACAAAAAGGGGAGAAACACTTAAAGACCCATCAAACAAACTTGATTTCACAGGATTAGTTTCCTTCAGGTAGTGTCTTGGATCATTTCTCTTGAACAGCTTGCACAGCTGTTTCTTTTCATGTCTCCAGCATTAGCTGAAACTATCAGAATCTACTTTGTCATACTGTTGTCTAGATAAATATTCCATTGATACAGTAATTCTTCAATTCTTTTGATCTCCACTCCTCTGCTTTCCTCACAAGCATTTCAAAACAGACTTGCAGAATGCTCTGCATGCCTTATTTTCATAGGAAGACAGGCAACAAGTTCTTCCTCTTCAGGTGGTATCGTATTATATAGATTTAACTCTTGCTCTTCTTTCTCATGTAATTAACTAATGCCTGGTTTCTCTCCCTCTCTTTGACTAGTGTCTTCCCTCATATTCCTTTTCTGCCCTCCCAACAGTTTGGTAGGCCATCTCTAACAATTTTTCTGGTTAGCAAGAATTATAGTTTCTTGATTTAAGAATTCTAGAATGTTTTGGGTTTTTTAAACTTATTCTAGCAAGATCATTTTGCTAAACTTGAATAGGTTGTGCATAGCCAGAGACTCTTTAGGAAGAAGCAAGGAAGATCTGTAGTTACAAATAGACCCAAGCCCCAGGCAGGGGAGAAAGCTTTGTCTCAAGGGTCAGAAGCAGTCACCAGCTTACACAAACCTTGCTCCTTTTTGCCAGTGTATTTTGAGACTCCTTACCCTGCCAGAGTTCCAAGGTCCTGCACTCATTTCATTCTCTTTTGCCCTCGGAGCTGGAGGTGCTGCCCATGGTTGTGGTGTAACCACAGGAATCTCAGGTCCAGAAGCACAATTTTCATCAAACACAGCAAAACCCGCATTATTTGAAAGTTGCTGGGAAGTTAGAGTCTGGAAGCTTCTGGTTTCATTCGTGGCTATAAGCAAAAAGATTTATGCAAATTAACCTTTAACTAACACACTCAAGTGCAAATTCCACAACAAGATGTAACTCTTCCAATAATAATAGGTGGTTTCAGCAACTGAACGTACCTTTAAGTGCATCTCCTACGCGACTAATTGGGGCTCTCACTTTTTTCTTCCCCCTGCCTTTTAGTTCTGCCAGTGAGCTTCTCTGAGGTTCTGCAGCTCCCAAAAGACCTGTTTCGTTTTCATCAGAAGTTTCCTCAAGCCCCAGCAGCGCCTGCCGAGAAACACGGGTCTGAAACTGCCTGAGAAAAACAGCAAAGAAGTCAGCACAAAATTCACTGTACCAGGAATACACGTAAGATTTCTCTAAGTTCTTCACTTTAGCTGGAAGATTACCTGTGATGGGACTGAAGTTTCTCCAAAGGCTCAGCCTTGCGCTGAAGACCTTCCTGCAATATCAGATCTGCCTTCTTAAAACTTCCTCTAGCCTCCAGTACTTCTGCCCAGCTGATGTAGAGTAGTGCCAGCGTCGTGCCAATTTCCTGGCTGTGTAGGTAACTGTACAGATCCAAGGGCTCATTACAAAGATCTCCCTGAAACAACCAAATTACTTCAGTAATTGCATTTGACCACACAGGATTCCAAGTTGCATTTTGATGCCGCCTGCAAGATCCCATTAATTTCAACATAAGTCTTACAGGAGCAGTTGTGGGGCCAGGACATAGGATTGTATCGTGTCACATTGCACAAGGTAAAGGAAAGGAATTCAGGAGGAGAACAACAACAATGACAAAAACCTCTGACTGCACCTATGTATTTGTCAAAACTATTACCCTTAATACAAGCTCACATATTCAGTCATTTCTTCATTTTTTTTTTAATCTGAGATAATTCAATAATCAAATTATGTCATAAGTATTGCTGGGAATAATTATTTTTTTTTTTATCTCAAGTACAACATATTTATTACCAGTTTTGGGACTAGCTCAGGAAGCTAAAGCTCGAGAAAAGCTGCTTTAAGAAGCTTAAAACAACAAAAACTATAGCAATAGGAGACAGGGCAAGATGAGAACACACTCAGCTTGCTTTTGGTTAAACATGGGATGTGGAGAGGAGACAGTTGAAAGTTACAATAACTACTAGGACAGATATAACACCTAAAGCATATTTTTAAATCACTTTCTTTTCTCCTTAAATAACTAATCAAGCTCTACACATCGAAACTAGCTTTTCCAAAAGAAAACTCATGGACTTCGTAGCTGTCCAAACTGAATGATCCTAAAAGAGGTCAAGAGATCCTACTGAAAATGAGAAGTGTAATTCAAGAGTAGGTAACACGTTTGCAGAAATATTCCTAGTATTGCCCCAGTTGTACAACAATAGTCTTTGACTCTGTTTCAAAAATGAGCTTAATTGTGTGCAAATGACATGACAAGTGCCAAGAGATCTTCATAGAACACTCACAAACTTGAGCCAGAGGGTAAGATAGCGCGGATCGCTGTAGTATCGCCGCTGTTCATTGAGCGCTTTCACTGCCCTTTCCAGGATCGCGGAGAGATTGCTCTCCTTCCCACCCTGGGGGAAGGTTTGCTCTGTCCACTTGATGTACCTGCAGATGGAACACATTCATGGCAAGTCAGTTCTGAGTAAGAGATGAGGCTTCTGTTTCTGTACAATGGAAGATTTAGAAAAAAAAAAAAAAAACAACACAACAAACCACAGGCCTAGCATTGAAACACAACACATTACTCAAAACCCTGTTACAGAATTGATCTTTTAATGAGTTTCTTATTAAATTAGAATATTTTTTATTAAGCTTTTACAAGGATATCTGACCTGTCTATTCTTTCTTCTGAAATAGAAGGAAACTTACCGGTCCCAGACATCCAGGGGATCATCTCCAGAGTAGAATCGGATTTCAGATTCAAACTCCCTAAAACAAAAAAAATTATCCAATCAATACATGTGTATAACTGTAAAGATACTTTCTATACTGTAAACTAAGACCTTCACTCTCACTCATGCCATTGTGTAGGTCTGTAAAAAATAAAGGCTAGGTTAGCATTTATTTAGACTTCTGCTTTTACTGAGACCAGAATAATAAAAAAAAAAAAAAAGCTTTTGCACTCTTCTTCAAAGTGAAAGTGCTGGGAAACATTTCTATTTAACAATAACAGATATGCATCTTTCCAGAGGATATTTCCAAGAATTTCTACAACCACCAAGTTTATCTGGTCTCCCTTGACAGAATGCTTGTTCCATTTTGAAGAGTTATTAGCAGACCGATATATCATGAAGTCTAATTTTTGCATGAAACATCCCTTATGTAAGTATAGGGAGAGGCTGGAATGATGGTGGGTGATGGAAAAGCCTGATGATCAGACAACTACAGAAGTGCACCAGACATCTCAGTGGCCACACTGACAGTCATGATGTTGTCCAATTCTTCAACTCCTGTGCACCATCCCTACATGATGGTTTCATCCCCAGGCAGCACGTCAGCTTGCCAACAGGGCATGCAGAGTTGAGAATCAGACAACAGAAACATAACTGAATGGGTTTGGGACACAAGATGCCCTTTGAAGTCACACAGTCATATCTGTGGAACACTGTACGTAGGACAGACCAAGCCCACAACAACTCTGCCCACTCAGGTATCTCTGCAATCCACAGAAGACCTACAGAGATACTTGTATTGTGCCTACATTATGATAATAGAAGTATTTGTCTCCTAAGAAATACTCTGCTTCAATAGATGATTGTAGGAAAGACAAAAAAACTCTCCCCCTTGTAACCTTCATGTATTTTTCTTTGTGAGTACATTTAAAGAAACAACCAAATCTTCCTAATGTTTGTTGTTTAAATGCTCCATTGCAAACTTAAAAATATTAGTCTATACTGTAGAGCACCCACGGGACAGTGCCCTAAATACCTGGAGTGTGAAAGTAGCATAGACTTTCATAGACATCAATTACTAAACTTCTTTTCTGCTTTTATTAACGCCTGTGAGATTAGAACTGTTAAATAAGACATAGAAAAATTGATGAGGAGGCAGGAAGACAAGGGAAAAGGTGTCAAAACATTGCTCACTGTTTTTTGAGCTGAACAGCAGTGTGGCTGGAGGCCTCCTGCTGAGCCAGTGCTTCCTGTAAGGTGGACATGACACGGCCCCGCCGCAGGGGCTGCACATTCTCTTTGCTCAGCTCCCACTCATCGTTGCAGTCCTGTGACATGACAGCCTCTCTCTTAAAGTCTGCAGTAACAACAAAACCAATAAGGAGTTGATTCATTAGGTAGGATAATAACTGAAACCTGACAGATCTGGCTGTCATCAGCTGATCACAGAATGGTTTGGGTGGGAAAGGACCTTAAAGCCCCCCCAGTGCCACCCCCTGCCCTGGGCAGGGACACCTCCCACCACACCAGGTGGCTCCAAGCC
>JAOWAV010000036.1:65066872-65079683 GCA_028571045.1 Scolopax bukidnonensis | reverse complement strand
TTGCAGGTAATTAGTGACAGAACGAGAGGGAATGGCTTCAAGCTCCAACAGGGTAGGTTTAGACTGAACATTAGGAAGGAATTTTTCACAGAAAGTGGTCAGGCATTGGAAGAGGCTGCCCAGGGAGGGGGTTGAGTCACCATCCCTGGATGTGTTGAAGAGTCATTTAGATGTGGTGTTGGGGGAGATGGTGCAGGGGAGAACCTACACTAGAGTGGGGTTGATGGTTGGACTTCATGATCCCAAGGGTCTTTTCCAACCAAAATGATTCTATGGATTTTGCAGGATAAAAGAACAAGAACATAAAAGCTTGTGGGGGGACAGACCGAGCAGCTGGGGCTGTAGAGGAAAATGAATTGCCAACAGGGAGCCTGGCAGGTGAGTGGCACATTGACGAGGTTTCACTTGCCAGCGGAGGGGAACCAGACCACTGAGGAGCTGCAAACGGAGGGTGCCAGGACTCGCACACCCTGCCAACAGAAAAGGCCAAAAGCATGAGAAGCGCAGCAATGAGGGGAAGGTGAAACCCCAACAGATTGCAAAGCCAGGGAGCTCATAAATCAGCGTGCCAACGCGTGTGCCTGGAAGCCCAAACAATTCGGCAGCAGAGGGAAGACAGGCTGAGAATGGTGTGCCAAGGGACAGGAACAGATCACACATGGCACGGCAACGAGTGAAATGGAGCAGCCACGCTGTGCCAGCCCACACAAACTGCCTTCTGCTGGAAACCACTCCGGTCAGTTGTTGATCACTGGTATCAGGAAACAGCCTCTGGACAAGCAGAAAAGGTTTTTTGCCTTTCTCCAGGCGTGTAGAAAGAAGAGTTATGGAAGGATAGTCCACAGGAAAAGAGTCACCAAATGTGAAAGCAAGAGGAAGGTTGTGCCTCGGGTAATCCTGAGGCTGGCAAAACACAGCAGCAAACGAGGAGGTGTTTCTGCTCCAGCACAGGGGGCAGCTGGTCTCGGGCAGTGGTGTGTGTGTGTGTATGCCCTCAGCTCTGTGCTGGTATCCCCTCTGGTGACAGCTGCTCTAGATCCCAGCCCTACCCAGCTGCACACATCCAGTGGCACCAGGACCGAGTTGGTTTCAGTGAACAGTTCTGTCTGTGTCAGCATTTCTCTTGGAAATGTTTTTCCTGGTTCACTGAAGGCAGACGGGATCAGATAATCAGCAGTTCTTCCCAATGCCAGTCAGTCATTTTTCAGGTCATTATGCTTTAAAAAGATTCACAGGTCCTGAGGCAGGGATGGCCAATTGCAACCCACATAATAGAGCTGGGGATAATAATAACTGGGTTCTGGTAAGGGCTGGTCCCAATTGCAGAAAACTGGGACAGAGGGGCTGGTGAACACCAGGGTGCTTTTATCTGTACTTTATTCCTTCTCTCTAACCTCCTCACTCCTTTCCAGTCTCCTCCCCTGCCCCCAGGGGTTAGAAAGCACAGAGCAGTGTCTGTTCCCTTTGCCCATCTGATAGGGAGCCCTGGCTGCTGTGTTAGTGGGATGTCTGCTTCTTCCTTCAGCTTTGCTTCCAGAGATTGTCTCTTTTTCCATGTAAGGGGGTTATGTCAGCTGCTCACCTGGGACACAATCCTGCATTGACACAACCATCCCTAAACAGCTGAGCACTCAGCACCCCTGAACCATTGTAAATGCTGGTTCTTGGTGCACAGCAAGCTGGCGGCACATTTTAGGACCTTTAGAGGTCAAAAAGGCAAATGCCTGGAGAGGGGCAGAGTAGAAACACTCTGGTTTTGCCCACCCCTCAGCAATCCTCCTTGGGGTAGCTAGTGGAGGCTGGGCTCTACCCTCACCCTTGCTGGTGGCTGAAGGTGTTGGGCCAGCAAATAGCAACTAATGGAGAGTTCTCATAGTCCCATGGGAAATGTTTGCTGGAGATAACCTTAAGCTACTGGAGGAACCATGTTTATATGGCAAACACAGAGTGCACTCCCCAGCCTCCGTTATGAGACAAACCACACTTGTAATTTCTGAGCAAATACCTTTATTGCAGCAAGGAAGAAAGTCTTCCATATCTCAGCCTCCACCGTCAGCAAAAGTGCAGCTCCCGAAGTCCATACTGCAAGGGCAGCTCTCCTCAGATAAAGGAGAGCAGAACTGAGTGACAGTAACACTGCAGCAGGGAAATGCTCAGAAATAAAGTACGGACCAAGAAGATAAAAGCCTCCTTGGAAATCATTTGTGCTTTCATGCATATATGGATTCCAGCAGCCATACTTTGGTTTCTCTCTTTCAAGGGTTTCTCTGGAGTAATGGCAGCAATGTGGAGATTGGCTTGGAGGGAAAAGGCAGGATCAGTTACTGGTTTTGCTTCTCTACCATGAGAGTTTTCCTGTTACAATCCTCTGCTGAGAGCATGAGATAAATATCAGTAACCCAAGCTCCTTCCACTGCATCCCTGGTTTGGAGACTCCTGGGCTTTTTACTGGAAATGAAGCACTCAACAAGCTAGCCCCAAAATGAAAAAGCCAGGAGCAGCACAAATTTTGTGCTGATGGATCAGAAGACACAGACCAGAGCATCGAACACTTTACTCCCTGTGCTACCCAGAATTGATGTGCTCACTTTGCTGAGTTGAGGCTTTATGGCAGGACCATAATGGAAGGCAATATTGCTGAAAGATGAGGGAGGATTGAGAGGAGTCGTTCAACATGCTATGGTGCTGTCACCCCATGAAATCAATCCAGAGGTCAGCAGGCTTTCCAGCTCAAGCCTGGACTCAATCCAAGCACAGCAGAGCTGACTTGAACCATCTCCTCTCTTCAGCTGCATCTCAGCTCTAGGTGAAGCTTGAAAGATGGTATTTTTACCAGCATGAGAGCACTGGGCTCCTCAAGAATGGACGTGTGCAAAGGGGTTGTCATCTGGGACAGGAAGAGCAAAGAAATGGTGCTGCCATCTGGCACTTGGAGGCAGTGCTGACCTCCACCTTCTGCAGCAGTGAGAAAAGGGACACCTTGAGCCCTGTTGGACAAGGGAAATAATGGGAAACAACACGCTGACCCCACATCCAGCCCCCCGGAATGATCCCCGATGCTGCCAAAAGTCCAGAGAGCTGGAAATAGGAGACAGCTAATAAAGTACTGCATAATTAGCAGTTTTATGACATAGAAAAATGGATGACAAAGTCCTTCAGTAGAAAACATGTGATTGGTCCTTGCTTACCACTGAGAGAGGAAACAGCAGCTCCTGAGCACGTAAACTCCTGGCTGCTGGCAGGACAAGGACCATGGTGGCACATGTCAGCTGCTTGTGCTGGGAACACGGAGTCTAGCAGGGCAGAGAGTGGAGCCAAGCCCTGAAGTGAGCTCCTGGATGGTCATACGAGGAGCAGCAGGGATAGGGTGACCTGGGCTAGCAGCTGGCATCAAAGTCTGACACCCCAAAGGGAACAGCCAAGCCGGCAGCGCTGGCTTTTTTACCCACCAAGAGAAGAGGAACACTGAGTTGTGCTACTAAATTGCTATGGCAAGCTGGGCTAACTGCTTCCAAGCCAGTTCAGCTACATCTATGCTCTACCTGCAGTCAGTTTGGGAAATGGGAGGTAAGGGACCCACAGGGAATGGGCAGGAAGGTGGAGAGATGGGTCCTGCGTTCCCCCCACTCAAAATCCTAAGTGATATTTCAAGGTCTCACTAAAATGTTACATTAGCTGTAATCTCTTCCAGCTTTAATCTCTGCATTCAGAAAAGCAGGACAGGCAGCCTCATCCTCCTGCATTCCACTTTCCCCCCTGAGCAGAAAGATGGGCTTTGTATCAGCAAAGCAGCTGAGATTCCCCCGTTCCTGGGGGCTGTGCAGGCCCATTGCCATTACATGTAACTGTCCTCTTCCGTCTTGGCATCTCTGTGAGACATGTCCACCTTCACATCTGCAGCTGGGAGTGATGAGCTCCCTGAGGCAAAGGACACTCCCAGCCCTCTGTGGTCATCATCCTTGTCATAATCTTCTTCATCTTCCCCCTCCTCCTCATTGTCATTCTTCTGCAGATCTTGGTCACTGTCATTATCACCATCTGCTGCATTGTCCTCAATCACTTCAACCATCTCTCCAGCATCTGGATCCACATCAGTCTTAAACCACACAGCTTTGTAGCCATCATTTGCCCCGTGCCTGTCTGTCTTGAGGATGGACTTCACTTCTTTCTCATGCTCAGTCTCTTCCTCCATGTCTTCCATTTTTTCCTCTTTCTCTTCCTGGTCAAAGATGATGGTGGAAGCTATAGAAGTCTTCGGGAGACTATCAGTTTCTTCTGCATTGGAAGAGGGCAAGAAAAGTGCTGGCTGCTCTGGCACATGTGTCATTGACCAGACACTGCCATTTTCTGACATCTCATGCTGTTTGGTGCTCATGTTTTTGTATTCATTTTGCTCATAAGACTGGTTCTGGTAACCCCCAGAGGTGTCCTTGGAGAACTACAGGAGGAGAGACATCTTGTGATTGTAGAGAAAGGAAAAGAAAGGGGGTGTGGGGCAGAAAGGGGTGGCTGAAGTCACTGAGCTCATGCTCAGGAAAGCTTCAGCTCGTTTTGCAGTAAGGTTTATTTGAAGCCTGGGAAAGTTCCGTTTTATTTATTGTCTCACTTTCTGGGCTTTTTTCCCCTGATAAGCATGGGTATAACTTCCAGGAACACTGAGCACCAGCAACAATGCCATTTGTACCCATTTGGGGTATTACCCTGGAGTGGAAAGACTGTTGTTGTTCCCCTGAGCTGTGTGCTCCAGACTCATGTTGTAGTCGGTGGAGTCCAAGCTCCTGACATTCCTGTCCCAAGGCAGAGACCAGCATCTGGTCAGATGAACTACACCCCAAACTTTAAGTAGCCCAACTGCCAGGGACTTGAGGGAGCCAAAGGTAAATAGCTCAGGTGCAGCCAACAGTCTGAGCCCAGGCTTTAGGACAGGATACGAAGAGACTTTTGTCTCTGTTGACTATAGAGGGAGAATGAGCATTCTGCAGACACATGTTTCTCAGAGACTACGTGATACGTGTCACATTCATCCTAGATTTTGTGCTCTGTGGAGCTGTAGTCCCCTCCTTACCATGTCTGCTCATCATCTACCGTACAGCTCCAGCCTCAGGGGGCTGAACAAGCAGCAAACACTACCAAAACAATGCTGCCTGTGCAAACTTTGTCCCAGGACTAATTCACCACCTTCACACAAACATGTGTGGTATTTGGACAGCCCATCCATAGTTTAAAAACTCCTCAGATTCCACTTTCTGACTTTAAGACATTTGGGTACAAACAAGGCACTTACCTTTTTCCTTATCAGGCGTTTAACTGGTTCTCCATACTGTTTATATAGCATCACTCCAAGGAAGATTAAGGCAATTAATAGCAGTGCTGCTAATGTGCCACCTAAGATGGCCATATCCTGAGCAGTGTGTATCTTATCAGAAGGGGTTACACCTACAAGAAAAACAAACCAATGTTACAAAGCCTGAAGATGGCAACTGGCTTTTTTTGTCAACACTTCATTGTGGGGGAAGCTCCAAGCGACTTCTGCGTGGCAAAGTGGCCTGGTCTGGGCTGCAGAACGTGGCAGAGATATATATTTCAGGTCACAGAAAGCCAGTTGTTTGCTGTCCTAAAAGCAGAGATTATGGTTTGTTAGCTTTGTTTTATAAGGTGACCCCATAGAATATTTTAACTTCCAATGAACTACATGTGTGGAAATAGCATCTATTTACAGGACAGTGACTTATTTAACTAAGCTAATATATCTGTGACTGTATCAGATGCAGATGTTCCATGGAGTAAAGCTCGGTAGGGGCAGATCTTTTCCTTTCACACTTCCCCCATTTACACCAGTGTGCAAAACCGAGATGTGTTTGTACCTATATGTGTGAAAATGCGAAGCTCCCGTTAACTGCAGCATCACCTGTGATACCGATGAGCACATTAAAACCAGAAATAAAGTATAAGAGGAAATAGGAAAAGCATTAGAAGGTCTCTAGTACAGGAAACACCTTCGATCCTTTTCGTCACAGCAGCCTTCTCAGGAGCAGTTTGTGCTTTTGGCCACCTGTCAGCGTAAGCAAATTCGTATAGAGACCAACATTATAGTGGAAAGCCAGTAACTGCCCCAAGGGTAATCAGCTTGCTTTGGTGGTGATGGTGGGATTCTTTATTTTTAAGTTTTCTAGTTTCATTTTATAGTGTAAATTAGTCTCTTTAAAGTTTAATGATTAATGAAACACAGTTTTGTTCTCTTGCTGAGCTGTTCATGACAACAGACTTTGAGCATTCCCTCTGCATTTGACTGCACCCACAGTTTATCATTATTATGTTGGGGAGGGTTTGGGACATCAGTGAATTGCTGCTTCTTACTCATGGGGAGCCACAGCCCATGGAGCTGACGTGAAACTCCACCACCCTCAACTCCTCCTGTGCTGTGCCACACGTGGTGCTTGGTGGAGTGACTCACCCTGAGATCCCTGTGGGCTGACCCTGACACTGGGGTCTCAGAAACCAGAGACCAATGTACAGTTCCAACTTCCCAGAAGGGGAGGATATTAAAAAAACAACTCCAGTTTCTCCCTGGATATTGGAACACTCAGTAAAGCGCTCTCCAACCCAGTGCATGCACATTCCTTAAGAGCACTTCTCAGAGTTGAGGGTTAAACATCCTAAAGATTGGCTGGGCAAATGGTAATTTCAGCTGTTTGGTCCATTCCTGGGTGCTGGCTTTAGTATAAAATAGAGCTCAATTCCTCCCATAGTGTCTGAGTCTGTCAGTGTCGTTTCAGACTACTTTTTTGCATAGTCACCAGCATCATTGTTCTGTGGAATTTAAATACCAAGGGCAACACTTAAAAGTTGCCCAGAATTGTTGGTACATCTGTTTGGAGTGTTTGCAGCTCTGACACTGACACCTGAACTAGTTTTCTGCTCAGCTGGACTGTGGCCTTAAATTTGGTTTAGGTAGTTTTTACACAGCCTGTGTTTTCAGCTGTGCAGTGACACTACCTTTAGGGAATCCAGGAGCCCATTTCTTTTTTTCCTCCAGAATTCCCCACAATGGTTGTGGTTCAGAGGGTGAAGTAATGAAAGATCCCAACCTGGAACTTCAATCGCAGATCATTGTGTAGAATCTGGGCATTATCTGCTTATCCTGGTGTGAAAATGCACAATATTTCTTCATCTTAACCCAAAGCATAAGAGGCTTCATAAGGTTCAAATCTAAGTGATTTATAAGATCTGTTTAAGAGCCATTTCTAAGAAGAACGGAAGAGTAAACTATTTTTATGTCAAAGCCAAATGAGAGTTGGAGGGTTATGTATGTAATCTCACATCTATCTTATTTCTCATGGGTCTTTTCTTCCGGCAAGGCCTGAAATATTGGAGTATGAGAACTTGACCTGAGTAGAAAATGCTTTGGGCTTATGAGAAAGCCCAGCTTTGTCAGAGTTTGCCAACTTCTGTCTGTTCTGCATAAGACAGGAAATAACATTGCTGTTTTCTCTATTTCTGGCTAAAAAAAAAACCAATAATGTATCAAGGTGTCAGGGCAATCCTCCTTTGCCGTAAGACATCCTGGGTTATTTCTGCACAAATGTCTTGCACAAAGCAACCCCAGATTTGTCTTTGGAATAACAAGACACAACACTACAATACTCAGCACTACTTACAGTCTCAGGAGGTGTTCAAGGCACGTGGTGATCACATCATAAGGATATATTTTGAGTGTTTTCCCTCTTACAGCCACTATAGAACCTCAGGTCACTTCAGTGGGTGACCTGCCATTGCCAGTTTGCCCACAGAAAGAAAAGACACCCCAATCATCCCCAGGAAGCAGAAGACAGAGACACCCAGCCTACCTGCGGCAGGGAGGACCTCCACCACGATTACAGTGCTCGCCTCCTGCAAGCTCACCGTGTCTTTTGCAACAGCCTGTGTGAACATGGGAAAGAGGTAACTGAGGACTTCCTAGAAATCCCATTCATTCTTGAGCTCTACAGTGGGCACTTTGTGGACAAAGACCCTTGTCCATATCCTCACCACATGCTCACAATACACCTTGTAACTGGACAGTCTAGTCACAGAGGAAGAGGAGCTCTGAAGAGTCCCTCTGTGCTGGGCCAGCACCAGCTGTGTTGTATCCAGCTTTGCAGCACAACACAGGTGGATGGACAAAGTGAACATCTAGCTTCTGAGGAAATCTAAAGTTACTAACTGCTTCCTTTGACCTGAACAGAAAAATTACTGGATTTACCAAAGTATTTCCAAGTTTGGGGATGTAGCCTTTAGAGAGCTGGAGTATATGCCAGCGATCATACTCTATCCCTACCTACACACCAGCCTCCTACACACTTGTTCGTACTTCCTTTCCTGTTAATCATAATCAAACTGTGGGAAGGGGTCTCTTAAATACCCCCAGTGACTTTCTGCTTGTCTCCAATGATATCTCTCACAGGACTAGAGAAACAATTTTACAGCTAACCCCAGATACAGCCTGTATCACACGGAGTAAATTTGCTGTCACTTCATCTCCCTCCCTCCCTATACATTTATGATGCAAATTGTTGGGGCAAGGATTGTCACTTCATTATATCCCTTACCTAATGGAATTCCACCCTTGGTGCTTCTTCTACTAGAAACTACCCCTTCCCTCCATGACCCTAAGCAAGATAATGAAGAAACTTTCCCTACCTCAATGGTTACAGTTTTGGGTGACTCCAGCATCACGTTTGTCAAGATGAGTCCATCTTTGGTTGTGATGAAATCCGTGCTGTTTTTTATGTAGTATTCAATGCCTGGGTTGACTTTCTGAAAAGCCAGAAGAGCAAATGATTAAACTGCACTGTTTGTGCTTTGCACACATCTTCGTAACAGCCCACTCAAATATACCCAAATTATGAGCAGGTGGATAGTACAATAAATAAATCTGGACTGAGGAGGCAAGAGAGGCTGAACTCAAGTGTGTTCACCCTGTTGCTCATAGTTCAAGAAAGTATTCTAAAGCCATCGCCTCCAGAAAAAGCCCAAGTCTTACCCAGCTTGTGTTGGTAACTTTAGTATTTGCTCAATCAAAACTAATCTATGCAAGGGACCTTGAAAATTTGATGAGTTTTGCCTTTAATACAGTGCCAGAGGGGGATGCACATGGAGAAAAATCCCCCTGCTGAGATGTGCACAATTTTTTCCTTTGTATCTGGGCTGCTATTCCTCTACCAGATCCCCAGTCTTGTTATGGAAGGCTCATCATCAATAAAACAAACACTTTTTCCTATATTTAATAGGGCAGGATGGGAACAGCTTTCCTTTTCCCAGTACATTGTTCAAGAACTGCTCTCTCAAAATGACTCCTTACAGGGAGAAGGTTAACAATTTGCAGCCCAGGACTGCAGGTCCTTGCTCATCTGTTGTCTTTGGACTGGCTCCTCTTCCCAGGCCAGTCCACAAAATAGCTCTTCGTGAGCTGACAGAGAGAGGACAGCTCTGCCTGGGATCCTGCCATCCCAAACTCTTCAAGGAAACACTTCACCCAACCCAAATTCAGACCTGGAGCCCTTGACAGTACTTGCCAACCCCACACTTCCCTCAGCAGGCTGTTTGGCAGAGGATCAGCTCACCCACAGAGCTAGGTGGGATTGGCTTTTGGAAGAGAGGAGTCCAACAACTTCTCCACATTACATTATACCATCAGCAGTTCGGATCCATGTGGAATTTCCAGGGAAATACAACATGGAACACCAGAGGAAAACACTTCTTTACCTCTCCCCACCTGCCCTTCCTCGTGTTTTCTGATGCTGCACTAAGCCTGAAGCAGTGAGAAAGAATGCCCTGCATTTTCAGTTTCTTACATTAATGAAATCATCATCTTCTGCTGTTATCATCAGGGGTGTTGAAGGATTCTCAGCTTGGAAGACAAAGCTTTTTGGGGCCAGACCAACAAATACCGTCCCATTGTAGATCTTGGTCTTAAAGTATGGTGGATGATCATTTTTACTGACAACCTTAATGTCTACACGGGTTACAGAGTATTTCTGTATGTTGTTGACCTGGGTTGCCTGGAGAGAAAGAGAGAAGGAGAGAGATGCCAGCCTTTCCCCGTTAGTGATGAGACATAAACGGAAGGACTTGGTCTGAAGCAACCCCCATTGCAACCAAGGGTGTTCTTTCTATCATTTTCAGCGAGCTTTGAGACAAACGCATCACAAGTGGCCTATGGTTTGGTGTCCTTCTGTTTTAGCTTGCTTCTGCTGTTGGCCCTCCACACAGTCTTGGTCTAGCCCCAAAGTCTAGATAGAATCCTCCACAGAGGTTATGCCTGGACAAATTGCCAGGCTTCAGTACAGATTCCAGCAGGCAGAGGCTGCTCGTCTTCATGAGGGTTTGGGTCAGTTCAGTTACTGCCTGAGAGTCCCTATCTTCCTGGGTATGGATCTGCAGGGAATGCTTTTCAACTCCCCCCTTTCCTCTTGGGCTGGAACCAAAAGCAGAGCTTGTCTCTACGGCTGAGTTCCATTAACTACTGTAACACAAGCTCCAGTCATGCCTAATGAAAACCTTCCGGTTATGCTCCTCCATGCTTCCAACTCAGCAGGATGTCCCCTTTCGGTTAACTTGCTTTGATGATGCAATCCATACATAAAGGGAAGAAAAACTCCAACCTCTTAACTTCTCCAAGAGCTTGGCGTGAAATTGGTATAAGACACTGGTCAAATGCTAGACCCTTCCAAAAGAAATGCTATAACCAAGTTAGATTTAATTAATGTAACGGATTCCTGTCCCACAGAGACCACTGTTTCCTAGAAAGCCAGCTATGTGGGTCGTTGTCCACAATGTCATCAGACTTACCATGACTTGCAGTACGTATGGCTCTAAGGAAGTTGCTGCGTTGTTCATCGTTAGATTCCCCGTGTCTGCATCCACTGAGAATACTTTGTCTGCATCCCCTAAAGAAAAGGGAAAGACTGTTCAATCAGCTGATACCTCCATAAAGTGACCTGGAGCTCACCGACTCTTACGTTTTCACATCTTGGTGACAATACCCTCAGGGCATAATGCTGCTTTCCTTGCCTGCCTGGTTGCCTGGAGGTACTGGGAGGTATTCAGAGGGACTCAAAGACATGGAGCAGATGTGTGTGAACCCAAATAGATGAGGTGGGACAACTCTGCATGTCCAGTGCCCAGGCCCACATATAGCCAGCTTAAATTCTGCTAAATGCCTAGATCCTAGAGGCTCTGCTGCAATTTGAGGACTGAGGGTTTCCAGTTCCCTAACCTGAACCCAAACCCTAATTGAACCCCAATTGCACTTCAGGAGAGATAAGGGAAGGATTATTCCTATTTTAAAGGCAAGAAATCCATCTACGAAGAATGGTTGGGTGGGGATTTGTCTTGAATAGCTCTAGGCATCTAAAGGGAAGACATCTCTACCTGATGTTGTTATCTCTATTGTGAAGAGAAAATGGCATCTCAGTGCATGATTTATCAATTTTACCATGAACATTTGCCTTAATGTGAGCTGCTCTGGAAATGCTTATTTCTCTCTACTGCCTACAAAAGGAGCCTGGACACAGACACCTTCTTGTATTGATGCAGGGGTAGAAATAAGCTTCCTAGATCTCTAATCTGATGTAAAAACATCTATGTTGGATACATAAAAGCAAAACTTTTAGTTCTTATCCTCACTGTGAGATACCAGGGGCTGTGTTTAGACAAGGAACCCCCAGCCTGGGGTTCCCTATTGACTGTGGGGTAGGGAGGCCACATTACATCCAAGATGCCAGTGGAATTTAAGGTTCTTCAATGTATTTATTATCAGGAGGATATTCAGAGACGTGGTGCCATGTGGTGTAGGTAAAGGGAGATCAACAACAGATCACTCCGCCTGACCAATGTGATCTACCTTTGTCTTAATAGTTATTCAAACCTTATTGTTTAAAAAAATTTTTTTAAAAAAATCCTTTGAATGAAATAAATGTCCCAGTCAATGATTGAGTAATCAAGTGACTGCATTCAAGAAATCTTTTTGAAATCAAGACTAAAATAGGGCAGATTAGAGAGTGTCAATCTGCTGGGGAATAAAAATATAATTCTTGGCAATGAATGAGAATTATGCTGATGATATCAGAATTACAGGTTCAGCTCAAGGACTGAATGAAAGTGGTGTGACCAGAGTGGCAAAAGCAAATGTAAAAGCTTGAAGAGAAAATATGTCTCACCTCCCCCCCCCTCACACCCCCCAAAAAAAGCCCTTTTGAAGCAGGTATCAAGGAGATTGATTTGTGGGACTGTAATTCTCATTTTCTTCTCTCTGTACAATCTGTTTCTTGTACTTAATCCTCAACCTTATGTGGATCTAATTCATTTTCTGTGGCAAAAACCGAGGGGCAGATCCCCAGGCCCTCAACTCTCTAGTGCTGTGGTGGGGGTCTCCTCTCAGCAGGTAATGTAGGGGACAGACGAGCAAAGGAAGGTGAAACATCTACTCACCACCAACGATACTGTACACAATTTTTTCATTCAAAAGGTAGTCAGGATCAATAGCATAGATCGGCCCCGGCTGCAGGACAAGCGGTTTCATCTGCAACAGCAAGGCCAAGCATTACACACCACATTCTCCCGTCCCAGAATGGTGCCAGTGGGTTTTTTTTTTTCTGGGCAAAATGGCATTTATTACTGGGAGATGGCTGTGACAGGGCAGAGGTGAGAGCCCAGAGCAAAGTGTTTCCCAGCTCTCACCTCTCCTATGATGAGGGGCTGGTTCTCTTCAACATCTTTATCAATGATCTGGACGAGGGGATGGAGTGCACCCTCAGCAAATTTGCAGATG
>JAOWAV010000036.1:65055373-65066772 GCA_028571045.1 Scolopax bukidnonensis | reverse complement strand
GGCAGAGTGGCTGGAGCTGCCCAACAGAAAAGGACCTGGGGGTGTTGGTCGACTGTCAGCTGAACATGAGCCAGCAGCGTGCCCAGGTGGCCAAGAAGGCCAACAGCATCCTGGCCTGTATCAAGAACAGTGTGGCGAGTAGAACCTGGGAGGTGATCGTCCCCCTGTACTGGGCACTGGTGAGACCCCACCTCAACTGGACACCTCAAGTGTCCAGTTTTGGGCCCCCTACCCCAAGAAGGACCTTGAGGTGCTGGAGCGGATCTAGAAAAGGGCAACAAAGCTGGTGAGGGGTCTGGAGGACAAGTCTTATGAGGAGAGGCTGAGGGAGCTGGGGGTGTTCAGTCTGAGGAAGAGGAGACTGAGGGGAGACCTTCTCACTCTCTCCAACTCCCTGAAAGGAGGGTGTAGCCAGGGGGAGGGGGTCAGTCTCTTCTCCCAAGTCACAGGCAACAGGACTAGAGGAAATGACCTCAAGTTGCACCAGGAAAGGTTCAGATTGGATATCAGGAAAGAAGTTTTACAGGGAAAGGGTTATTAAGCCTTGGAATGGGCTGCCCAGGGAAGTGGTTGAGGCACCATCCCTGGAGGTCTTCAAGAGACAAGTTGACATGGTGCTTGGGGATATGGATTAGTGTTGGGTTGGTGGTGTTTTGGATGTGGTGTGGTTTTTTTTTGTTGTTCATTTGTGAGGTTGGGGGTTTTTTTGTCTTTTTTTTTTTCCATTGTTTGGACTAGATGACCTTAAAAGGTCCCTTCCCACCTAGCTGATTCTGTGAGCTGCAGGAACAAGGACCAGCAGTGACTTTTGGGGTGAGAGGGGGAACCTCCACTTCCCAGGAGGATAAAGGCTCCTTGTCATGCTGAATGGACGGATGGATGGAGATCACCACAAGCTCCTGGAAGTTATTAGGCACTACCCACTGGGAATACCATCTGGATATTGTCTGAGGATGGCATCAAGGATACAGTCCAATCACACCTGCTTACCGGGAGCTCGTAGATATTCACCGTCCCGGTGTAGCCACTGTTGATGCAGATGCTCTTCTCCGCGTTAATGAAGGAACAGGGTTTGAACCAGGGCGATTTGGTGTCAGCTTGTTCAATATGTATGTTTATTGTTGCGGTAGCTGTGTTGGTCAGTTCAGAGCTGTCCAGAGGCCTGTCCTGTACCCAAAGGCAAAGCCCACTCATGAGATAAAAGTTCCACTGCCAAAAGAAGAACCCACCTGCAAAAGCCAGTGGCCCAAGGGCTTTTAGCTGTTGTAACTCCATTCCATCTAAAGTTCAGCAGTTTATGCAAGATTAGCTAAAACAGTGAATTATCTCATTCTACTGACAAAGGTGAACCGAATGTGAGGCTGGACACGGTCACTGTGTAATTCTTGTCCCCCTCAGTGGAGGGGGGAAGGCTGCTCCAAAACCACCATCCCCAATATCCACCCTCCATCCTGCCACCCCAGAGATCTCCCACGTGGACTTACCCTCAGGGCATTTTATTTCTCCTAATGAACTCACCCTTGCGTACAAGAACAATGTTGTCAAATTAAACTTCTCATAGTCCAATGCTTTTTGTAAATAAATTGCTGGGTTATTAACTCCTTTTATGGCGAAATAGCCTTCTGTGCCCTGGGGGGGGAAAAAACCAAAACAAACCAGGAAAAACCCTATCAGCAGGCTCAATCACAGACATGTACAAAATACTGCTCATTGCTGTGTTTGTCATCCCAATCAGACCTTTAGGTCTGGGAACCTGGATGTGGGGTGCAGGGTGAGAACACCAGGTCGATTTAATCTTTAGTATCACACCCCAGAGTTGCTTATTTCCTACACTCAACAGGTTGTCAACAATCCTTGATTTTGGGTCCATGACAGCCAAACGATCTCCCACCCATGCACAGAACAGGTCAGAGATGGCTCAGCACCCAAGAGCTGGTGAAATCACTTGCCTTTGTCTAGCACAGCTGACCTTTGGAAGGAAAGTAAAGATAAATTGAAATAAATTGCATTTTACTCTACAACCTTCTGCACTTCCTTTTAATCTTATATCTTGACTAGAGTTCCTCTGGATTTCTAAATCCCCCTGGATTTACAACCAATGTGAGTACAAAGTTTAGTCCCACAGCTGAAATTCAAGAATTTGTGGTTTCTGTTCACAGCCCTTAAAATCCCCAGGGTTCTGGAGGTAATGGAGGCAGAGTGTCAGACAATGCTTTTTAAAAATGTCAATATACATTTTGCATTTCTTTTGAATGTAGTTTTTCTTGGTTTCTAGCCCTTACACTCTAGGCTGGCATCAATTTAACTGTGCGTACAATTCAGTTCCCATATTATCAAGCAAACAAGGTGCTAAACTGGGACCCGGGGAAAGCAGTGTCTGCCTCTGGCTTTGCCAAAGGCTCTGTCTGTGGTCTTGGGGAGCTCATCTTATCTCCTCTCCGCACGGATGCTGCTGGCAAACAGGACAATGAATGGCTCCTCCTTTCCTTCTCTGACTCAGTGCAATTCTGAACTCTGCGGGGTACAAAGGTCCCTTCTGATATGTTTACAGACCATCCCAAAGAGACTTCCCTGGATCATATGGCTCACAGTAGCCTAGATGAAAGTTTAACCTGTACAGTGTAATAAAGGCCTCAGCAATAAAAGAATTCAATAGCTGTAATGTTGATTGCTCTGTTCTGCCAACCAAAACAGTGCCTGGGTTCTGCAAAAGACATACCTCCTCCAGAAGCTGTCAGAGAACTAAACGCAATACGGTGGCCTTGGCCTCACAGCTGGAGCTTTTCTGACCTAAACACAAAGACTTCTCCAGACCTATCATTTTTTCCCCCCAAAGATGCTCACCGCCACTTTCGTTGCGAGTTCATAATATATGGTGTCCAGGTCAGCATCGCTCACGTCCTCACCGGCCACAACGGTTGTATTCACTTTTAAATCCTGAAACAAAGCCGCTGTGGTTATTCTTTCTGTGAAATAAGCTGAAGATTTCTCCCTGAAAACCCTTCCTTGGTCCCGCTCTCTTCACTGCCACAAAAGACTTACCTCAGGAACAATCACCGTGAGATTCCCTTGAGCGAACACCGGGCTGTTATCGTTCAAGTTGAGAACGGTCACTTGAATTTCCAAATCTTGTCCCTGCAGAAAGGGCAAAAGCGAGAGATTCCAAGACAAAAAAATCAGACTGTTGGGAGCCGATCCTGGAGGGGCTGGGGGCTGGACGGGGCTGCCCACCGTCTGCGTAGTGTTTGTAGGTTTTTTCCCACCCCCTCCCCATTCACATCCTCGGGTGCTCTCTCTGACCGTGAGGGGAGTGTGTGTGTCCAAAAAGGACACCTTCTGTCCCTGCCCTGGGTTCAGAAGGGCAGAGGGAGCGGGTGCTGCCCCGTGGTACCTTTGAGAGGGCTGAGTGTTCGGAGGAGCACTCACCTGCCCAGCAGAGCTCTCACAGGTCAGGGTCAGCAGCAACACGGTGGTTGTCTGTATATGCAAAAACAAAAGGGCAGCCATTGTAGAAACAAGCCAAGATGTATTAACTCTTTCTAAAGTGAACGCGACAAATACAGGCATTGCCAAATCAGAAATGCTGCTGGGCTTTATCTTGTTTTCAGGCATTTCTAGCTTTTCTTTTCTTTCCTGCACAGCCATCCATCCGTGCTGGGATGTTGTTTATGATGGAGTCAAATCACACCAATCTTCCAGCTTCGATCTCTGTGATTCCTGTAAAACGTTGGCAGAGCTAACCGGCCATTTTCTCCCACTTTAGGCGAATTCAAACAGAGGTTTCAGTTTAAATTGAATGAAACAGAGGTCTACCATGCAGCAAGTACAGTGTCACTTGCAGGGTGATAACTCTGCTGCTCCTTGCTCAAATAAATGTGGGGAAAAGGCAGCTTAAGGGTGCTTGTGGCAGCGTATGGAGCACTTTGGGAAGGTAAAATAATTTAGCAGTGACTTCACTAAACACACTGACCTTTTATACTGGCTTTAGGCTTCACGTGAGATGGCCTGACTGCTCAGAGCTGTGGTTTCTACAGGTAAATGGGATCGTTTTATGAAACCTGGAGAGCTCTGCAGACTACAGTTGTCACATTTTTGGTTTTAAAACTCTCCTTTGCTTTAATTCATACAGAATCACTGAAGGAAGGTGACAGTGGCCCTACCGTGCACCCACCCCCCCCCAACTTGTGGAAGGGCTAACCTCCCAAGCAACAAACCCAAACCCAACTGACATAGGTTTCTTTTTCAAAGCTATTTACTAGATGCTTTGGAAACAGGTTGCGAATCCCTAGAAGGCCAAGGCCCAGGTTGAAACTCATCACATCCCAACATTATCCATCTCACCCTTAGATCCCAGCAGATGAAGACTTACCTCATAGTCCACGCTTTGGGTCAGCTGCAGCTCGGACCCCACGATAGCAAAAAAATTGGCATCGAGGGAATAAGAGGCAATGGTTACAGTGAAGCCTGGTTCCGTGTGGATAGTGGCCACCACGTAGCCAGGAGGGTTATTTTCATTAACACTTGGATTGCTGTCACTGACAGAGCATCCTGGAAAAATACACAAATGAGACACAAAATTACACAGGGATTCACATTGTGGCAGAGCTGGGTGAGACCCAAGACCCCTCTGGTTACCCTTGGGGAGAAGGTTGTTGCACAAAGCTGTATCCCAGTAGGAGTGTGAAAATCTCCCAACCTGTAATGGTGGGACCTGTTGCCATGGGGGTGGTTCCTCTGCGTTCACCGACCTGCAAGAGCTTACCTGGCTGCTGCTGCGCTGAGACCTGTGTCGTGAAGGGCAGCAGGAAGAGCACAGAGGTGAGGAGCTGGTGAGAAACAGCCATGGTGAGCTGCTGGTTGGTGAAAAAAAAAAAAATTAAAAAAAATCCCTGTTTCCAATTAAGCTGATCCACTTCTCTCCTTGTTTCTCCCGGTTCCGTCTTCTGCCTTCACTGTTTCACGAAGGCAAAAAACATCATCTGCCTGGAGTAGATTGTTCCCATTAACCTTTGCCTCTTTGCCTCATTGGATGACTTATTGAAAGACATTAACCACTCACGGAACATGATAACACATGAATTCCTGTTTCTGCTTTGTTCCTAGGTCTTTCCTATCCTAAACTCTCTGTAGCAACAAGGACCCATTTGAAGCATTTCAGAATTGAGATCCCAACCCCGCTGAGATGAGCCCAAAAGAGGACAAGGGCTGACACTTGGGAAGTTGTCTGTATATTCCAGCCTCTCCCACCGGGGAGGAAGTGGGCAAATTTATCTTTCTGATGTGCCAGGATCTATTTTGGTCAGATCATTTCCTGGAAAAAGGCATGATGATGCTACTAAACCTCTTATGTCTTATTTATTTAGCCAGTCTTTTTCTGCATGGCCCGCTCTCGTGGTTTAACTCCAGCCAGCACCTAGGACCACGAGCCACTCACTCACTCTCCCAGTTGGAACAGGGGAGAGAATCAGAAGAATGAGTTAAAAAAACCCGGTAGGTTGAGATAAAGACAGTTTAATAAGTAGAGCAAAAGCCAAAGAAAAGCAAAACAAGGAATTCATTCCCTGCTTGCCATCAGCAGGCAAGTGTTCAGCCATCTCCAGGAAGGAAGGGTTCTATCACGTGTAACAGTTATTTGGGAAGACAAATACCATCCCTCTGAACATCCCCCTCCTTCCTTCTTCCCCAGTGTTAGATCTTGAGCACGATGCCATATGGCATGGAATATCCCTGTGGTCACTTGGGGTCAGCTGTCCCACCTGTGCTCCCTCCCAACATCTTGTGCCCCCCAGCCTGCTCGCTGATGGGCTGGTGTGAGGAGCAGAAAAGGCAGCAACCAAACCCATCTCTGTCAACATCTCTTCCATCCCAAATCCAAACCATAGCACTGCACCACCTGCTAGTGAGAGATTAACTCTATCCCTGATGAAACCACGGCACCCACATTCCCTTTTATAACAGGTTTTGTTCCCATGACTTACGGTTTCTCTCCAAGTTGCAGTCTGTCATATTGTTCCTGAAAAACAGATATTATTTTTTTTTTTTTTAAATTTAAAGGCCACTTCTCAAATGCCTCATCTTTATTTCTGGAAAAGGCAAATGCTTTGGTGAAGACAAAGCCATCTTGGCTGCTCTTCTGTTTGGGTGGTACGGGAAGAAGCTAGGTGCTGTGCCAGTCCTTGGGCTCAGATAACCGGTTATCTTCCTGAGACAACCTTGTTCCTGAGACAACCTGTCACTCCCAGCCACCCTGCAGTGCCCTCCTAGGGTGAGCAGAGTGGATCCAGAGACAGCAGCCAGGCTCAGTCCAGTGATTACCCAGCAACTTTGTAGGGAGAAGACATGTCCCCTTCTACCAGTTGCCAGCAGAGGCTCTTTGTAGGGATGTTCTCCAGAATCTCCATCCAGCCTCCAATTATTTACATCTGAGCACCTCCCTGAAGCCTCAATAGCCTGCTATTCTGCTCTCTTCTCCTACCTTTTCCTGAGCCTGTGCAAATTTTTCCAAGCTAAACACTACATGGAGAGGTGTTTGTCCCCTTCTGCAAAGAAACACCATTGTTTTCAACTTGCCCATTGTGTAGGAGGAGAAAAGGGGCAGCTGCTCTGACTTCTCCTTTTAATATGCCACTTGATTTCAGAAAGCTCTCAGGTGGCTGCGTTTCCACCAGATGGTCATTAGTGGCTTAACAACATACAGACGGGCTGTCAACGCTCTTCCAAAAGTCCTTCAAGTCAAGTCCTTTCTGGCAGAGATTTCCTATAGACCAAAATAAACAAATGCCAAGGTCTGCAGGAACAGTCTTTCAGTGTCCCTACGGTGGGGATGAGATGAACATTTGAGAGGGAACAGCTTCTTTTCAGGTGTCAGGTCCATCATAAGTGGTGAAAAGTGATGGTGCAGAATGGATTGAGCCGTTTCGCAACAGGCATACGTGATTGCAGCTGAGGATGCCTTGTTTTAGAGCTCCTGTTCAAAATCTGCTGGTTTTACAGGAAAGGTGGAGTTGCTGTTCTATCAGAGGAGGCATCTGCCAGGGAGTGTGGTACAGAGGTAATGTGTAAACCTCGTTAAGTGGTGGGAACAAATTCCTCCGAGTGGACCTTTGTCTTCAGCAGCTGTGAGAAAGCTGGGCCAGTAAACCCAGGGGCAGAATGGAGTGGGAACAATGCATACTGGGTGTACCTACATGGTGTGGCTCTCACTCCATCTCTTTGCAATAAAATCCATCACCTGACTAAGTGTCTGCTGAACGGAGGCCCTGATAGCGTGAGGAGTCCCGGCTCCCAGCCCCAGAAGATGTGTCCATGGACTCCAGCTTGTCCCAACAGGACATACCTGGGGGAAGCTTCTCCCCCCGCCCTCTCCCCCAAAAATTCCTAATGGTCCAAAACCTAGTAATGATATCAACCTTATCCCAAAAAGCAGCCAAAGCACAGGCGTAGCTAATAAATCTTTATTTGAGGTCAGAAGCAGGCGGGTGGTGGTGAACACAAAGGGGAAGTGATGTGCTTTCTTCAGGCTCCATCTGCTGACACGAGTCACACCGATGTGTATTTCACCCGATATTCTAAGAGGTTTTATTGGCTTTTGGCTGCTTTCCATATTTTTTTTTTTTGCTTTTTTTTTTTTTTTTTTATTTTGCTGATCTCAAGAGTTTTTCCTAAGCAAATTCAATAGCTTCCTTGCTTATTTTCAAGGCTATGTGCATGCAAAGCCGACCCACCCCTTGGCTTTTTCTTTCACTTCACCATCAGTCGAAACTGTCTGTGTCTTCCCTCGTGTCTGCAACCAGGTGCTTAGAAATGGGGCAAACGTACTGGCTGGTGATTGCAGCAGCTTCCCTGGCATCGCTGTCCGAGTGGCTGTTGGAAGGGAAAGAAAAGGAGTGATAGTTTGTTTTACCTGGGGGCACGGACTGCTGGAAGGGTGAGAAGGCCACCTTGTGAAATTCAAAGATTACTCTGGGAGGAGAGATAGGATAGAGAGACCCAGGTCACGGCTGGCTGCAACCAGGCACCCCACTATCGCTGTTGTCATCCCCATTTATTCTAGGCAATAAGGACCAGCTTATTCCTCCTGATTTTACTGATTTGACAGTGAAATGTCTGAGTGAAAGTGGCTGCTCACTAGCAAGAGACAGTGTCCAGGTGCTGGGACAGCCTGTCCTGAGGTGTGTGTTTGAATTAGTAATTGAATCACAACAGGGGTGCAAAGACTTTCTCTTTTAACTGCCAGATCAGGCTTCCTAATGGGATGAATTGTTTCAGCCCAGGATGACAACTTTATGATTGGAAAAAGATATGATTTCATTTCCATGGGTTTTATTATTTTTAATAACTGGCTTTTATTCGGCGCTTCTGAACTGTAAACCTCAATGCCAGCTTTGCTTTAGGTAAGGCAACACTGAATCCAGGTGGGCTTGGCACCTGGAATCATAGAATCATTTCGGTTGGAAAAGACCCTTGGGATCATGGGAGTCCAACCATCAACCCCACTCTACAAAGTTCTCCCCTACACCATCTCCCCCATCTAAACGACTCTTCAACACATTCAGGGCTGGTGACTCAACCCCCTCCCTGGGCAGACTCTTCCAATGCCTGACCACTCTTGCTGTGAAAAATTCTTTCCTAATGTTCAGTCTAAATCTACCCTTGGAGCTTGAAGCCATTCCCTCTCGTTCTGTCACTAATTACCTGCAAGAAGAGACCAGCACCAACCTCTGTACAGTGACCTTTCAAGTAATTGTAGAGAGTGATGAGGTCTCCCCTCAGCCTCCTGTTCCTCAAACTAAACAGCCCCAGCTCCTTCAACCGCTCTTCATACGATTTGTTCTCCAGGCCCTTCACCAGCTTCGTTGCCTCCTCTGCACCCGCTCCAGCCCCTCGATGTCTCTCTTGGATTGAGGTGCCCAGAACTGGACACAACACTCCAGGTGTGGCCTCCCCAGTGCTGAGTACAGGGGGACAATCACCTCCCTGCTCCTGCTGGTCACACTACTTCTAATCCAAGCCAGGATGCCGTTGGCTTTCTTGGCCACCTGGGCACCCTGCCGGCTCGTATTCAGCTGCTTGGCAATGAGAACCCCCAGGTCCTCTTCTGCCAGGCAGCTCCAGCCACACTTCCCCAGGCTGTAGCAGTGCCTGGGGGTTATTGTGGCCCAAGGGCAGGACCTGGCAATGGGTGGAAATAGCAATTACTGTGGAGGCAGACATGGAAATCAAGTGAGCTTGCACACAGCCACATCCCACCGTGCAGTTACAGTAGAGCATTTGCTTTTCTGGCTCTGCCAACCAGGCCTGGAGTGTGACAGAGGGACAGGAGGTACAAAAGCCTGTGCTGGAGGGCTGCAATTCGGGCAGTCCCCGAGACCCTGCCTCACAACCTGACGGGGAATGAGCCAGAAGCGGTCTTAAAATATGGACAATCTAATAAATCTTCCACCCTTCCCTTTCTGAGGATATTTGTGAGGGTATCAGCTGAGCTCCTCTGATCTGCTGCATGACATTAGAACTCTGCACTTTGGGCAAAAACTGCACATTTACAAGTTACCAAAAATCCTCCTTCGGCTTCATACCTGGTGAGCAGGGCCATAGAAATGACAAATCTGTCCTACCTACCTGGTGTTCAGAAAGCTCTGGTACAGCCACATAAAACAAAGCTCCTCATGGCTGTTTTCTTCCCTCCCCTGCACATCTGTGTTGACTGGGCCAGGAGAGCTGGTTTAGATAAATAAAAAGAATAAGATTTTTTTTTAACCCCCCAAATAGTGTAACCACCACAGCTGTGAAGCAGCACTGCTGTCTGCAAGGCAGGTTCACCCCTTCACCAACCTGCCCCATGGTCCCCACTCCATTAACCTGCTGACTGTCACTGTAGATGTGCAGGAAGGAAAAGAAGTATGGCCTTCAGATCAGGCTCAGATTCTTTCTTCCAGGGGAAACTAATTGCTGTAGATCACCAAGGTGAAAAGCATACCAAAGGAACAGAGAACTCAGGGGATACAGGTTCTCAGCTCCCCCATGTGATCTGGGAACTGCTGAGTTCACCATCCCAGACCCATTGAGTTGACCATGTCATTCCCATGTGACTTCCAGGGGAAACTATTAGAATCGAATCATCTGGGTTGGATCTTTCAGATCATCTAGTCCAACCATCAACCTATCTCTGCATTAAAAAAAAAAACCAAAACAAAAGAAAACCATACAAGAGAACACACACACCCCCCCCCACTAACCTATGTCTCTAAGCGCTATGTCAACCTATCTTCTGAATCCTTCCAGGGATGGTGCCTCAACCACTTCCCTGGGCAGCCCATTCCAGGGTTTAATAACCCTTTCCGTGTAAAACTTCTTTCGCAATATCCAATCTGAACGTTCCCTGGAGGCAACTGGCAGATGGACAGGTTTCAATATGCATTTTGATATGCACTACACTCTCAAAGAGAATCAAAGACCTCGTGTTGCCCATATATATATATATAAATAATTGTGTCTGAAGTCTCCCTGATGCCTGCACAGCCCAACCTGCCTTTCCCTGCCCCAGGAAGCAGAGCTCCTACCTGCGCTTGCGGCCCATGAGGTTCTGGATGAATTTCTGAACCTGAGCATTTCCTCTCATCTTGCTGTATTCGCTGGTAAAGAGTCCATCCGAGTGCCTCTGGGACCTGTGCCAGGGAAAATGCAGAATGGCAGCTGCTCCTCCCAGCCCTGTGGTGTGGGGCTTAGCACAGCACACAGGAAATTCTCTCTTCCCACCATCAAGGACCCCTCTATCCCTCCCTTTCTCCTCTTCTGTCTCCTTTCATCTTGGGTGTCTTCCGGATGAAGTGCTCAGGCTGGCCCTGGAGCTGGAGATAGCTCGGTCCCATGGGCATCCCCCTTCATTCACAGAATTGCAGAATGCTATGGGGATGGAAGGGACCTCTGGAGATCATCTCCTCCAGACCCCTGCCTGAGCAGGTCCACCCAGAGCAGGTCCCACAGGAATATGTCCAGGTGTGGTTTGAATGTTTCCAGAGAAGGGGACTCCACCACTTCTCTGGGCAAAGCTCTTCCAGGGCTCTGACACCCTCACCTGAAAGAAGTTCCTCCTCATGTTTAGGTTGAAATTCTCATGGTCAAGTTTGTGCCCATTCCCTCTTGCCCTGTCCCTGGGCACCACTCAAAAAAGACCAGCCCTGTCCTCCTGACACCCTCCCTTTAAGTATTTATAGGCATTGATCAGATCCTCCCTCAGTCTTCTCCAGACTAAAAAGACCCAAGTCCCTCAGCCTCTGTTCCTAAGAGAGATGCTCCAGGCCCCTCATCATCTTTGTGGCCCTTTTCTGTCCCCTCTCCAGCAGTTCCCTGTCCTTCTGGAACTGGGGAGCCCAGAACTGGTCCCAGTGCTCCAGATGGGG
>JAOWAV010000036.1:65027065-65039402 GCA_028571045.1 Scolopax bukidnonensis | reverse complement strand
CGGCACCGCCGGGCCCTGTAACGGCACCGCCGGGCTGCCGCCGCCGCCGCCGCCACCCCCGGCGGGGGGCCACAACGTGGCCGCCCTGGTGCTGGGCATCCTCCTCATCCTCCTCATCGTGGGAGGCAACGGGCTGGTGTGTCTCAGCGTCTGCACGGAGCGGGCGCTGAAGACCACCACCAACTACTTCATCGTCAGCCTGGCCGTCGCCGACCTCCTGCTCGCCCTCCTCGTCCTGCCCCTCTACGTCTACTCCGAGGTGAGGCTGCCCGGGGGCAGCGGGGGGGAAAGGGAGAGGAGGGGGCTGCCGGGGCACCGGTGGGACCGGAGCTTGTGGCTTTTGGGACCGGGGATGCGCAAAGCTCCGGGGATGCGGGGTGGGATCGGTAGAAGACCAAGTCCCGAGGGTCTAAAGCCCTTCTCCGGGTCTATCCCTCCGGTCCCCGTCGCTGCCCAGCCCCTGCCCTCCGGCCCGGTCCCCCCGCTCCCTCCGGGGATGCCGGGGCCGCTTCCCGACCCCCCCGGGTCCCCGCTGCTGCCCGCGGCGCTAAACCCCTGCCGGACCGGGAGTGATGGAAGCGGCAGCCGGTTTAGGGCAAAGCCCGTGGGCTCCCCCGGCGTCCGCCGAGCTGCGAAGGCACCGAGGGGAGAGGATGCTCCGGGGGGTCTGCCCGGGCCGGGTGGGCAGCTCTGGGGAGCCCCTGCCTGGCACCCCCCCCGGGTTGCCATCAGGAAACGGTTAGAGGGGGCAGAGAGGTCCCGTGCTGTGCTCTCTCTGCGGGCTCGGGTGATAAAGGCAGATCTTTAGCCAGGAAACAGGTTTCCATGTTGAGCCGAATGGGGGAAACTGGTTTTTTAGGGACCAGGTGGGATTTGGTCACCCTACACCAAGGTGGCTTCGGTGGGGTTGCTGAAGGGCTCCTCCCGGCAGGTTCTCTGGCTCAGACAGGCCTGACCCGGCGTGTGGTGGTGGGTCATGGAGGGCCACCTTGGGGGGCTTTGGGTCAGGCTTGTCCCTTCACCTCCAAAAGCTGTTCACCTCCAAAAACTGTTCACCTCCAAAACTGTGACAGCTGAGGGAAAGCACAGCAGCTCCTGAGGCTGAGGAGTTTTGCGTCTCTCTGTATCAGGGAGAGAAATACTCAGTGCCAGGGGATCGATAATGCGGGGAGATCATGGGGGGATTTGTTGGACTGGGGTGAGGAGGCTCGTTAGAGCCCACCCATTAGCACCAGCTCAAGTGGGTGAAGGCACCCACGGGCCAAAGGAGCCATTGTTTTGCACCTGCCTTTGGGGTAGCTGGTGGTGTGGAAGAAAAGGAGTCTTCTTCATTCCAGATGTGGGGAGAGCCGGGGTGCAACCTTGTGCAGAGTGAGCAGCCCCTGCAGGCTGTGGTCTGGGGGGGGTGGTGGTGTCAGAGGAACCTGCACTTTGTGGTAGCCACACAATTTGTGGCTTTAGTGCTTCCTCAGGAAGTGACAGGGGCTGTCCCCATGCCTGGGACCGGATGGTGTTCCTGTCCCTGAAGGCTCACAGGAGAGCACACCATGGCGTCCAGGCTTCAGATCTCCCCTCCTCTCCTGGGGCTGCTCTCAGCGCCTGACTGGGATGGGCCTGGGCTTTCTTAAGCACTGCCAGCTGCGGATTAGAGCTTAGGATGCTTTTAGCCTCTCTACCTGGTCCTGGGATTTTGCAGGACATTGTGACCTCTCTGGGACAGAGGTGTTCTGCAGGGACAGGTTCATCCAGGGACCTGTAAGAAGAACAGGAGCATTGGATTCCCTGCTCTCTTTCCATCCCCTGAGAGGAGCTGTTTTGAGTGGTTTTGCTTGTTCCTTGTTAACTCAGTTTTGGTGGTTAGAAAACCTCTGTCTTCATGGTTCTTCACAGTTAACTTCTCACTATTTGGAATTCCCTTTTCTTCTTCCTCTTTCTGTTGAGTTCAGTTCCCCACTCCGTGGGCAGACACACTGAGTGGGGTTTCTGTGGGGTTTCCTCCAACCTTCAGGCTTGAGTTGTGCTGGTGCATGGAGAGCACAAGTGTTGTTCCTCAAGGGGTTGTTCAGCCTGGAGAAGAGGAGGTTCCGGGGAGACCTAATAGCAGCCTTCCAGTACCTGAGGGGGCTACAGGAAGGCTGGGGAGAGTCTGTTTACAAAGGCCTGGAGTGACAGGACGAGGGGCAATGGGTTTAAACTGAAGAAAATCAGATTTAGATTGGAGATTAGGAAGAAGTTCTTTCCACTGAGGGTGGTGGAGCACTGGAAGAGGTTGCCCAGGGAGGTGGTGGAGGCCCCTTCCCTGAAGACATTCAAGGTGAGGCTTGAGGAGGCCCTGGGCAACCTGTTCTAGTTGGGGGTGTCCCTGTGACTGCAGGGGGTTGGACTGGCTGGTCTTTGGAGGTCCCTTCTGGCCCAGATGATTCTATGAAACGTATATTAACGTTCTCTGGGGTACCTCTGAAAATACTTCCAATGGGCATGAGGATTGCAAAGTTTTCCTTGGGTACCACAGACACCCCACAAGTTCTGGATGCTCAGACAAGGTGTGTGGGGGTTTTAAAACCCCTTCTGTGCCTTACCTGCCATTGTACTTTGGGTGTTCACTCCCGTGGCTGGTCATAAACATCAGGGCTGAGGTGGAATTCCGTGTCTCTGCACCGGGATGTTCAACGACAGGGAATGAAGGTGGCGTGTGACAGAATTGTCTTCCCTTCCAACTTCTGCAGCTCCTGCAAGAAGGCGGGTTCCCAGAGACCCTGGAAAAAGAGCTGGCACCAGGGTCTTCCCAGCTCTGGTCACGCAAAGGTGCTGTACAGGTAGGGAGAGAAAGGCAGCACCGTGGAGCCGTGGGCCTCCTCCAGCAGCAGCGGGATTTGCTGAAGCAGGACCCACTTTGTGCCTGGAAGTTTCCCTCCGGGCTCAGAGAGTTCATTTTTAATAATGCTCCTGTATGTTAGAGCAGGATTTGCAGCTTGTTTTGTTCTGAAATAGGCTAAGGAAAAGCGAGAGGAGCCATTGATCCTGTACCATTGCATCCAGGCGCTGACAACGTGGCTGGGACACCCTGACTGTTCAGTTCAGCCTTCGTTCTCAGAGTGGGTTTTTTTTTTTAACATTAGCACAGCTCTTGACAGAGCAAAGGTGGACTTTGAGGGCTTATTGAGAAACTTGAAAACCGGCTGAGAGTGTGGTTTTTATTTAGCTTTTTATTTAGCAGGAACTGAACAATAAACTCTGACCATTTCTTTCATCCAGCAGGAGACGCTTAGTCATCTCGTGGAGGTTTTTTTTTTCCTCCTGCGAAATGGCTTCTTGTGTTAGGTTTTTGGAAACATCCCTCCCGGTCAGGGCTTTAGAAGATGGCTGGAGGGATTTAACTTGTGAGGTGACATCTGACATCCCCGCAGAACAACAGGTCTCCCAGAAGCTTCAGTGGGGATGGGATTCCTTCCTGTGAGACGTGGATTATCCTTCGCTGCTGTTCGCAGGAGCCAGAGCACAGTGGGAGAGGCCTTGATCTTGCCTGTTATTTCTGGCTGTTAAGAAAGCTTATTCTGATGCGTTAGCAAGCATTTGTTGACACATACTCTCCTTTTGTACTTATGAAAGAGTCAGCGTAACTCCTTGTCTCAGCTGAGGTCCACGGCGAGGATTCCGAGGTCTTGGCTGCAGGAAGCCAAACTGTGTGTTAGTTCTCTCTGGATGTCCCTCGTTTGTACCTGCAGGGATGGAGGACGGCTGAAAGCAGGTGCTAGATGAGGGGGAAATTGGTGTGTGCAGTCCCAGCTCTTTTTCTGTACCATTTCACAATTGCTGGAGTCCTGACTGGAGCCGGGGCTTGGCAGAAGGGCAGGGAGATGGGACCATCCACCACAAACCTCCCCATGTCCTGTCCTGTCCATCCACCGCCGTGGTGCCACCAGCAGGAGATGGTGGCCATTACTCCAGGCCAGTTGTGGTCCTGTTGCAACCAGTATAGAGATGGACAGTCCTTGGCTGAGAGAACTTTCTTTGGAAATGGGGCAGTGTTGTAGGAAATCAGCACCTCCCATGGAACTGGAACCTGTAGACATCTTCTCCCCACAGAATCACCTAAGTCGGAAGGGACCTTTTAAGATCATCTAGTCCAACCAATGAAAAAAAAAACAAAAACCCAAAACCCCACAATAAAAAAATCCCAAAAACCCCACACCACACCCCAAACACCACCAACCCCTACTAATCCATATCCCCAAGCACCATGTCAAATCATCTCTTGAACACCTCCAGGGATGGTGCCTCAACCCCCTCCCTGGGCAGCCCATTCCAAGGCCTGCCAACCCTTTCAGTAAAGAAATTTTTCCTAATATCCAACCTGAACCTCCCCTGGGGCAACTTGAAGCCATTACCTCTTGTCCTACCAGACACAGACAGGCCTTCTCTGTGCAAGATGAGTCTTGCCCTAAATCTCTTTCTGGTGTTCACTGGGCATTGCTGGGAGTTCTTCAGGCTGTATTTCTTTCCTCATCAATTTGTCCTGCCAAAGCTCCAGTTAAGGCTTAGAGCCTTAATGAGAGTGTTAGAAGTGATGGGATGAAGCTGGTCTCCCGTAAATCCAAGTGTTGCTGTCATTCATCACTTCTGATCCTCCACAACCTGCTGTAACCAAGAAGCACTCTATGGATGGGAAGGGAAGGGTTTTCCACTGGCTTAAAGCATCTGTTTCCAAACTGAGCAGCTCTGGACCCTGTGGAGGTGAATTCCTGCTGGGGCAGTGTTTACAGACAGATGCTCTTTCACAGAAATACTCCATCTTTAAAGAAAACTCCGGTGAACTCCTGTGCCCTGCTCATTGCTCCTTCTCTTTGGAGTGCTGGCTCAGGTGGAGGCCGTTTGCCTCGTTAGCTGCTCCCGTCACGGAGCCAGTGGGCAGGTATCAGTGGGGATGCCAGCAGTCATGGCCCAGATCTCAGTGGGGTCATGCCTTCCCCTGAATGTGGTCAAACGTGGAACAGTTATTTATTTGTTAATTACCACACAGCAGGCTGTCCTGACATGCTGAAGGTGTTTATCTTCCAACTTGCTCGGGAATCTCAGCTCTTGGCAGTGTGACAGGGAGAGGTAACACTCCATGAGGAGGGTGGACCTCTTGTCTGCAGCAGCCTTGTCCTTCCGATGAGAGGGCTCTCCTAGCAATCAATCCAGTGCCAGAAAGGCAGGGATGGTGGGAAGGAAGAGGAAGGAGGTGGTCTGTGGCACTTACAGGGGTCCGTGATAATTCCCAAGGAGCAAATCCCAGCTCTTGTGTGGAGAGAGGCCAGGAGAAGACACCAGAGTCTGTCTTGAGCACCTATCGCACTGCAAATGGGGGCTCCTGAGGCAGTGAGGACATGTGAGAAGGCAAGAGCTACGAGGTGCTGTGGAGGTGCTGCAGGTGTCTTTGGGCTCCCATGGCTTTGTCCCCCAGAACTCTGCAGGGAGGGAGCTGCATGGCTACAAAAGCTTGTCTGTGTGTTCACCTTGGGCTGCCTCTGCCCAAGGGCCGTGACACATGGCAGGAGCCACATCAGCAGTTTATTGACTCCTCGTTAACTGGGGGTGATCACAGCAATTAGTGCAGGAGCCAGGGCTGGAGGAACTTCCCCTCCTGTACTCTGTGTCCCTCCCTAACCCAGGGCTGGGAGCCACGGGCTGGGGCTGGGGAAGTCATCCTCATAGAAGCATCTTGGCCTCTGAGGTCTGGGTAATTGAATACAGAAAAAAGATGAAATAGTTTTAGCAGACCTGTGTGTTTACCTGGCTCCTTCTCCAGGTCAGGGAAGATGTGTCTCTCCAAGCAGGTTCTCTGCCTTGCAGACCCTCCCAGCGATAGAGCACGAGCTGTTTTCTTGGTGGAGCTGCTGATGTTCTGCATAATGCTTTCAGGGTGGCAGTATCAGAAGATCTCTTTTTTGCAGCATCTCCTGTGTGAGTGTGTGTGATGCCTGTGGTACTGGAGAGGGGACAGCAGAGGCTGCAAAGATGATGAGGGACTGGGAGCATCTCTCTGATGAGGAAAAGCTGAGGAACTTAGGTCATCTTAGTCTGGAGAAGAGAAGGCTGAGGGGGGATCTGATCAACACCTATAAATACTCAAAGGGAGGGTGTCAGGAGGATGGGGCCAGGCTTTTTTCAGTGGTGCCCAGGGATAGGACAAGAGGAAAGGGGAAACAAACTTGAATATAAGAAGCTCCACCTAAACATGAGGAGGAACTTCTTCCCTTTGAGGGTGTCAGAGCCCTGGCAGAGTCTTCCCAGAGAGGTGGTGGAGTCTCCTTCTCTGGAGACATTCAAACCCTGCCTGGACATGTTCCTATGGGACCAGCTCTGGGTGGACCTGCTGTGGCAGGGGGTTGGACTAGATGATCTCCAGAGGTCCCTCCTAACCCCATGTGATTCTATGATTTCTGGTGGGAGACCTCTGCTCTCCTCCAAGTTCTCTGTGGCTGGCTGTGAATGCCTGGCATCCTTTCTGCAGTGGTATTCAAGATGAGCCTTTCCTGGATTCTTACAGCTGTAGTGGAAATAGATGTTCTTCCAGGCCTGAACTGATGTCGGAGCCATGTTATCTCTGCATAAAATTCCAGGGAGGTGACACAGACCACCAAGTAGAAGCCAGTGCTGAGGACTTAATTTTCAGTGACCAACAATGGAAGTGCCTTCATAGCATTTTGAGTGGATGATCAAACTCGCTTGTCATTTCTGAAAAACCTTGACCTCAATGATTTAAGTCAAGAAAGGACGATAGAGCAGATGTGAGGCCACCTTTTTCTTGTGTCCCCCTCCCTCTCCTTCCTCTCCCCTTGCAGGCTGCCTTCTGTTTTTTGGAGAAGGCAGCAGCCGCCATGGCTCATGAAAAGCAGCTCAGAGTCAGTTTCTTGTGGGCATTTGGATCATTCTTTGTCTCTGGTGCTGGACTTTGCCCACTTGCGAGGATTATTACTCTTCTGATTGGTGTCACAACCTCCTCAGCAGGCCTGGCCTCTCCGGATTAACACTTTCCATCTCTCCATGCCCTGTGCTTGAGCCACGGCCTCACTGAGGGCTTGTTTGGAAATCCAGCTGGGCATCTCCTTCGGGGCTGCCATTGCTGGGGTATCTCATGGGGGATGCCATCACCACCAAAGGATCTCTTTGTGTGCTCTGCTTCTCAGTGAGCCTGTTTGCGGGGCTGGTGAGAAAGAAGCTGCCATGTGGTGCTGTGCAGAAGTGTGAGACGAGAGCTGCTATCGTAGGAAATGAGACTAAACCCTTGGGCCCTGTCCTGGCTCGTCCCCTCAGGTGTAAGAATTCTTCTGGCCTTAGGCCCATTTGCAAGAAGGCAGGTTTTGGTTTTTTTTTTGCTTACAAATGAGCTGTGCATAGGAATAGGGACATCAAAATGACCTGACAGAAGGGGGCTTGAGAAGCCGAGTCTTGTCTCCCACCAACCTGTACAGTCTTCTCCATAACTTCTTTGCAAAAAGCAGATGCATTTGTTCCTTCCCTGCACACGGTGCCTGGGCCAGAACCCAAAGTGCTGTTTGCAGTGAGACATGGGTATCTTGTGAGAGGCCACAGGGACATTCACTGGCCTTACCAGCATCAACATGTCGAGCAAAGCAGCTGGTCTGCACCTGGAATATGGCTTTGAAGGGGATGTGGCTCATGGCGATCATTATCCCCTTCCTATAAACCCTCCTTGTCAGCCCCAAGTGACCCAAGCCAAGGGCAGAGTATGTTCCCCCTTCGACACGCTCATGGAGTTCTGTGTCTTCTTCCCAGGGGCGATGCCTCCAGGTGTCCAGTGCGGTGGTTCACTTCATAGAATCATACAATTGTCTGGGTTGGAAGAGACCTTTAAGAGCATGGAGTCCAACCATCAACCCAATTCTGATAAAAACCATCACTAACCCATGTCAACCCGGCCTTTAAATGCCTCCAGGGATGGGGCCTCAACCCCTTCCCTGGGAAGCCCATTCCAATGTGCAATAACCCTTTCCATGTCAAAATTTTTCCTAATCTCCAATCTGAACCTCCCCTGGCACAACTTGAGGCTGTTTCCTCTTGTCCCATGGCCTGTTCCTTGGGAGAAGGGACCGACCCCCCTGGCTACCCCCTCCTTTCAGGGAGCTGGAGAGAGCGAGAAGGTCCCCCCTCAGCCTCCTTTTCTCCAGGCTGAACCCCCCCAGCTCCCTCAGCCTCTCCTCACATTGTGCTCCAGACCCCTCACCAGCTCTGTTGCCCTTCTCTGGACCTGCTCCAGCGCCTCACAAGGTCTTTTTTGGGGGTGAGGAGCCCAAAACTGGACACAGCCCTCAAGATGGGGCCTCACCAGTGCCCAGTCCAGGGGGACCATCAGCTCCCGAGTCCTACTCACCATGCTGTTCCTGACACAGGAACAAGATGCTGGTGGCCTCCTTGGCCACCTGGGCACACTGCTGGCCAGACTGGCTGGTGGAGTTGTGTTTGCTGCTTAGTTTTATTCTGTTAGGGCAGATGCCTTGCCTTCCAGCATCTGCTTCGTGGTGGCCGCAGCACCAATGAAGGGGTCTGGCACTGAAAAAGCAGAGAACACAAAAAAAAACCAGTGGAAGTGGAGTCACTCTGGAGCCCTTCTTAGAGGCAGCTCAAGCTGTTTCTGATCCCTACAGCTTTACAGGGTGTACCTTGATGGGCTAATCTTCCACAGCCTCCTGTAATTAGGTACCCCCTAATCACATGGCCCAGCAAAGACAGCTATTGCCTCTAATCCAAAGTCACTCACCCTCCCAGAGAGGATCATGGCACATTTTTCTAAGGTGGGCAGGCCAAAACCGCGGTGGAATGGCAAGTCCTCCCCCAGCACCTGCCCCAAAGTCAGAGTCTCAGGGGTTGGTGGGGAAAGGGAAGAGTTTGAAGCATTTTCCAAGTGCCCAACTCGAATCTCACAGCAAAGGCTGTGTCCTCCGAAGGTGCCACAGCCCGAGAGCTCTTGTCCTTTTCAGAATCAATTAGTTCCCCAAAATCACAAACAGGTTTGGAAAACTGTAGTCCAGAATCAAGTTTTCTCTGTCTCGTAATTTGAACTGAATTTGTCAGGATCCGTGCGAGCTTGGCAAAAAATTGAGGGTTGTTTTCTTATGATTCGTCTCCCAAATTCACTTTGGGGTGGCTGATCCATGCTGGAGAAAAGGCTGGAGGAAACGTTCCCTGGGCCCCCCCCCTCTCAAGGAGATGGCTATATAAAAATAGCTGCTTTCTTCAGAGTCTGCGTTGGCTTTACAGCCCCACTAAATCATAATCCCAGGCGTGACATCATTACTGCTGGTACTAATCCCCCGGAGCTGCCTCTTCCTGGCAGGGACAGGGGTTTTGGCACCTGCCTGGTGTTACGTGGAGAGTCTCACCCACATTTTGTGTGAATAAAACCAGAACCTGTTATTTAGCATCCCTATATTCCCCCCTGGGAAGCAGTGGTGGGTGAGGCTGGAGCACGTTGTGTGGGAAGCTGTGGCTGCCCCATCCCTGGAGGGGTTCAAGGGCAGGTTGGAGGGGGCTTGGAGCAACCTGGTGTGGTGGGAGGTGTCCCTGCCCAGGGCAGAGGGTGGCATCCAACCCAAACCAGTCTGTGATTCTATGAAATACACACTCCATTCAAAAAAAAGCCCCTTGGACAGCTGAGACCTGACCCCCAGGAGAGCTCGTGCAGTTCTTTCCGAGCTCATCTTATTTCTTGGCAGGTGCCATCTCCCTCTTCCCTGCCAGCGCCCTGTGCCCGGCTCCGCAGAGGAGCAGCAGGCAGGCCCCAGACATCCTTATAGCAGAACCAAGAGGCTCGGTTTGTTGTGCTGGAATTGAGTGGTTTTTACAGGAGTGTAACTTGGAGCCAGTGCGTGCAGCCCACCCTCGGTGGGGCGGGAGCACAGACCTTCATAGGAGCTTGATCCAGGGAGTGAGGGAGCCGTTCTGCCTCTCGGTGCTTGATCTCAGATGCAGGGGTTCAGCCCGAGCTGAGATGGGGTTTGAGCCCCTCTTTTACTCTCAGGGAAAAACAGAAACTCACCCTCTCTCTTTCTGCCCTAAATTTAGATTTTTTTTTCCTAAAAATTCCATTTATGTTCACATCCTCAAGGCAGTTATCTTATTGCCAGGAAAGGAACCCAACATTCAGAGCATCACCTTTGGATGCAGGAGGGTCTGGAAAGCGTTTGTTGCCACATGCTGAGGACGGGTTGAATGAATCCTGACTTACCCGTGTGCTCCTGGAGCTTTTCCTTCCATTCCCATTTGCCATGGGCCGGGTTCCCCGCGCACTGCTGAGCGTCCCTTCCTGTTCCTCAGGCTGGTGTTGATAAACCGCCAAAGACTTGGGGTGTTCCCTGGCTTTGTTGGGTTTTTTTTCCCCTGAGGACTAATTTGGGATGCAGCAGCGTAGATTTTCAAACCGGTCCCTTTCGTGTAGCAGAGTCGACACTTCCAAGTAACAGCGCCCCAACAACACGCGTCTGGTCACGTCCTCTCGCTGGCGGAGCCTCTGCTTTGCCCTGGGAGCCTGCAATCATGGAGAGAGTGAACAGGAGATGATGTGAGAGTAGCTTGAAGTGGAGCTTCAAGTGATGGAATTTGGGCAGAGCGTGGTGGAACGGAGCCGTTGTGTAACACACACAAACCGGTCACAGGGCGTTGGGGCAGTTTGGACGTGAAGAAGGGCAGGGGACACGGAGGTGGGACACGGTACCTGCTGACCCTGAGGATCTTTTCAGTTCCAGGGAGGCGTGTGGTCCCTCAGCACGGTGCTGTGCGATGCCCTGATGACCATGGACGTGATGCTGTGCACGGCCTCCATCTTCAACCTCTGTGCTATCAGCGTGGATCGGTGAGTGCCTTCCTCCTCCTCCTCCTCATGCCAGGTCCTGGCCTCAAGCTGCGTCCATACATGCCCTTGCAAGCATCCCGTGCAGGGAGGGGTGGATCCTGCTCCCCCCAAGGAGGGCGTTCAGCCCTACCACCCCTCTCATGGTGGCCAAGTTGGGTGTGATGAGGCCAGAGCTGTCCTTTTGGGTGCTCTTTGGAGGTGGAGGGAAGAGGGGGCACAGCTGTAGCCCACGCCTTGGCTGTGTCAGTAAATTAACGGGGGGAAGGACAGGGACAAGCAGCTTTGCTTATGTTACCAGCGGTGACAGCACCGTAACTGGGACTGACTCACCTGTATTGGCAGGTTTATCGCGGTCTCAATCCCACTGAACTACAACCGGCGACAAATCGACCTGCGGCAGTTGATCCTGATTTCCACCACCTGGATTTTCGCCTTTGCCGTGGCATCCCCAGTCATATTTGGCCTCAACAACGTCCCGAACCGGGACCCCAGCTTGTGCCAGCTGGAGGACGACAACTACATCGTGTACTCCTCCATCTGCTCCTTCTTCATCCCTTGCCCCGTCATGCTGGTGCTCTACTGCGCCATGTTCCAAGGACTCAAGCGCTGGGAGGAAGCCAGGAAAGCCAAGCTCAGGGGCAGCATCTACGGGGCCAACAGGAAGCTCTACCACCCCTCAACCCTCACGGAGCGAGGGCAGACGGGACTGGAGGCGGAGGAGTGCAACCCTTACCCCCGCTCTGACCCCCCCGGGGACTGTGTGATGAACAATGGCATCCGGACTGTCTCCTACCCCCACCTCAAGTACCCCCACCCGGGGCACAGTCGGAAGCGAGCCAAGATCAACGGCCGGGAGCGCAAGGCCATGCGGGTGCTGCCCGTCGTCGTGGGTGAGTAGCCGTGGGTGAGGGCTGGGGAAGGGTGGGAGACCTGGTCCTGGGGAAGGGCTCAGCCCGGCAGGACTTGCTTGATCCTGGGGAAGCGACCACCCGCTTTGCCAAGCCCTGGCAGGAGACATGGCTTGGGCAGCGCTGAGAACCACACTTTCTCCCTGCTGGAAGAGGGAAGTGGGGGGATAAAACCACCTCCCTCTTGTGCCACCTCCACCATGTCTTTGCTCCTCCTTCTTCTCCCTTGCATGGACTTTTTTTACACCCACCCTCCCCTTCTTCCTGCCGGACCCATCTCTCCTGGCAGGAGAAGGTGAAAATCTCAGTGTCCCTTAGGACCAGAGTAATGCCACCAAACACCACCCTTGGGATGGAACAGTGTTTACAGAATCAGAATCATAGAATTATATGGGGGTGTAAGGAACCTCTGGAGAGAACCAAGTCCAACCCCCTGCCAGAGCAGGTCCCACGGGAACGTGTCCAGGCGGGGTTTGAATGTCTCCAGAGAAGGAGATTCCACCACCTCTCTGGGAAGACTCTGCCAGGGCTCTGACACCCTCAAAGGGAAGAAGTTCCTCCTCATGTTTAGGTG
>JAOWAV010000036.1:64990182-65023190 GCA_028571045.1 Scolopax bukidnonensis | reverse complement strand
GGCCCAGCCCTCCAGCCAGATTTTAACCCAGTGGAGAGTATTCCCATCTAAGCCAGGAGCAGCCAGTTTCTCCAGGAGAAACCTGCTGGACAAAGGCGAAGCCACATGTGAAACCACAGCCGTGCTGGGGCCATCCCAGCCCCCCACAACCACACCAGCCCCCCAGAGCCACACCAGCCCCCCAGAGCTGCTCGCTGCATTGATCACTACATCCAAGTGCTGCCGTGAATCCTACAGCACCACCCACCATGCTCATGATCTCACCCCATTTTATTTAACAACTTGTTATTTTTGACTCGCAGAAGCTCCAACGTGTTCCAAATTTGCCCAACACAGAGCGAACATGGGAAAAAGAAGTCCTTCTAATGGCAACCTAAGAACTTGTATTGACTCTTTCAAGGCAATTAAATAAACCAAACAAAGGTTCGTTTCTGTTTCCAAAGGAGAGGTAGGGAGGCAGAGGGAGAGGGAAACACTGGCAAATCTGATTGCAGCCTTGCTTTAGCTCCATCTCCAGAGAGAGGAGGAGATGCTGGCACAGTCACAGCTCCTTCAGCAGAAGGTGGCTCCCGCTGCTCGGCTGCGGTTTGGTGGGTTTGTGTTTTCCAGATGAGTTTTTCCACAGTCTCTGTATGACTGGAAGTTTCGGAAGAAGATCAGGAGTTGGCAAACGCTGTCACAGTATCAAAAAGTCCTTCAGGAAGGTGTTTGCTGGAGAGAGGAGCGTGGTTTGCAGAGGACAGACCGTTGTGGCCGGGTGCCCGATGCAGATGGTCGCACCCCGATGCTCCTGAGGTAGATGTGCTCAGACGGTGACTTTCTCTATAACGCTCTCCGTGACGTGCACCTGATCGGCCTGTACCGTCACCGTGGCCGACTGGCCACACATGTGCTGGTGGTCCTTCCAGTCCTGCCGGGGAGAGCAGATGGAGAGCCCGTGAAGGGAAGGGGCCTTGGAAAGCGCAAAAGCACCCCGGGCCCCAAGAGAAGCCCCCTCTGAGAAGCGCTTTCTCCAGCACCAATGGGCTGAGCAGGCAGCTGCTGCTTGGCCAAACACAGCTAACGATGGACAGGAAAGGAACTGCATCCTGGGTCAAGGCGAGAGGTGGATGTGAAGTAAGCAGCATGCTGGCTTTTCAACTCAAAACCCAACCAGGACGTCAAGGTCGGTCACGCTGTGGAAATTTTACTAAAACAGAGTCAGAACCTTCACTAAAACCCTCTCCCGAAAGACAGCTCACTCTGAGCAAGCTCTCCTGATGGCCAGGAGTGGAGTGAGACCATAAAATGGGTCTCAGTTCAGCAACGGCAAAGGAGAGGAACACAATTCCTGCCCTTAACTCCTCATGTGCACTAACAGAATTGTGCTCTGATGTGCTCAGCCCCGGGGTCACACATCACAGCTCACAAATCCAGGGGGGATCTCACGGAATCTATTAGTGAGGGCACTTTAGGCTCCTGCCCCACCACAGTGCAGAGCACCAGCCACAGGCACAGGCAGATGTCCACTGGGAAGGGACAGCCTGTAGGGGAGACAAAAGGTGGCTACTTGATGGCACTTCCCAGAGCACTTTGTTCCAAGAGTTCAACAGAGTGGCATTAGAGTCCCTGAGGTGCCTGGGAAGGTGGCAGGGAGACTCTAAGTTTCCTGACAGTAGCATTTGGTCCTTCTCTGGATTTTAACTCTTTCTGCTTTACTCTCCTTGGCCACCAATACAATCTGTTACAGGGAAAAGGAAATGGTCAAAATTCTTCAGCCGCTCAGTACACGTGGTGTCAACTGATTGAGACTTGACACTCCACGAAACTGCAACCCTGGCCAAACTGCATCACCATTTTACATCACCTTTCATTTTCAGGGCCAGGGGTCTCTGTAAGGAGCTAGTGCCAAACACAAAGCAGAGCAGCTCCCTCCACCACACCTCCTCATACCTGTTTCCAGCTCCCATGTTCAAAATCTTACCGTTTGTCCCACCGTATCATCATGAATAATGTAAAGAACAACAGAACTGTGATCTCAGTGACAGAGCAAGGTCACACAGCCCTCTCCAGAAAGCTGAACTACCAACTCCCCAACAGGCTCCTACCTTCCGTTGGCAGAAAGTGGAGCAGTAGTTGACTTTGTGGCACCCTGTGCACTCGTTCATCGCCTCCCGGCCGCAGTTGACGCAGGACTGCTGTAAAAATGGACAGGAAAGAGACCCCATCAGAGATAACAACAAGGGAGATCACCAAAGTGTAATGTGGGTGCTTAGACACGATGTGGTAAAGCCCCAGTTTCCCCGATGTATCCTCAATACACAAACACAAACCAAAGAGGCCTTCAGAGACCCACTCTCCTCGTCATGTTTGCAGAGATGGCTGTTTTCCCTTCTGGAAGGCTGGAAGCCCTTCAAAACCACAGGTGAGATACTGAGTGCTCATGGAAATCTGTCCCCAGTAACTTAACATGCACCTTATGGAGCCCAGCCGGGTTCCTGGGGGCTTCTGCAGGAGTCAGTCTTGCCCAGGGCAGGCGTGTGCCCCACAGCAGCACAGAGCCCACGCACGGGCCATCCATACAGCTGAGTTCATCAGTTTTTAAAGTTTTTAAGGCAGATTTGATCAGTGGTTTTGTTAGGTTTATAATCCTGTATATCTCTAAGAGAGGGTCTGAGGAAGGACAAGAGTAGGCATAAGGACAGGATCCTGCAGTTTCATTTTTCCCTGGTTTTTGTGAGAAAAAAGGGATCTGCTGCTACAGGCTGCCAGTCAGCACCACAACTACATAACCAGTGTCCCAAGAGGGAAACAGAAGACAGGAATAAAATCAAGGCTATAACAGGAGCAAGGACTTAAACCTGGAAATAAGGTGAGATACGATACATGGATGAGAAATCACACCTGGTTTTTAAAGGCTGTTTTTGTGTCTCTCGCTTTAATCTTGTACCAGTGACATCAATTAACATAACCTGTATATTTAGGTGGAAATATCATTGAACTGCCACAAAAATAAGCACTTCACAGAGCATTCTGCTTCCAACTCATTAAGTTCCTGACAAATCATTAGCACGTCAGAGCAGCAGCCTGAGGCCGTGGCAGGGAGTGTTTCTTGGCTGTGAAAGTGTCGCGTCTTTCCTTCCAGCGGCTCCTTCCCGCTTTGAGCTCGACCACCCTAAGAACCAGCACCTGATGAACACCGAGGGCATCACACCATCTGCTCACACCTTTCCCACCTACCTGCAGGGAACAGTTGTGTGACTGAAGTGTATTTGTGTCCCTGACGTGCAGCTGGGAAATCGGGCCACCAAAAAGGGGCCGGAAGCTGCAATTTGGGACTTGCAAAGCCCGACCCAAAGGGATGGAGGCTGTTCATAACCCCCCCAGTGTTGGCAAACACACAGAGTGTTGGCAAACACACACAGATCTCAGAAAGAATGAGTAACACACACACAGCTCTAAGGGCTTAAATGGTGGGGCCTGAACTATCTCGGCTCACACCAGAGGGAATCAGCAGCTTTGAAACCAGCTCAGAGGACAAAAAGGAAGAGTTTCCCTCCCGTCAAACGCACCCGATGGAGCTGCAGCGCCTTTGCTCAGAGGCCAGTGAGACTCATTAACCCAGCCAGATAATGATAATGGATTGGGAAAACCTGGAAGGCCTGGGAAAGGGGACACGCTCTGCTCAAACCTTAGTCCCACTAGGGAAAGATACAGAATACACGACTTCTGTAGCAATGATAAAAAACTCTGCATCTTTAAATGGAACAAGACAAAGAACAAAAGATTCTCAATAAAATACAAGACATCCCCCACTGACCTTGATGATGATTTCTGTCTTCCCTTCAACATCTTCTGTTTGCTGAAATAACTGGTTCTGGTATTGCTGCAAGGAAAAACACACCCGGAGTTGTCATCTCACAGCAGAGTATGATGTGAGGGGCTGAAGAGGGTGCTCTCTACGGAGGGTCCCAACACTGAGCTTGCTCCTGGCAAGGCCAAAGCTGCAGTGGCAAGAGGACAACCTCTCATTCCTCCCTCCTAAGAGAGGGACACTGGGCCCTTGTGTGGACACAGAAGCCTGGGAGAAAACAGCCCAAGGTGACAAACTGCCAGTGAAGCCCAGCATTTACTCAAGCCCCACTTTCCCCACCCCATAACTGCCACAAGGGAACTGCACCCCACACTCAGGAGAACCCATGGAGTCAGCAAAGGAAACACAAGGTAAATGCCAAGGCAATAGGAGCAAGTGCCACCATCTCGGGCCAGATTTGGGGTCAAGTGATCCTAATCCACCACCAGGCAAAAGCCTGGTCACGCTCAGAGACAGGAGTCCTAAACCAAAGGAATGCAAACCCCATCCCCAATTGATCCTGTGCTAACCCTGACTTACAGTTATTGGGAACAGTTCAGAAGTAAGCAAAAACCTGAGCCCTCACCTTCAGCCAGAGCAGGTTTATCCAGGAGTGACTGTGACCCCGCGTCTAAGGAGATTAAAGGCTTAATTGACAAGTGTCTCTATGACCTGACATCCCAGTATTTATTCTCCTGTGAAATCACAACCCTGAAAACCTTTATATCGCCATGAGACAAATTCAATTTAAAACACTCCAGGAAGATGGAGGTGGCCGTAGGGAAACCTCTTGCTGGTCAGTGCAAGGGGTGTGACTGGGTTCTGCTTATTTTTTGACAAATAAGCAAGACCAGGCTAATTAGCAAGATGGGACACAGCACCCCCAACGCTTCCGGTACTGCACAGGTGGAACGGTCATCTCATCTATGGAAATTCCAAAATTATTATTTTGAAAACCAAAATTGTGTCCAAATCCCAAGCGTTCCTGTGAAGACAGGGCACAGAGTGGCACGTTTGAGATGTGGCCTCTGGGTGAAGAGGTTCTGCCAGGGCTCAGGGAGAAAATGACTGTCATTCTTCAGAGAATCACTAAGGTTGGGGAGCACCAGCCGTGGAGAAGCAGGGACTCGATGCTTCGTGTCCCAACCTCTGCCACAGGCAGAGAACCTGGGTTCTTCAGGAAAGGGTAAAACAAGTTTTCCACTGGTGAGTGAAAGACAAAAGACCCCTGTTAAGAGCATGGCCCTGGGAAACTAAGAAATGTTTCTAAACTTCTTTTTAGTGGAGAAAGTGAAAATACAGACACCAAAGCATGGGAGAGCTGGCATTTCAACCCGGCTCAGAAACCTCTGCACACACAATCCTGGGGTATCTCCTTCCCCACGGTGAGTCCTCTGGTTCTGCTCAGCCTATGGCATGAGGAGTTCAAGCCATCCAGAAACTACAGAGAAGGAAAAGGTGTGATACGAGAAAGGATCGAGCCAGAACATCCAGATCTCACAAAACCAGCTCCAGAAAACCAACAACCTCCCGTTCTCAGCTTTTTTCACTGCTGCTTTGGGGTACATAAACCATTATTTGCTTACTGGAGCTATATTTCTAAAATGCCCAACCCTTTGGGGGTTAATTTCATACACTCTAGCCCTGAATTGTTTTGATCTTTCTAAAAAAGAACTCAGCTGCTCCAGCTGTTGGCTGATTTAATCTTTCCCCTTGTTTTCAAATGGGCTGGGCTCCGAAGGCACCGCTGCATTACACAAAGAAAGTTTATTTCAATTAAAACACTTCTCAGACTTTGACACGGATTCTTCTACATTTATACAGAAAAACTGTTTGACACATTTCCTGAATGTCTTTATTATCTTCCCATAGTGCCTTCTGGCAGGGAGTCTGGTGAGTTCAGGTATTCTCCCCCTCCTGAAGTTTATCTGACAGAAAAAAATGTCTTTATGCACACTCAGAAAAATTACCCTGCCAAAGCTCCCAGCCCTTTGTGTAAATCGTCAGCTTTAAGGTGCTGCTTGGGGTGTCAAACAGCTCTGGGAAGAGACTCTGAGCTTTTATTGCCCCCCTCACTCTTTCTAAATGCTTTTCCCTCAACCAAAAATGTGGTGACCCCCACGTTCAGACAGAAACCAAAGGATCAGATCGCTCACCAGTTAATTACTAATGAGAGGGGAGAACTTTCTCTTACCAGCTGCGTGGAGTTCTGAGCAGCTCTGTCTAAGGAATGCCATCAAAATGCTGCAATTCAGAAAAAGCTAACAAACATGTTGGTATATTCATCTTCTGCAATAAGCATGAGGCGTTGTTTTCAGAAGGTAATAGAAACCCTGAGCTGGGCAGTTTTTGGTTTTTCTTTCAGAACGTGGCTCCCCAAGACTTTTCAATAACAGAAATGTAACTTGAATTTGGTGCCTAAGACTCTAGAACTTCCAAAAGAAATTATTGCAAAAGAGGTATTTTCCTACATGTGGGAATTGTAGATGTTGGGTTTACAAATTGCTCTTATTTCTAGGCCTTATAAGGTTAACACTTTTTTACACAGCCCTTGACCCCAAGATCCTGCTGCTTTGTGAGCAGCTCTGCAAGATCCCTGTGAAGGGAGTCTTATCCTATGTTAAAGGAGAGGCCATCTGAAGGAAGAAACCTGACTGCAGATGCGTCTAATTTATGCTGCACTTTTAATTTTTTATTAATTTCCCTTGTTACATTTAGCAGATCCCCTTCCTGCCACAGCTCCTCTCTGATGGTGGCATTTCCACCTTCAAAATTATATAAATGAAGGGAATAATATATTCCTAAGGCTCCTTTGAACAGTCCTGGATAATATCATCAGCAAACGTGACCAGAATGAAACAATGATGGAAGCTCTTTTGACTTCCCAGAGAGAACATAAGTGGAGAGACAGCACAAACACCAAAGAAAAATGGGAGCAAAAGCCTGACTTTTGGAGTTCAGAGCTCTGCAAGTCCCACCAACACTTCCCAGAACACAACTTCTAACATTTAAAGCCAAGGGACCCAAACTGCTGCTCTACGGGAGCAGACTGGCTCATTTCTCATTTGTAATGAACTCCAAAGCTCATTAAATAGTAAGTGAAACACAATATAGTTAATGATTTGTGATATACAATACAGCATATAAACTGTGATTAAAAATCCTTACTGCTTAATTCACTGCTCTCTAGGAAGACTGGAACAAAACCAGCAACAAGTAGGTTTTCCTGTGTGTTCACTGTTCGTGCCACTTCTTCTCTACTCTGCTTATTTCTGGGGGGGCTTCAGGCCTCCCCAAAGCTGTCCCAAGCGCTCTGTCCTGCTCCTCTGGGGGAGAGCAGAGGCACCCCCTGGCTCAGTGCGAGTGACAGAGGGACAGAGACAAGTACCAGATCAGAAGTGCTTGAACCCAGCATCGCCAAGGGCTGGGACACTGAGCTGGGGGAACAGCTCTGTGCCACCCTGAAAACTAACAAATTGTTTACAGTCACAGCCATGAAATCTGTGTGTCCAGTCAGGAGCCAGCCTGCTCCCAAGGGATTGCTTTAATCCCACTGCGTATTGAGTCCCTCTTCCAGGAAGAGCTGAGTCTACAGCAATATTATAAATTAATCTGGCCTTTGTATTAAATTGGTTCAGCAAAAAATCAACAACCACCAAGGCAGGACCTCTCTCTCCCTCTCATACACCTTAACTGTCCAAATAAGCAGTTTGACCACACACCAACTCAGGGTGGGAAAGGACTCGTGTTACAAACCAGGGAAACACTCACAAAATCAGAAAAGCACCTCTGATGGACACAAAGGCAGAACAGCAATTATTTGACATTTATTGGAATTACTTCCAGTGCCAGCCCAGTACCCTGAAACCCTGAGGTTTTTTCCCAAAGTGGAATTCACCAAATGGCTCCAGGTGCCAGCACGGAGCAGCACGCTTGAGAATTGTTACTGGGATGTTAAAATAATGGCACCATGAGCAAGTGTTTTTATCAAAACACAAAATTGTTGAGATACCCACTACACAAGAAGAACAATAAGACCCACAAGTTGTCTAACTGGGGATTCAATAGTTACTGGGAAAGGGACTTTCCCTGGGAACAAACACATGCTTGTCCCTGTGTTGTAAAATCAGCGCTTTGATCAATAGACAGCAGTGATTTTAACTCCCATTCCTGGGGCAAGAAGAATCTAGAATTCCTCAGAAGTGAGCTGGGTTGGAATCAGAGGGTCAGGGGAAAGGATCTGAACAAGCGTTCCAGAGACCACTGGAAGGATAAACAGAAGGGAAGATGGCACAGAAACTGGGAATAGAGCAGAGAGACAAGTAAAACAAAGCCAGAAGCTCATCTCTAAGCTGAGTCGGAGCTGCCAGGTTTTGGGTTTTGCAAGCTCTCTGCAGGTTTTTGGCAGTGGACAGCTCAAACCTGCACAGCAGCACCAATACCTGCTCTGCCCAGGCAGAAGAATTAGAGACTCTCAACATATCAGACACCTGCACATCAAGGATGCAGCATACGGAAGAGTTTAGCAGAGACAATGCAGCAAAGAACAGCAAAGATGCTGCAAGGCCTGTCCTGGGGTGCTCAGCTCCCAGCAAACTCTTCACCTGCACATTCCTTCAAGGCCTCTTGTTGCCTCTCGAGCTGGATTCAGGGAGGGCATGAGCTGGTGTTAAAAAGAATCCATGCAATTAAAGAAAAGCAGGGAGAACGGGGCAGCTCTTGGAGATAACCCCTCAGAGAGGAGAGAAGGGCCCTCCAGCCCTCCCGTCTCACCACAAGCCTCACTGAGATCAGCTTTACTTGCACAATGCTCAATAAGACACCTCTCCATTGTACTGCTTATCTCCCCCATAGACTCTACAGCTGCTGTTCTTTTCATCCCTCGGCCTCTTGGGGCCACCAAAAGCCTCTCTGATAGCCCCACTCGCTTGCCACGAAGAAAGCAGCCATGGCACAGCTCAACACCCACCAGCTTTCCCGTACGAGGGTTCAGAGCCCACATCTCACAAATTTAAGGATGGCAGATGAGAGAGCTCAGGACCCCTAAAACCAAACACCCACACCTCCTGGAGTCCCACAGTGCTCTACTCCTGTCCCCATCATACAAATAACTCCGAAAGATTTACCTTGGCAACACCGCTCTCAAGACATTGAGGAACAATTCCTAAAGGTGACCACTGCTACAGCCAGTGACAACCAGTGAGCTTCTACTCTGTCCATCACTCAGCCAAAAAGATGCCCTTGGCTGAGCTGTCTCACCCCCTCTGGAATAATCACCTCTTTCCTCTCCACATCAGCTTGAATCTTTGCTTGGGTGACAGCAGCCTCGCGGAAGGAGGAACTGGCCTGTTTGGCCTGTTCAATGAGAGTCTTCAGCTGCTGGGCAGTACTGAGCAGTGAATTGACCATCTCTTCCAGGTAGAGCCAGCTCCTCTGCTCTGTCACTTCCAGCCCATTCACCACGGAAGGGGATATGGCTTTGGTGGGCGTCGAGGGGGGCACCGCCAGGGCAGGGAGTGAGGTTAACACTGAATATAAAGAAAGACAAAGAAAATAGAGAGAATTAGGGTGTTTCACTTCCATAAAGTGTGGGTGTGTTTGCTGGGATGGTTGGTTTGTTTCTTAAAAATATGGTCTGCAAAAGTTTCCAATCTGGCAAAGTTTTTGCTAAACAGACCTGTCTTCTGTGGGCCAAAGGGCACGGAATCAGTCTGTGCAGAACAGAACAGAACTGAGAACACTCTCAAACCCAGAGGACAGAAGAACCTGTATTCCTGATCCTACTGTCTAATCTGGGAAGGCACTAACCCCTCCTGGCTCTGCCACACAGCAAAGCAGTGAAAGCACCACCCCCAGAGACTCTTCCCCCACCATCATCGCGATGTTCTACCTAACGCTGCCCTCAACCATTGCTAAGTAAGGGTCTAATAAGTCATTCAGCAACCAAACCCATCTGTTTTTTCTGACATATCCTGATGTCACTATTGAATCACAGAATTGCCTGGGATTGCCTTCCACAGAAGTCCCTTGGAAGGGACTTTTAAGATCATCTAGTCCAACCATCAACCTAACTCTGACACTATGCAGATGTCAACTCTCACGTTGCACAACTACAAAAAGTAGGCACCAACCCATGTCACACTCCCCTACACCTTCTGAATCCTCATCTTAACCATAACCCTGGCCAAAGACTGGGATAAAACCAAGCCAGTTAGCACCACCTCAAAATTACATGTATTGCAAACATGCATTTTCCAAAACCAGCAATTGAGAAGCCCTTAAAAAAAAAAACCCTCAAGAACTGTAAATTCCTTGGGCCCCTTCATCCTGCATCCTACCCAGAAAACAAACTAAGGGCATGAAAATACCCATACCATGCTGAAACACCACAAATTTTAATAAAAGGTATTCACAGCTATATGCATCTGTTTCAAATATCCTGGTTATTCTGACCATCAATGCTCATTGCAGCTCTGAAACCTCTTTTGCCTAATCCCAAGGGAGAGAGGGAATGCACACAGTCCAGATGGAAGTTTTAGCTTCCATCAAAAACATCTCCTGACATTTGCTTTATGTTTAATGTCTTGGACAGTTCTCAAGAAAGTGATTTCTTGTCTACGGTCCTTTTCTCCCAAATCCTAACTGCAGCTCTTCACTCTTGTATAAACTGGAATGCCACAGGTATGAAGCTAAATACAAAAGCACAGAAGCCCAGCAATATTTCTGAACATACTCCAAGGGACATTGAAAGAAGAAAAGAAAAATCAAACAAACCTATTATTGAGATGTTACAGCCTTTACTTTTCCATACCCTAACCATAATCTTACCAGTAATTGCCATTTGCAGGAAGCTGCCAGCACGAAGCTGAACTGTCCTGAGAACCTCATGAGGCTTGTCTTGAATTTCCCTCCAGCTCCCTCAATTGTCAGGGCTCTGCTGTGCCTCCTTTCCCAAAGCCTCTGTTAGAAATTAAACTCCTAGAAAAACTCTTAGCCTTACCTTTGCAAATGTTTCAGAAACCCAGCAGTTATTGTGTCCCTAAAACATCTACTTTTCACAACTCTAGGCTTGCACACACGCTGGGAGACCACAGGGTGAGGGAATTAAATCTAGAACCCAACAATACACAGTGTAAGTTCACCTCAGGCAACATTGCCAGGAACAAATGTTACCTGGCTTTACTTTTCCAAAATGTAACTGTAACCCCAGCAATAAATACTCCCCATCTTCCATAAAATTACATCCAAGACATCCACATCTACCAAGAGCTGACCTCTAAATTCCTCACCAAATTGTTTTGAAAAAAGAGCACCACCAGTCTCATTACCCCAAAATCTACTGACGGCCTGTTTCAGGATTTTTCCTCACATCCTTAAGTAGAGTTTCAGAAGGATTCAGCACACAGAAAAAGCAGTAAATTCTGCAGGCAGAGAAACTACATTCTTTCCTGGCTAGTTCTGTGCTGTCAAGGGCAGAGCAGTTGGTATTCCAGGCACCAAAAGCCAGTCAGTTCCCTTGATTTTCAAATAGTGAGTGCCACATTCACATAATAAACGCAGGACAGGTCCAGCTGATGGAAGCTCTGGCCCTTGGAAGAGCGTTGAGCAGCCAGGAATACAACTTCTGAAGCACAGAGCCATTGAAATCCTCTTTGCATCCCTGCTTTCCTTTGAGAAGCACGTCTAAGCAGCATCACTGCTGGGTACCGACTACTGTTTTCACTAAAATGGACCATTCTTGGGGCCAGATTCTCTTCCTTGAAACCAGAGTTAAGAAATCTGCTAAAAGGGAAGTTCTTGACCAAAACGCAGAGGGCGAAGTGTCTGAAAGGCACTTTATTCTCATTGGCTTTATTAGCAGTCTCCCACAGCAAGCTGGTTTGGATGTCACTCTGTCTGAAGTGGCTTCAGAAAGAAAAGCAGAAACAAACCTCAAACCTCTCCCAGAAAACAACAAACTGCACAACCTGGTTAAAAACACAGCACAGCAGGCACCACCCCATTCAGGAAAAAAAGACTTCATGACTACACTTCAAGTGGTACTTAAAACTCAATTGTAAATACTGTCCTGGAAACAAAATCAACTATAAAAAAATCAACTATAATTCTACGATTCTATAAATACTGTCCTGACCAGCAAAGGCCACCAGACCTGCCTGTACCAGACTGCAATTCCAGCAGTTCCACTCACCGGGAACCTCCCCTTAGTAAAGGCAAACAAGGCTTTGCAAGACTGCCCTGAATGCTTCCAAGACAGCAATTAATTTCAGTGTATTAACACTTTAACCCTTTTCAAGCCCCGTCTAGAAGTTTTTCACACAAGCAGCAAAAGCTGAGAGAATCCAGCACGGACTTGAAGAGAGAGAAGGAACCTCAAACCCCAGGGTATGTTGGACAGGAGAGCACTGCAAGCTCACCACACAGGCAAACAGCTTTAAGCTCAGGCTTTAAGCTCAACAGCCCTTAATTAGAAGAGTAATTTCAATCCATTTGCATGTGACTAGAACTATTTGCACTTAGATACCAGGAAGAGATAAACCGACCTTTTATCAGGAGCTGTTTGCAGAGGAGCCTTTCCCACTGCCGCATTTCCAGCACACTATTTATCAGAGCAAGCATTTGATAACTTATCTCATGGAAATTACTTCCCCTTCCTCATTTTGGCATAGGTACCTCAGTGCAGAGAAAGTATTCACCGGTGAAAAGAAATCAATATTTAATTAGTAACAACAAGACTGAAAACCAACAAGATTTCATTCTGGACAGAGCAGGAATGCACTGTGCTGCTCAGTAAGTAAATAAAAGGTCAGAGGGAGGGGAGAACACAGGCTTTGAGAAAGAAAGACTCCAGGCAGCACAAAGGAATATATCGTGTTTACATGATCTTTTCTTGATGTCTGAGAGAACAGGAACAGGGCTCAAAACCTGCCAGTCTTACAGCTCCTCCGTGTCAGTGAGGTCACGAAGTATCAGAGAAACTTCACAGAATCATAGAATTTGGAGAATTAAAAGGCCTAAAAATCTCCTCAACATAAGCCAGCCAGAGGCAGGCCATTCTCTGCTGCATCTCTTCTCCAGGCTTGACAACAATACATAAAGCAAGAACAGCACTCCCAGTTTGCAATTCCAGTTTCTGCAACACTTCCAGTTTCTATCAGCACAGGCAAATGCAAGGTCATTAAGTTTATGTAATATAATTACACATGAAGAGGTGATTAACCAGCACCCATCATTCCAGCACAAATGTCTGTGCTAAGGGATGGGAAAGTGACATTGGACGGGAGAGCTGCCCCGAACTGAGAGCACCATCAGGGGCTTTAGACAAAGAAGTGAGAACATTTAGGAAAGCTGTGACATAATTTTAAAAGGGATGGTCTCAGCTCAAACACCGAATAAATGTTCAGCCCCAGTGCCCTAGTGGTGACCAAAGCCTTGAAGCACAAGTCTCGGGGAACTGCGAGATGATTTAGGAAGCAGGATCACAACAGGTAGGAACCACCACATCAACATTCTCAATAACGGAGTGAAAAACTTTCCACAGACTGGAAAAGCTGTTTGTCCAAATGCTAATAACTCCAAAAGTCGTAAGAAAAACAGAGAAATGTTTCTTTTTCTGCCTCAATCTTCTGATAGAAGATCAGAGGGTAAATTCAAGCGATGCTGTGTTTTGTGACAGACAGAAAACGTACCGATTTTGGGATGAGAGGTTGGCAGCGCGGCTTCAGGAAAAGGTGAGATCTGACAGTTGTCCTGGTAACTGGGATAATGAGGCTCGGGGTGAGTGACCCGGCACGGCTGCTGGACACTGGTGTCCTGAACTGTGGGAGAACAAACAACACCAGGATCACTCGCTGGGTCCCACAGCTCTCGGGCACTTCTTATGCTTCTTACACCCATTTTTCCCCCGTATTTTATACAAGTTCCTACACTCTCTGGTAATTCCAAATGAGGAAGAGCAGCACGGTCTCGCAGCACCTCGCATTTACATCAGTCTTGCACTGATTTAATTTCTCTCTGCTTTCACCTTTGAAGGCAAAGGTTGCTGCTGTCTTCCCTCCCAGACACCTTTATATTGACAATAACCACAGGGTCTCCAAACTACAGTTCTCAGAGCAGGACAGTTCCCTCAGCGGAGTTCACAACCCCACCTACTAAACAACTAAAATATATGTCATGCATTTATATTTCAATTGATTTATTCTGTCACTTTTCACCTACTTTCAATGCTCAGCTAGTTTTCTTTTTTTTTTGGTAGCATTTTAGGACAAAAGAGGAGTGGAAAAAAAACAACAGAGGTGAGCAGAAAGCCCTAGAAACCAGCAGAGCTGTACCCCAGCAGCTGCAACATCTGGATAAAACTTCTAACTTGTGCAACTGGAAAGATTTCAAGCTGCCAAAATCATTTCAAAGGAAGGACAGCAGGTTATGTATAGGCTCTCTAGAAGCTCTTGAAAAATAAACTATTTGTGCAGCATTCAAAATGTTTCTTCCTATAGCAACGGGTGTCCAAACCTTTTTTTCTCCTTCCCCTGGATTTCCAGCAGACACTTGGACACCTGAACTCTTACCAGTGGCTCCAGTGAAAACATCACCCTGGGAGGGACTTTCTGAGATAATTGCTGTGGCTTCCACTGTCGAGGCCCGGTCAAAGGTCAGGGCACCGGAGGTCGTGATCTGTCCCGGAGTCACCGTGACTGCAAATATTAGAAGGACTTTCATAATTAACACTCAGCACAGGGGGTTGGTTGTTCTGCTGTTCCTACCCCTGTTCAGAACTCACAGATCAATAAACAAACGGCCAGTGATTCCCCAGTTTGGCTCGTGCCTATGACCCCTATGATTGGAAATGGGAATAAAGCCCTGTTTGGCTTCCGAAGGCGCTGCTGCCCTCCTGCACAAACCTTACTTTACAACATAATGCCTCCCAAATCACCATTTTTTCAACTATTGTATGAGCAATAACATCTACCAGAAAGGTTCATTGGGGCCACAAACCCCACCAGTTATTGGCTGATCCTAATTTATTACAACTTTAGCAAGAGTGGTTCTTACTGCTTAAATCCACCCAGAAAACCTGTGGATTATGAGGAATTCTGTGGCAGTCTGGTGAGCTGGCCAACTTCAGCTGCCTGTCTGCACACAGGGATAGAATATGCTTGGCCAAGGAACAAGGCACGAAATCCCTTTGGATGAATATACCCACACAGCTCCAAAACGTTTAAAACCCTTTTTAAATAGGATTAATTAATTTGACACCATTAATTGGGAACGGGCTGGTTCTGTGTCACGCTGCTCCGCCAGAAAGATCTTTTCTCAACAATAATTCAGGCGTTGAGGCTACAGATCTGTGTCTGCTGAAACATGGGGCTGCCACCAAAACAAGCACGAGCAAACGTGCAGCCTCACAGCACCTCATGTTAATGAGCTAATACAAATTAAACCCATTTGGAGGATTAAAAACGCCCAAATAAACTCTTACAGAATCCTGGTATTGGTGCTGGAAATCTAATCCTACTTTTGGCTGTTCTTTTTTGGGTTTCTGTTGCTCCTCAATTCATTTTGTAATGTTAGCACCCAGATGATGCCTGTGCGATGAGAGAGGGAGGACACGAGTGTGACTGGGAACGTGTGAGCTGGATGAGCTTGCAAATTAATTTCTGTTCTCACACAGATGGTTTGACAATCAAAATCAGTCAGTAACAAAGCGTGTCCTGAATGCTAGAGAGAAAATGTGCAGATGAAAGCATCACCTTGGGCTTCTTTCCATTAACAGCTTTCAGGCTGTGGATTTTATTCCAGCTGCTTACAGCCTACTCGTCTATGTATTTTAAGAAATAGCACAAATCTTACTCCACAGCCCTCGCCAGCTTCTGAAGGACAAAACCTAAGCTCAGGGGACAGAATGGGGATTTCCAGCAGAGCAGAAAAGGACCAGCCTTCCCCTCAACCTCATTTTAGCAGGAGGAAATGTCTCAATTGTCCTTTGTAAAAAATATACCTGACACTCACTACGGACCAAGGCCAGGACTCCACAACTGCCCTGCGCTGTCAGGGGGAGAGAGCAGAGTGGGGAAATAGAACCCAGACCTCTCAACAAAATATGAAATCTACTGCTCCCTGCAAAGGGATGTTAAGATGCTTAAAACCCAGTCTCCTGGAGGACTAGAGCTGTACTTTTTCCTACTTGCCCTGCGGTCCCAATGTGGCAACACTCTGCTGGTTTCTACAAAATAGGAAGTGAAATTAGCTAACGATCATGAGCCAATTAAACTATCCAATGGAAAGGAAGTGGTAAAAAACCAGACATTTTTCTCAGTTGGCTAGATCCAAGGGGCCACTGATTGACATAAAATATCTACTGTAGCAATACTTCATCAAAAAAGGGAAGCAATTTTTACCAAAGAACCTACATGTAGTAGCAGCTGTGGCAGGAAGCAGAGTGATGTTCTTGGAGCAATCCTTCTTCACCGGAGTTGCAGGCATTTCGTTTTCTTTTTTCCGCCTTTTATATGGCACAAAGAGTCGTATGGGGCCACTCTGGGCAAAACAGGCCAAAAAAAAAGAAGGAAAAAAGGAAAGGGCATTAACTGAGGCACCTCTTTGGGGACTTTGGGTTTACTCTCATCTTTCCAGATGCAACCAAGGCCAGGCAGCACATACTCCCATGGAAGATGTGTGCTTTGCAATGATTGACCAAAACCCTCCTACTTCTCCAAACCAAAAGAACTCTGAAAAAAATCATAGAATGTGTTGGGTTGGAAGGAACCTGTAAAGGATCCAAATGTCCAAAACGTTACACTCAGCTCCCTCCAGTTGAAGAGGAACAGATTCAGCCTCTTCCCACTACTATTTCAGGAGCAGAACTGGGTAAATAACTAACTGATCAAGGTGGTGGAAGAAAAGAAAAACAAGACCAGGGGAAGACAGGAAACAGTTAGTTTCAGGTCTGGGAAACAAGCAAATCATCCAGTTCATAGCAGAAATAGCAAAACACTATTTCAAGTCAAGCTAAAGACTTCTGTTTTCAGGACTTTAACCTCATCTTTGAAACAAACAAGCAAACAACAAACCAAACCCCAAACCAACCCAAGCAGTTTAATACAGAAATATGGACCCAACACAGAGTATTACATTACTACCTTGTAAAAACATGTTTTTCTAGCTCAAAAAAATTGTGAAATTTGAGTCAAAAATGACAGATAGCTCTGACATCTCCAAAAGGCATTTTATATAAATACAGTTTAGGAGGAGAGGGAGGGGGAGAGATTAAAAGAAGCATTAACTATCACCCGGGTTTACTGAGGCTGCTCTGCAATAGCAGCAGTTCCAGAGCAGTTCCCAATCTCCTCTCTCTACACAGCACGGAGGCTGCAGCCACAGCACTCCTGAACATTTCTAGGACACTCATAACCCTCTCGCAAACGGCTGTGGCACTTTGACTGCCTAACTGGTTTAAAAAGAACAGATCTAAAACCTACAACTCACCAGAGTCATGTCATCACAGCAGGCAGCACAAGTACAGGAGGCGGCGTGAGGATTTAAAATCCCATCCTGAAATGAGAAGATTCAGCGTAAATCACCGAAACCACCGAGAGCAGGAGGCTGTTCTGCTAAAAGACTGAGGCAGTTCCCACAGAGATGCAGCCATTCCCTTCCCCCCCGTGAATAACACACAGCCCCAACATCATAGTGAGAGGGTGAGCGTGTGGGAGGAGAGCGAAGGAAGAACAGTGGTCAAGTAAAAAAGATGTGAATTTGAGACTTTATAAAAGTTTCTGCCCAAACAGAAATCAACTGCCAACCTAACGGCAATGCCAAATTCTCCATGAGGGCACTGCAGGAAATAAAGGATTCAAAGTGATACTCAATAAATGGTGTAAGTGAAGAGGAAAAGAAAACTTGTCAGGAAAATGGCATTAAGCAGCTCAGGGTATTGAGGTACAGTATCTCAGGGGAGAGCTTCTTTCTCAGTTCCTGCCACAGAGCTCAAGGCTCGGATCATGTTATTTAAAAACACATCTAGAAAAATTCCTCTCTCATCACCGATTCTCCACCAAATCAAAGCCTTGCTTCTGAGTTGCCCCACGGCCCCACTTCTGCTCCCACAATTTCTCTGGCAGACTCTGCCTGTCCCCTCCAGCAGAAAGGAGGGAGCCAATTTAACCCTACGTGAATAAGGCACTGCAGAGGCCTCCCCGCGTAGCGGATGCTCCTCTTCCAGTCTTTGCTGCTGGCTCGTCCCGCCATAGCTTCGAATTCGGTGGGGCTGTACCAGTTGTCCCCTTGCTTAATGCACCTCCCCCGGCCCCCTGACAGGAAAGAGAAGAAAGGAATCATTAGTGACAGTTAAGAATCGTTTTGCTGCTTTCCTAGAGAAGTCAATATTGAAATTGCTGGAGAAAATGGCGGTTAATCTATAGCAATCACCAAACACACCCATCTGCTCCTTCTCATCGCTCTGGGATAACCATGCCCATTTACTATCTTGGCTGGGCCAAAGGCTGTGCAGGTTTAGAAAGCTCCAACTTTGGGCCCCACCATTCAAAGGCTAGAAAAAAATTACCCGTTTGCAAGAAAGGTAAGTCTTTCTTGGATAAACACCATGAATTTAAGCCCTTCCTTAATTTGCACTTAAATTTCTATTCCTCTGGTCGTAAAGAAAACTCTCTATCCAGGAAGCGTGCGCTGGGCCACGCAGTCAGACCTGGGGACAATTTCTGCTGCCACTTCTGCAGCTTTCCCACAGAGATAAAAGAGAAGAGGAAGGACTAAGGCAGCGAAAGAATCCCATTAGGAGACAAACTCTCTATTTTCCACCCCAGCAGGGATTCTTTAGAGCTTTGGAGAAACACAGGGCTACTTCTGAGACAAAAAGAATGTCAGAGGAGTCAAGTATTACCGGGGAGACCCACTGCACAGCAGCCTGTATCTTCACAGATTTAAGAAAAGAGTTAAAAAGCCTCTGAAGAAAGAGCAAACGAAGAGAACAATAACATCCAAAGGGACCAGGCTGGCTAGGAAACTGTCTTTTCTTTTTCCTTATCCTTAAAGGCAGCCTGATTAAAAAATGAGTACACTGAGTGAAGGAGGAAGTGCCACACTTCCTCACCCAAGGAGGTTGTGGTTACCTGAGCCAAGTCTGTTTTTATACAGAATCCCACTGATATTTCGACACCTCACCGGGAGCTCGTTCTCGTACACCGATGGGTCCCAGTTGTACTTGGTTCCAGTTTTCTCTTGGACGGATGTTAAAGGGGTAGGAGGAGATTGTGGTCCTTTGCAAAAAAGATAAAAAAAAAAGAAAGGTGACAGCAACCAAAAAACACATTGGCTCCACCTGCACAGGCTGAGCCTGGCTTAGGGCAGCAGCATCACGCGGTTAATGGGAGCAACCGACACCTCTGCAGTGCACCACAAAAAATTCAGCTTGAACATTCTGAAAATGACTGAAAACAAAGCAAACTGCATCGTGGTTTAGATGGCAGGTCTCCCGTGCCATCCCAGAGGTGGAAACTGCCAAGCAGCCACGAACAAAACCTCACCAATAAAGAGTCCAGCTATTGCCACATTTAAATATCAGCAGGTGGCCTCAAAGGAAATAAAATTATACTGAAGGATGCTTTAAAAGCAACCCACTTGGGAGACTCATAAGAACCCCCTCAGGAGACTCAAACAGAACTCCAGTTAGGAGACTCCTATTTTTTCTTATCAATATTAAAATGATCCATACACCTTTGGGGGTGGGATGGGTGTGACAGTCCATCAACAGGGCAAGATTTTTCAAGAAGCTTATTTGCAAGAGTCAGGGAAAAGAATAAGAAAAGAAAATATATTTCTGACAGAAAAAAAAATCCCACCAATTATATATTCTTCTACTCCCAGGAAATACAAGTACCATGTGAGGAGGGGACAAATGATCCCTTTAAGGCAGCTGCAAACTGTTAGGCCCATAATGCTGTTTAATCCTAGCAACACAATTACAAGAGAGAAGAAGCGAAGCCTCTGGGAGAAAGACACTTTAAAAAGAGAGTGCCTTCTACCTGGTGTGAGAGGTGCTGCTGGCCCCTTCAGCCCTGTGGTTTCCACAATGCTGCCATCTGTGTGAACCACGATGAGAGTGGCTTTTTCAGTATTCAAGCTGTCCCCAATCTGCAGGGCCGTTCTCCCAGACTATAGAAGAAATAAAGAGTTTAAAAGTTAAAAAATACCAATGTGTTTTAGTATTCCTCCAAATCTTCTCAAGGGTACCTTAAACCACCTGTCAGTACGGCAGTTCTTCAGTTACTTTTTGAGGTTTCAAACACCCAAATTCAAAGGTTACATGTTCCAGGTCATCAGTTCCATAACAGAACGAGTATATGGGGGTGGGAAGGTGAAAAAGAACCCTCTGAGTGGTAAAAAAAAAAAAAAAACCACTAATGGTTTTGTGGCTGAAAGCCTGCGTATTACAATGAAAACACAAACCAGGCTCTTGATTTGCACTAAGAAAGTACGTGGGACTCAAATAAGAGACTTACCAACACGTGTCCTGAAATTGAGGCTGCGTTGGCCACGGATGTAGTGAAAACATTGTCTGCAGAGGCACCAACGTTGGCTACTGTCACGGTGGTGACTTCTGAAACGTAAAACAGACCTGAAGGTAACACTCTGCTGCACCCAGAGACCAACAGCGAAACAGCAAAAAAACCCCAGAATTACAGTTCCATTTCCCTTCCTATTCAAAATTATTTCATTGTTCATGGCACCTTGTTACAATCATTCTGATTTTTGTTAAGCTTTGGGTTGAACATGCTTTAACCTCCCTGAGATCTCAAGAGTAGTTATCAGCATGTGATGAACGAAGGGGAAAATGGGATATTGCATCTGTACTAAAAAACCCTACCAAACTGTGATGCTTTTATTAGAAGAGAGGTGACTGGCAAACACCAGAACTGACTCTGCCAAATATTCATTTCTAGGGTGCCATTACCTGCATGCTTGGGCCAGTCAGAAACAGCCCAAACTTACAGCCAAACATTTCTATGATTTCTCACCTATTTGACTGCCTCATGAAAAGCAGAGGTTTGTCAGTACCACACACAGGCTAGAAGTGAAAAGACAACTCTGAAGCTCGTATCGGGATACCAAACAAGGAACAAAGGGCTCTGAAATTTAGCATCAAATGGAATCATTGAACAGTTTAGGCTGGAAGGGGCCTTCCAGTTTCCAGCCTCCTACCCATCAAGAGAGCTCGCCTTCAAATTTCTGCGTGTTTCAGGGCACTTTGTTAACGGGACACGGGGCCAAAGTAATTTTAGATGCACACAGGCAGCTCTCACTCGTTTGACTTCAGGCTGTGCCGTGTAACGGTGATGGGAGCGTGATGTTCTGCGTGTGGGGAGCCCCGCAGGCCGCAGCTGGGACCCGCCCCTTTCTCCACAGCACCCCCGGAGGGAGACGGCTCCTCCGTTTGCAGGCCGAGGGCTAAGGGCCGGTGGTGCCGGCCCCATCCCCGAGAGCCGGGGTGGTTTTTTGGGGGGCGAGAGGGCCGGGCCGGGCCCTCACGGGGTGCCGGCCGCAGGGCGGGCGGCGCTGAGGCGGCGGGGCTGAGGGGGGCTGCGCATGCGCGCTCCGCCCGCCCCGACCTGCGAAGGCGGCGGCGGTCTCGTCAGCGCTGGGCAAGGGTTCGGCTGCCATCTTCATGTGTCCGGCATCTGCCGTCATCACCGTCACGGCTGCCGCCTCCTCTTCCGAGGTCGCCGATTGCGGCGGCGGCTGCTGTTGCTGCTGCCGCTGCCGTTTGGGTCCTTCCGCGGCCGCCGCCGCCACTGCGGCCGCCGCCTCCGCTAAGCCCAGTTGCTTCGCCGCCGAGTCGGCGTCCTCCATCCGAGGCGGGCAGGCGGGCAGAGGGGAACCGAGCCCGCCCGAGCGGGCCCCGACGCCGGCCGCTTCCCCGCCGGACTACGCTGAGGAGGGTCGAGGGAGGGGGGAGGACACCGTTCCCCGAGGTCCCTCGAGCGCTTTTGGGGGGGGCGGCCGAGCGGTGCCGAGTTGGCCCGAGCGGTTCCGAACCGTTTCCGATGGTGCCCGAAGTGTCCTGAGCCTTTGCAGGCCTCGTCCGATGGTTCCCCGCCGGCTAGCCAATCCCAAGGCGGGAGGCGGCCGAGCCGAGCCCGCCGGAACGCGGCCCGAAGCGGTACCTGACAGATCGGGCGGGGAGCCCGAGCCCGCCCGAACGGGGCCGAGGCCCCGAAGCGGCCCGGCCCGGCGGGTCGAAGAATCCCGAGCTCGCTCGAGCCTTTTTCCGATGGTGCCCGAAGGCGGCTGAGGCGGACGCGAAGGGAGCCGAGCTGTGCCGAGTCCGCTCCGATCGCGCCCGAATTCCCTTTCGTCGTCCCGAACGGGCAGAGCCCGAGCGCGCCCGAAAGCGGCCGGACCGGGCCGAGCGCTCCGATCGTACCCGAAGGCGGAGGGGAGGGGCTGTGGCGCAAAGGCTGCCGGGATGCTGGAGGACCGGTGGGGGCAGGGCGCCAAGATGGCCGTCGTGAGGCGAGGCGAGCGGCGCGTTGCCATCGATACGGACAGCACTTTCTTCTACCCCTCGCCGTGTTCCGGTGGGTGACTGGGGATAGCTGTTCCCCACCGTGTTCGAGGTTTTCTATCGCCTGCTCAGGCGGGGGGGTGGGACACATGGGGAAAACGACACGGGGCCGAGGTCGAGCTAGGCCTCGGCGCTGAGCGCAGCCCGATAGAGATATCGCGACAGGCCCGACACAGTGAGGGGAATCCTGGCAGCTGCGAAGCCTCTGTCAGCATGAGCCCCGCCCGGTGCCACCCCCTGCCCTGGGCAGGGACACCTCCCACCACACCAGGTGGCTCCAAGCCCCCTCCAACCTGCCCTTGAACCCCTCCAGGGATGGGGCAGCCACAGCTTCTCGGGGCAACCTGGGCCAGGCTCTCACCACCCTCACAGCAAAGAATTTCTCCTCCAGATTTCATCTCAGTCTCTCCTCTTTCAGCTTAAAACCGTTCCCCCGTGTCCTGTCACTCTTTCAAAGAGATCAAAGGTTTTTCCCCAGTTCAGGCTCAGAATCTGTACTCATCCCAAGTGCAAATACTGTTGCCTGGGACTGACCCTCCTACTAAACACAAGTGGGGTTACACTTCCTATGCCCCCCTTAGCAGGATGCTCTTCTCGCTGCTGCAAGTTTGTGTCCATCATAGAAATGCTTTTAAATTGTTGTTTTGTTGGGTTTTTTTTTCCTGTGCCAGAATGCTCACTTTTCAATTTAAAAATCCCCCAGATCTGATGCAGACTTAATTAATCCTAGCAGTGAGAAGGTACTGGGATTAGCAGCCTGCTGTTATACCTGAAATTATATATTCAACTGGCATAATAATTACTCCTTAATTGCAGTGTCCCTTTGAAAGGGATAGGTTTGTTTAACCCACATGAAATGTCCCCTGTTGCTCAGTGGGAGGCAGCATATACTAAATAACAGTCACTATAGAACTATCAAACCTGTCTTTCAAACAGATGCAGGAATGTGATCAGTGCCCTCTTGTGGAAAATGCTTTCAAATAAAAATGAAGTTGGAGAAGTGTCCTTAGGGAATTGCCCAGAGGTTGCCTGGAGGGTAAAGTTGTGCTACTCTAATTATACCACGGACATCCCATAGCTGCCCAGCAGGGATGAGGCTGCACTGGGGTACCTTAGTGTTTGGTTACACAGAAAAAGTTCATCTCTAGACGCTTCTTGCGGAATAATAACACGTCTGCACATGCAGTGTATTGCAAATTAACATGTATTGCAAATTAACACCCTGCTTCACCATCTAAAATCACTTTAAAATGGAGACAGACTCCTTAAGGCTGTGGGAGGAAGGAAGCACATCCTCTTAACACAGGGCTTTACTTTCACATGAGGGTTTATACCGGGGTAGAAATACACATCCTTAACTATTAGTCACTGCAGAACAAGACGTGTAATGAAGCCTTTAACTCCCATTCTGCAGAAAGAAAGCAAGCATTTGTCAAAAGGGGTTTTGGCTACGTGAAGGGACGAGTCTGTTAGGAGCCCTTACAGAAAGTGGAGAGGAGAAGCAGCACGTCCAGGAGGTGTTTCACATCACGGCCAGGATGAATCACCACCTAAAATTGCTTGCCTATTTCCACTGCGTTCCCAAATTGGATACTTTAATTAGGTGTCTAAAGTTAGTGGGGATTAATTTGGGCCCAACTGCATAAAACTATTAGGTGATGAGGACATTAACCTCAAGAAGCCCAGGGATGGTGAGGTGTGTACGTCCTGCTGAATTGATGATAATGAGATGTCTCTGAGAAGATGGATGAAACAGCCTGTTCCAGTCAGTTTTGCTCTCCATGAAACACAGATCTACACTTTTCAATTCCTCATGTGTCTGAAAGAGGCTAAGAATATTAATGAGTTACTTAAGAGGGATTCTCTTTGGTCAGTGCCATCATGTTCCAAGGGAATTTCGTCTGGTTTTGCAGAAAAAAAAAGAAGAAAAAAAGTAAAATATATTGGTTAGCTCATAGAAAACATTCTGTATGATTTCTGTGGGTGATCAGACCAAATTAAGGTTTTACATAGAATGAGTTTGCTTTTGAAGGGAACCGGTTTGGAAGGATGTTATTCAGAGGAGCTGGGGAGCCCTGTGTTCTACGCAAACACTTTCTCACAATTTAAAACCAAATGGTCCCCTCTGGTTCCCTTCTTCCTGCATAGTTAGAGGGATGAATGTCATCTGCTGTGAAAGGACAGGATAAACAAGTTCTAGGTAATACCTCTGTACTTTTAAGTTTTGAAAGAGAGGGATTGCTCAGTGAAAGTGACTTTTTACATCAGGGATTTCCCCCAATTTACTTTAGAATTCATGTATTTGAAAAAGTTATTTTTGGAACCTAAACTGCATGGTCTGAAAAAAGAGTAAATCTTCCAGTGACTGAGAAAAAAAATTCTGTAAGTGTGTGCTTTACTTCTGTAGTAATAAAAGTTGGTTGAATCTTTCTGCAGCATTTTTGGTAAATATTTAGACTGATTTTCTTCTCTTTATTTTTTCCTTCTCAACGGAAAGGAGGAACTTCATCAGTTGTATCCTTTTTGTACCTTTTATTTCTGACGTGTGGGCATCTTCAGGAAGACTGGCTGAAACACATTCACATCTGCCCGCCTAGTAAATCTGCCCAGTGCTATTTTTGTGTTATTCTTGGAGTTTTCCATCATCAGCACCACCCATAGGAAGCAAAACCGGTAAAATGTGGGGGTTTTTGCAGCAGTTTTTTGTAACATTAGGTGGGGTTTTGCTGAGATTGTGCTCTGATCCTCTCCTACTCACATACAAACGCCTTGAACCCTCTCTGCAGTCTTGACCAAGGGCCGTCAGCTGCATTTTATGGTCAAATAACTCTCATTTCCTTAGGAAACAAGGCTAAAAATTGGGTTTGTGGCCTGATGGGCAGAGGCCTCGTGCAGCAGAGCTCACAGACAGCTGACACAGCGACAAGAGGTAGTAAAAGCAGCTTTCAGTAGTATTTCCTCTTCTCTCGTGTTAATTCACGCTGCCTTTACTCCTGCCAAGATCTAAGTAACCTCCTAAGAGGAGACACCCTGGGCTTCAGAGATTTCCATGCTTAGAACCTATCTAGTAATTTTTTTGCTCCACCTTCCTTCAACTGGAAAAACACAAAAACCTGGTTCTGTTTGAATAAGCTGAGCTGCTTTGGGAACTGGAACGTGTCCCGTGTGGGGGTGGGTGCTCCCTTCAGAAACTGCATGGGCAATTCCTGGAAAAGACACCTGCCTAGAGATGAAATCCCTGCCTGGAGATAATCAGGATTGGAGAAGGGCTGGGGAAGAGAGGGGAAGGTAAACGTTTTGGGTATAGAAAGATGTGGAAATAATGAAATCTGCACTGGTAACTTCCTTATATAAATTATATTGCGTTATTTAAGGCTGAGAAAAGCATTTGGTATCAAAAGTACCTAAGAATGGCCAAATTTTCTGGATTCTTGGAGCCACATTCCAGCTTCCCCATGGGGTGAAGCCCTGGGATGTCCTACACGTGTCTTCTATATTGCATTAATAACGTGCCACTGTGCCTCAAGAGCATGATTCCTTCCATCTGTGGGTACCTCCTATAAATCTGGCATTTCAGCTTTGGTTGCAGAGTGGGAGCTGGCCCAGTTTAACTTCACACACTCCCCCCTCCCCTGCTTGGCTGGAAGATTCCTGTCTCTGATGACTCCTGGGGGAGCACAAGCAGGTAATTCCCAGTGGATGTGTGATACTGGGATGGTTCCAGCTGAGTCTGTCCTCAGCCTGCAAGTAATCTCTCCCTATTTCCACAACTGTGCCCCACTCCCTGTCCTCGGGGGGCATTTTGAGGCTGGACTGAGGATTGGGGAGCTCTCAGATACCTGGACAGACGCAGAAGAGCTAAATAATATTGAGCACACAAGTCAGTTTTGGGAGCAGTGACTTAAGGAACTCTGTTTGTTAGGGATCTACATCTCCAAGCTGAGCTGGTGGCCTGTCTCAGGCACGTCGCAGAGCACACCTTGCAGAGTTTCCATCGTGTGGGCTCTGACAAGGCCTGTCTGCTTCACAGAGCCTCCCCTTTTCCCAAACTCACAGGAATTTGCTGTATTAGAGTCTGCCCACCCTCTGTCAGCTTGCTCCAGCCTGACTAAAGGTATAGAAGTCATCAGGGACAATGTGTACACACATACCTCCCTCATTTCCTCAGCCTAACAAATGCCCCACTAAAGTCCAAAGAAGTTTTTGTGGGTTTTTTTTAAAAATAAACTAAAGCCAACCCTGAAAGAGGAAGCTTTATCCCAGCTCTGGTATTAGCAATCTGGAGTTACTTTCTGAACTCTTCCCAGGCAGAGTCTAACCATTTAGTATAAAAAGGCAGAGCCTTATGCTTTGAAGTTCCTGGGAAATGATGATTTTCTGAAATGGATCCCACCTCACCCCGATGAGAAATCCTTAACGCCAGCCACCAGCTGTCCTCTCTTCCCTTACAGATCCTCTTTTATCTAAATGGCATTTATTACATCTTTTACTTCTTGGCAACTCTTGCCATGATTGTTTATAAAAGTAAGTTGTGCGTTTTCTAACAGAGGATGGAGTGTGTGCTTACCACAGGGTTGTGGTTTGGGCTGTTGTGGTTTTCCTGGCTTGTTTACACTGTGTTATTCCACAGGTGAAGTTTTCAGTTACCCAGATGATTTTCTGGCTCCTGATCTTGTGCTGCTTTTCATTATGGCCATTCTGGAAGTGCTCCGATTATACTTGGGTATGGCATCTCACCACCCTGGATGTAATTCCATTTCAGTAGAATATAATCTTTAAGCATTAATCATTTTGAAATCGAATGTGTGTATGTGTGTGTCAAAAGGTGCCAGTTTAGCAAATATTTGGAGGCTGTTGTTCATTTGTGTCACTAAACTCTATGTGACCGATGAAGAGATTTGGCCGGAGGGTCACATAGAAATAGAATCTCTAATACCATTAAAAACCAATAGCTGGGTTGTCAGAAAGCAATCTAACTGGGAGAGCTGGGATGCTGGTTGCAGGGAAGCAGGACTCAGGAGAATAAACACTGAAACACTGGCATTTCCCTTCTCTGGGCTCCTTCCAACCGCTGGGGCAACCAAACCTGCCACCGCGCCACCACCTCGCCCTGTGTCCCTCCAGCCACGTCCAACACCTTCCTTTCCCTGAGACACAACAGCATCAAGGGCCTCCTCCCCGCTGTCCAGAGCTTGCTCAAACTTCATAAAGCCCTTTTTTTTTTTTCCAGAAAAACAAGTTAGTATTAAAAGCTGTGCTCGATATTCCCAAGGCATTTAGGGAAGCCGAATTTAACCCGCTGCCTTAAAGCTCTGCCTGTGTTTGCTTGGAGCCTGGCAGGTGAATAAAGAAGTGAGTCTCAGCTCTAAGGTGGTTAAACAGCAAAATCTACCAAGACCAGCTTGGGAATAAGGTGCAAGGAAGAGAGAGGTGGAGCTTCTCCATCAGGATAGTCATTTGGAATCGGAATAGATGAGCAGGGAACAGATTCTGAGCTGAGGACGGGATGCTCCGAGGCGCGCACCGCAGGCACCGAGCTGTCCCGCCAGGTGCTGGGGAGACCAGGGGAAGTGTGATGGTTGGCTCAGCAGCTGAGCCAGCAGAAGGGCTGCAGTTTCAGAACCCCTTCTCTGTGGTAAGAAAAGGCCTCCCAACTCCCAGTGTCAACTGGTTGCTCTCTACATTAACTCCGCTCAGCGAGAAACCCCTTGTCTGTTGGGGTTGGGGTTTGTTCCTCCATTTACTGGCAGAGCCTTGGGTCAGGATTCAGTGTGTTCTGAGCTGAGAAAACTAGAGCCTTTTTTTTTTTGCGCAGGAACGTAATGTTGTCAGGAGAAATCCCACACTCACATCTGGTTTTTTGTTTCCTTGGAGGTTCGAAGGGGAACCTGACCGAGGAAGAGGCTCCGCTGGGGCTCAGCCTGGCCCTCACGGTGGGGAGCGTGACCCTGGGGGTGTATTTCCTGGCGTGGCAGACCTACGTGCTGCGGGGGGACGTGGCTCTGAACGCTGTGCTGCTCTGCACCTACGGCCTGGAGTCGGGACTCATGGTCACAGCCATTGCTGCTTTTGTCAGCTGAACCCTGCCACTCCATCAGCACGTTCTCAATGCGTTTCTTCTATCCACAGTGGGCTTACACTTCAAACAGTTAATCCTTTTGCTTATAAAAACCCTGTAAAACTTTTCTCTGTTGGAAGTACAAACGTTGGAGGGGCAGAGATGTCCCACAATGGAGTGTACAACCCCCTGCCTCACAGCCCTGTTTCTCTATCTCCTCAGCTGCCTTATTTATGGGCGAGAGATGATCCAGCTAAAGCCCTTAATGCCCTGGTTGTCATCAAGGACCGATGCTCACTGCTCCTTCCCCACAGAGGACAGGAGCCAGCCCGTTGTCTGGCTGGGTGGCATCGAGACGGCGTGAGCTTCCACGGCGTCGTCCAACCCAAGTGACACAGAAAGGAAGGAGGCCGTTGTGTGTGGACTCGTTTCTGCCCAGCCACCGCCGCGTTCCCGGTGGAGGGCACCGCTTCTCTCCTGCTCTCATTTGTGTTCTCAGCCCCCCCTGGTAATTTCCCTGCCGTTAATAGGGCAGCACCTGATTGCTCCCGGCGGGACAGAGTGGAATTGAGTTTTGCATGGACTCGGAGAGCCCAGCGACAGGGTTTGGGCAGCTGGGTCTCACTGGGGGGCAAGCAGCGTGGGAACACCTCTCTTTCAATAGGGTGGCCTTAAAATGAGCAGAAACACTCAATCTTCCCTCACCCTTCCCTCACCCTTCCCTCACCCTTCCATCCTGTTTAAGAGCCCAACAGAATGTTGTCGGGTGCATTTCTATTTGGCGTTAAATGTGTTCGCTTTCAGGATTCTGCAAAAATGGCTACATTTGAGCCTTCTCTTTTAAATGAAGAACTGTGCAATTTTGGGTTGTGTTTTTTTACTCTATCAAAATGACATTTCTATTAATGTAAAGCTTGGAGGTTTTGTGCAAGCGGGTTTTATATGCAGAATTTCCTATTTTTCTATTTGTTTATTCAAATAAATAAGATTTTTAGATCGAGGCAGCGTTTGAAGGCTCGTTCAGCTCCCAGGCTGCAGCTGAGGGAGCCTGGGTGTGTGGAAAAGCCTCCCCTTGTCCTGCTGCTGCTGCACTACGTGGGTCCTGCTCCTGCGTGGGGAGGGAGCCCCAAACTCCACGCTCATTTGCGCTTCCAGGGGCTGAAAACACAGCGGAACGGTCCCTGTACGACTGCCCCCTCACTCTATTTTCTTTCCAGTGGAGAGAGAAAAGAGGAAAAGGGCCCAGTTCCATCCCTCAGTCGTACCCGAGGGCGAGTGACACCACGTTACACTGTCGGAGCCACGACACCCAACGGCAGCAGGAATCCCCCGGGGCCAGATCCCGGGAAATCCACGGCACAAGCGGCCCTTTGTGGATAGAAGGTGAAAGCAGCACGACCGGGCACTACGGAGCAGCCAGGAAATGGAGTGACCAAAGGTTTCCGTGCTTAATCTGTGTGAATCCAACCCCCGCCCGGGTTCGGGTGGCGTAACGGAGCACGCTCATGGCATGTGACACGCAGTGACAAACACCCCGAGCTGTCCCTTCCCCATCGATGACAAACACATACCGTCCCCAGCGAAACCCCTCTCCCTTCGCCTACCAATAAAAGCACGAACGTTTCCTGGTATTTCCCTTACACAAAGGTCTGCAGGAGAACATCTGACAGGTTTTAAAGGAAATAATGCGAAATGGAATGTGTTTTACCTGAACGGAGGTAGCCGGGGGTCACGCACGTCAGCCTCAAGTTGCAGCTTCTGTTCTTTACCTTCCTTCCTTTTCCTGCTGCTCACTGCAAACAGAACAAACACAAAATATTAGCACAACTGGAGGCAGCAGGGTGTGGATTTGGGGGACACCGGTGAAGCCAGCGGAAGGTGTTCCTACCCCGGGGGGCTGCTCGTGATGTTGTACCATCAAACTGCATCCCTGGCCCCATCCATGTGGAAAACAGCCCTCAAAAGTGCTTGTAATGAAGGTGTTCATGAGGTGGCAGGTGCCACGTTTCTGCCTGTCCCCACAGCACGGAATGAGTTTGGGGCAGTTTGGGCCAGGCAGGGTAAAGCAGCCCCCTCCTCAAGCTCCATAAACATGGAGTTCATGTATATATATATGTCATAAAACACAGTAAATCTGTTGCTCCTAACCATCACCTAGATAAAAACCAACAATGAGCTGAGAGGGACAACGCTTGCTGATCCTCAGCGATGGGGTAAATATACACATAAGATGATAAATAGGAATTTTGGAGCTCATTTCAGAGCACTGGCCGATGGCTTGCAGAGTCCTGGATGGCCACCAGGCCCTGCTGGGTTTTCCAGTTTAAGATAAAACTGCCCATGAGGTTTTTGCGATTTGATGGTCAGACACTGGGGTGCTGCTGACACCCCCCCTCTCTGTGATGGAGGCAGGAGGAGGAAGAAGTCTGTAAGCTTCACCCAACTCCTTCATCTCGGCTATTTCCAGGCTTTGAAATGTCATTTATGCCGGTGACCCCAATTTCCAGACAGTGTCTCTCCATGCTGAGCTGGTACAAAGACCCCCAGGGAATCGGGCCCCGACCCGGGGGACTTTCCCTCATCAGAAGCTCCTTCCCAAACCGTTCCCAGTGTTTGGAGAAGCCGGGGCACGGCACAGTGAAGCCATTGATGACATTCACCAGACACAAGATTGCTGGAGCTTCTAATTAAGCCCAGCCCTTCTGAAACAGGACGAGCAAGTCGGATGAAAACGGCATTAAAAATTTAGAGGAAGACATATTTTGAGGAGCTCGGTTTGGGTGTTGTTTACTCCGCGAGGGAGAAGCCTTTGTTCTCCAGCCATCACAGGGGTGTCTGCCGCCAGCCTGATTTAAAAGCCTGATCCCGAGAGGCAAGTTGGCCTCCTGGGATTTCAAACTCAGGAGATAACTCTGAGAGATAGGGCCTACAGACCGACACCCAGCTGAAATGCTGGGGTCCCCCTGCCACCGCCATCTTCCTCATGACGCTGAGGGGCTGCGGACGAAGGAGGGAGGATGAGGATGCTCTTGGGGTTCCACACCCGGGAAGCAGAGCGCAGTGGGGTGATCCCCCTCCGGCTCATCGCCTCTGCCCCACTTCCACCAACATTGCCCATCGCAGGGAAGATGTAATAAGCTCAGTTGTGGTTTTCCTTCCCTGCCCAGAGGAAAAGTTCCCTCCTCTGCTCGGCAGTCAGGGCTTTCCTGCGGGGCGCAGTTCCCCGCGGTCACCTACTGTGCCCATCTCCAACACCAACGTGGAGCCGAAGCTGCCAGACAACAAACAGCCCCCGCCTTAAACGTTAAATGGCTTCTCCAACAGAATCCTGCCAAATCCCAGCTTGAATCCTGGGAAAGCCAGATGGGATCTGAGTGCGTTTCAAGGGTAGGGATCTCCTGCACAGAACCTTTCAGCTGCCGGGCTCCAGCACAGCTGACATCCCCACCACGTTTTGGTTGAACCAACGTCCCTTCCCCTGCCCGGTGTTACTGCTGGCGTTCCCTAAATGCCGCTTCTCCCGGGGCTGGCTGTGTTTTCAGGGTGCATCCTGTGCCGAGACCCCCCCCGGGGACGTCACCGACACCACGGGGAGGAGGAGGAGGGGGCGCTTGGGCGGGTGTCTCCAGCCGAGTTACCAGCTCACGTTTCCCCACGCTGGAAGGGGTCGTTCTCCCCACCAAAACCCAACCGCCAAAATCATCTCCGTCAGGTGGGGAAGTGGCTCTCCCGCCGGCATCCCCCCCACACCAACTCACCCCGGCTGGAGGGGGGGGCAGGCAGCAGGCTGAGCCCCCAGAGCGGGGAGAAATTGAGCAAATCGGGGGATGCAGAGAACAACCCCCGAGTTAAAGTGTCCTCCCCCCCCCGTTTCCTCCTCTGCTGTCTACGGGAGCTGCAGCTACTCCTGTGACAGGGATGGTGATGGGGGTCTCTCACATCTACATGCCATGGGCTCCACACACCGTGCGAGGCTGGTGATGCACACACACTTCAATAAAATGCTTTGAAAAGCCCCATTTTTTGGAAAGAACTAGTTAACCAGATGGATCCCGCGCTGCCACGGGCACATCTGTAAGACCCATGAACTCAGTGGGTATTTTCCAGCTTAACGCTCAGCTCACGAGCTGATCCTATCGTTTTACACAACATTAAATCTTGAGATCAATGAAACCAGGTGTTCTCCAAAAGTACTAAATCTGCCCCCAGAGCCCAGGGTCCCTCCAGGCCCCCAGCCCCGGGCTGGGCTGGCAGCAGGGCAGACCCCAAGCACAGCACAAACAGCCTCTCCATGGTCTGGCAGAGAAACTTGAGTGGCCTCACCATTTTTTAAAGTTTCCATCTGGCTTATTGAAGAGAGGAGCAATGAGAAACGATGTGATGAAACCATCGTTTTTCTTTAGAAACCTTTCCCAGAGAGTCCAGGACCGAGTCAGCAGGGACACCCCCAACTAGACCAAATTGCCCAGGGCCTCCTCGAGCCTCACCTTGAATGTCTCCAGGGAAGGGGCCTCAACCACCTCCCTGGGCAACCTCTT
>JAOWAV010000036.1:64975174-64989842 GCA_028571045.1 Scolopax bukidnonensis | reverse complement strand
AGAGCAAAGTGGCAGAATCCCTTCTCTGGACCTGCTGGCAACACTTCTTTGGATGCAGCCCAGGATGGGGTTGGCCTCTGGGCTGCAAGTGCCCACTGCCTGCTCATGTCCAGCTTCTCCCCATGAGCACCCCCAAGTCCCTTTCCTCAGGGCTGCTTTCTAACACCTCATCCCCCAGTCTGTATCGATACCCAGGATTGTTCCAGCCCAGGTGCAGGACCCTGCACTTCCTCCCGTCGAACTTCATGAGGTTTACTTGACCCACCTCTCCAGCCTCTCCAGGTCTGCTCCTGCGAGGAGCAAGCCCTCTGCCCCCCACCTCTGCCACCCTGTTGGGTTGCCCCCAAGGGTGGATTTTGCAGTCGCTCCCCTCTCCCCACCGTGACCCCGGCTCCGTTTTCCCTTTCCCCAGCACAGGGTGAGAGGTTTGGCTCTGCCTCCCCCCGCCTCACAGTGGAGCTGGGGCAAGACCAAGGGGCTTGGTGGCCGCGTAACCCCCGGGAGCACGGTGCCAGGGTGTGGAGTACCCCCAAGGGGGCTCTGGGCTCACCTCGACCGCTTTGGGGACCTGGAGAGAGAGGTTTTTCCCTCTCCCTCCACCTCCCGGCACCTTCCCTCTCTCCCCCCTGCGCGGAGACACCGGTGGCAGCACAAAAGCCGCCTTGTTCCCCGGCAGACAGTCGGGCAGCGCGTCCCCTCCCTCACCGGCCACGGAAAACCCAGCTCCGAGCCCTCCTTTGCCACCCCTTGGCCGCCTTCAACCTCCCCTTTTGGGTCCAAAACGTTCCTGGGGCGAAAGAAACCTGCAGTTTAACACGTCTCTCCCCACCCCCCTCAACCCCCCGCCCCCGGCTGTGGGTCCCCTGGCACCGGGAGTGGGCCAAGGCCCCCGCTTGCCCCCGGGGCTTTGCGGGGACGCAGCGGGCTGGCTGGGGCCACCGGCTCCTGGTTATAGAGTAACCTGTTGCTCCGGGTCCCAGCTCCACCTCTCGCTGCCTCCACATCCCTCCCCTCCTCTCTCCTCTGCCAAGAAACCTCTGTCACCTGCTCTCAGACAACCGGGGCGAGCGGCACCGGGAGGAAAGGGCAGAGGGAAGGTGACGGGGACCCCCCCCCCAGGCTGGGGCACCAGGTGGGCTCTGCCTCCCCCTCTCAGCCATCCATCTGTCTGTCCGTCCATCCATCCCGGGGGCAGCGGGCAGGGAGGCAGAGAGAGGGAGCTTGGCTGCCGGAGAATGGCAGCAGGATCTAATTAGGAGGGCACAGCTAATTGGGAAGAGGACGCACGGGAGCCGAGGGAACTGCGGGAGACGCGAGCGGCTTCTCAGTAACGGTGAGTCCCCCCCTAAAACTTCACATCCCCCCCTTCCCACCCCCCCAACATTTGCCCGCTTCAAAACCCTGCTTGATTTTACTGCCGAGGGAGGGGGACGGGACAGGGGGGCTGTGGCTGGGACAACCATCGCTGCAGTTTGATGTTGGTTGGTTGTTGTGGAGTTGGTTGTTTTTTTCAAAGAAAAAAAAAAAAGTAGTTTTTCCAGCGTTACGTTTTTCGGGGTTTGTTTCCCGTTCTTGCATTTCCTCACCGGGCCAGGTCCAGTAGGTGGCACATTCTTGGCAGCAAAATGTCCGTCTGGCACAGAGCGGGGTGGGTCGGTGGTTTTTTTTTGTTGTTGTTCCTAATGAAGTCTGGAGAAGGTAGTTTGCAGCAGCTGTTTTGGGGGTTTCCTCCGTCGGGGATGCGTAGGGAAGGAATTTGTGCTGTTTCTCCCCCCTCTCTGCCCCTCACCTGGGCAGGATCCGTCACCCAGTTCCCAAGCACAATGGGAACAGGAATCCCATTCCCTGCCCTGAGAGCTCCGGAGCTCTCGCCCGCATTAAGGAGCTGGAGCGCGGCTCCCCCATCCCCTTTCACTTATTTGCCTGGAAAATGCCAGTGCAAACTCCACCAGGGCCAAGGCTCAGGGACAAACAATTCCACTGATGGTATTTTTAAATGCTGGGGGTAACTGTGAGACAACACCGTAGTAAAATAGGGTGAGTGCCCTGCTGTAATTAGGGCAACGGGGTGTAACGCTTGCGCTGCCGGGCTGCTCCCAAACGCTGCAGGGATGGCATCTGGGGAGGGGGGAGTTACTCATCCCAGAGCTCCGACGCTGGGCTGCCCCGGTGGGATCTGCCCCTAAAAAGGACTTTTTTTTTCTTCTTTTTTTTTTTTTCCTCTGGGTTAAAGAAACGAGAGCAACAGGCTCAGCCCCCCGGGTGACACACAACAGCCCGGCTGCCTGAAGCAGAGACCCACACGGGGTGTCACCCACCCCCCCGAGCACATTCCCGGCTCCGCGGAGTTAGTGATGGGAGTTTTCAGTTGATGGGGGGTGGAAATTAGTCCTTCCCAGGCAGAAAGGGCAGTGGAATTGAGCCGAGGAGCTTTTTAAAGCCAGGAGTGCAAGGAGGGACTTGGGATGCGCTGTGGGAACGTGCCCGTGAGCGGCAAAGGTGGCTGCTTCACCCTGGCAAAAATTGAGGTTCAAACTGGTGTTTGGGATGTCAGGAAGGGCTGGATCCCCGCTGTGGACTGGTCTGGCTCCTCCCTGCGGCTGGTTTCTGCTGCTGAAGTCTTAGGAAACCAGGTTGGAGGAGGACCCAGTTCAGGGAACTGCTGGAGAGAGTCCAGCGTAGGGCAACTAAGGTGCTGGAGGGATTGGAGCATCGCCCTGGTGAGGAAAGGCTGGGAGAGCTGGGACTCTTTAGTCTGGAGAAGAGAAGGCTGAGGGGAGACCTTACTCATGCTTCCAAGTTCCTAAAGGGTGGGTTGAGGGAGGATGGAGCCAGACTCTTCTCAATGGTTCCCAGTGACAGGATGAGGGGCAACGGGCACAAGCTCACTCAAAGTCTCACTCCAATCTGAGGATGAACTTCTTTGGGGTGAGGGTGGCAGAGCCCTGGCAGAGGCTGCCCAGGGAGGGTGTGGAGTCCCCTTCTCTGGAGATCTTCAAGCCCCAATGGATGCCGTCCTGAGTGCTGTGCTCTGGGCAGCCCTGCTTTGGCAGGGGGTTTGGACTGGATGGTCTCTAGAAGGTCCCTTCCAACTCCAAGAATCCTGTGGTTCCACGGGGCTCCTTCGGCCAGACTCCAGCCCTGGGCACAGGTGGGCTCCTGTGCTGCGCTCGGCTGGGCAGGCTGGTTTCTCACACGGTTTTGGGCACCTGAGATAAAGTCCATCGCCGGTGAAGTGGCTGTTGGTGGAGTCCCAGGGAAGGGAGCAGCTGTGGAAGGCAGTGGAGAGCGGCTGCTGAGCGCACACACGCGTGTGTACACACGTTTTCTTGGCGTGATAAAGCAGTTTGCCAAGAGAAGCCTGGAATCCTTGGCTTTCCGCCCCGCTGCCAGTCACCCCCCAGCATCAGGGTGGGGAAAGACACCGAGACGGAGGCCCCACAGCCCCAGGAGGAGATGTCTTCTGGGCCACGGGCTCTGCATGGTGGATGTGGACAGACTCTTTCCTTGGGGGCCCACCTTTGTGGCCTGTAAACCACTCGCTGTCAGTCAGAGTGACAAAACCCAGGCTGTACATCCAGACCCTGCTGGGGGATGGCTGTGGGGCCAAAATCTGCCAGATGCTCGTTAGCATCTCAGCCTTGATGAGGTGGCTTTGAACGTGGCTGGGAAACAGACTGCTTTCCGTGGGACCACGGGGTAACTCAGGCTGAAAGGGAAAGAGATTCAGAAGAAGCTCCAATGCCCTAGAGGGCTCAGGGGGGTTCAGTCCTTGTGGCAGACAAAGAAAGGAGCGAAAAAAGGGAGAATATACGCATTGGCTTGTGTAGGTTGAGAAACATCCATATGAAATAAGTCCTGGTGCAAAGTCTGAGCGCGTGGGGGAGCCTCGCAGTGTCATCCCCAGAGCCCGGGGTCCCGCCGTGCTTCGGAGCCGTGGCTCCATCACGCTCCCTCCCCGCTTTCTCTCCTCCTGGTGGTCCCCCTCCAAGTGATGGCTCAGGGCAGGTTTGTGGCTTTGATGAAGACCCAGCATTTTTCTCCCCATGCGGGGCTGAATTCTGGCCTCACATCCCCTTTACGAGGCAGCAGCCAGCAGTTCTGCTCTCAGCTCCGGGCAGATGGGGCACATGGTCTTTAGCCTGGGAGTTTGATGGGGTGGGCAATAAAATAGTGACCTCCCCAGACATATTGAAGTGTTATGAGCCTTCCTCAGTGTCAGCCGAGCAGAGGTGCCAGGGAAAGGACACAGACTTCCCGTAGGGACAGAGATGGTTCAAGATACAAACTAGTATAAGAAGTTCCACCTAAGCCTGAGGAGGAACTTCTTCACTTTAAGGGTGGCAGAGCCCTGGAAGAGGCTGCCCAGGGAAGTGGTGGAGTCTCCTTCTCTGGAGACATTCAAAACCCGCCTGCACACGTTCTTGTGGAACCTGCTCTGGGTGACCCTGCTCTGGCAGGTGGGTTGGACTGGTTGAGCTCCAGAAGCCCCTTCCAACCCCATACAATTCTGTGATTTCTGCACCATGGTAAAGCTTTATCAGCAGCAGGGTGTCCCACCTGCAGTGGTGGCACAGACACAGCACTGGGCAGGTCTAGCAGCACTTGACCCTGCCAGCAAGGCCTCCTCAACCACCACGCTTTGTCCAAGGTTCAGCAGGTGCCCAGAAGAATACCCACCTGCCTGCCCAGGAGGTGTCCAAACCTCCCATCTGGAAGGAAGGGAAGGGTGGTACCTCCAGAAACACTCCCTACTCATCCGACTGTCTTATAGAAGAGTCCTTGCACCATCAATAAACAAGTGACAGGGTTCAGAAGGGAGGCGAGATCTAAGGAGACCCAGGATCATGGCTCAGCTCCTGGATCTCCACCTGCCCACGAATCCACAGCAGAGAGGAGCAATAGAGATTCCATATGCCCCATCACGTAGCGGGGAGGCTGCGAGCGGCAATTTTGCCTGCTTCTGGCGGGTCTGAAGTAGCAAACTTGGACAAAAAGTGTCCTGTTACCCATCCTGAAAATAGTTAGTTCTCCTGCATCAAACCACTGCCAAGAGGGGGATCCCAGAGAGAGCTGATCCCACGCGTGGGTGTCGTTGTGCTCCCACACGGACGAGGCCACCTCAAGAGCCCGTCCCTTCCCTGGGCAGCCAGAGGCTTCCTTTCCCCTGGGCTGGGGACGGTGCCACCTCCAAATTTGAAATGCACGGTGCCAGGGGGGGTGGGGTGGGGTGTAACCACAAACCCCCTGGTGTATTTATTTCCTGGTAATGCAGACAAATCAGGAGGAACGGCGATTAAGGAGGGAGGGCAGGGTGAGGGGGTGAGCGTGGGACCGGTTTGGAGATCTTCCCCGTTCCCTGCACTGCAATCCCCCGGGAGCCCAGCCCTGGCTCCCATTCCCCAAGGGCTCCCGAGGGCGTTACTGCAACCTGCTCGCTGCCACCAAGGGACAAGCCTAAAACCTTCCCACATCCTTGGAGGAGGAAGCCAAAAGTGGGGAGACACAGGCTCTGCTCTTCCTGAGGACAAGGTCCAGCTCAGGGTGCTCTGTGCCCTTTCATCCATTGCTGCCTGCACAGGAGGGACACAAACCAACCCTGCTCACGGGCATCTCCCACAAGGGTTTTGCTTGCCCCGTGGAGATGGACAGACACCTCTCACACGCCAGAAATCCTCACCTCAGGTGCCACATCCAGACCACGGCTGGGTCTTCACCCACTGAGGCATTAGCCCACCTATTCACCTCTCCTTTCCCACTCCCCAATACACTGCCACGGCTCCTCTGAGGAATTCCAGCTGGGATGGAGGAGCTGAGCACCACCAGGGCAACGGGCACCAAGAGCCAGGGTGGGAAGGGGCAGCAGAAGGGGTTTTGTGACAGCCCTGGCTGTCATGATGGGCTGGTGTGGGACAAACGGGAGCACCAGGGCTCCGACCCAGCCTTGCCCTGGGTGAAGGCAGCTCCTTCCCCGGCTGCTGGAGCAGTAACACTCCACGTTTGGTGCGCTGGGGTCTTCCAACACCACCTCAGAAAGGGCCAGCTTTCCTTTTTTTCCTTTTCAGTTGGGGTCCCGGCCCCCAAAAGCTTTTCATAATTCGAACTTGTTTGAATGTTGTTCTTCCCGCTTCCTTTTCCTGGGCTTTTTTTTTTTTTTCCCCCACCCCTTTGTCTTATCAGTCCCAGCCTGGCCAGATTTATGTCCTACAAAGGTCAAGTGCAGACCATCTGAACGGCAATAAACCAAAGTTCAGCCGCGCAGCAGTAGCACTGCCCGACCCCCCGTGATTCAGAAAGTGAAACGGTGACACTGGCAGGAAAGAGACTGAGATCAAGCCAAAAGGCAGAGCCTGAGTCACCACCACCCTCCCCAGAACCTGTTTACACCCAATTGTCCTCTCCCTGAAGATGACCAGAAGCGAGAACTGTCTGGGAACCCAGGCAGCTCTAAGCTCTTCATGCCTTAGAGGTGCATATAAATAACATGGGAGAAGCCAGGAGAACCAGAGCTGCCACCCAAAGCCACGGTTCCCCCCGGGTCCCAAACCAGCAAATCAAAGCAGAATCCAAACCTCGACCCACCTCATTGCTGCAGCCAACACAAGTGGCTTGTCCGGCTCTGCTGCTCCCTCCTCATCCCCCAGCTCCTCTGGGGTCACTCCTTGTCCCACCACACCTAGCAGGAGATGGAATTTATCAGTGGGTGCTGCCCCAGGTCCAGGTCTCGCTCACAGGTGGTCACAGAGGATCAGGCTTAGGCCACAACTGTGACTTGTGGACACAAAACCCTCCAAGTTGGGTTTGGGGCTTTTGGTGGTAACTGCATGGAGGAAAAGGCAGTGGCTGTGTCCGTGCTGGGGCTAGACACAGAGACGGCCATTTGCCTGAGCCCGAGAGGCTCCCTTCATCAGTAAATTCACTTTATTAAAACACTGGGGAGAGGAGAGGAAGGTAATTGCACCCACCACATCCCTTAATAAATCACAAGCTGGAGCCTACTCTCACTCCTGCCACTGCTGCCTCTTAATTACAGCCGTGCTCAGCTGAGGAGACAGAGTAGGAGAGCCAGGCCTTCTGCAGGAGGGAGCACTAATTAAAACCTCGCTGTTCCTGGCAAGACGTTCATGCTTTCCCCTGGGGAAGAAGTGAATGGACTTGTCCCTGGCCGCTACCCCCAGTGAATCTGTCACACTGATTTTCACACACGACGAGGCCGTTGGGCTTGTTTTCAGGACCCGACCTTCTAGGCTGAGATGGGAGACTTTGCAAAACTCCTTGAAGGGGGCAGAGGAAGGTGGTGGGTCTGAGCAGCCCGTGCAGGGTGGGTGCTGCCTGTCTGGTGTGCAGTTGGGGGGCAGAGGATGGCTCCTGGGTCGACGTATACACCCACCACAGCAGAGTTTTGGGAATTGTCCCTGGCTGAGACTCCAGCCCTTTCACATCTGGCACAGGCAGGGGTTCTGTGACCCAGGCTGCACCCAAGCAAATCCTCTGGTTGGAATTAGATGGGCCACAACAAGCTCAATCCATGTTCAGCTCCACACGAGGAGAGTCAGGTCCCTTGAGCGGGCAGGGGAAGGAGTCTCCTTCCGCCAGGTGCCTCCACACCAGCATCTCTAGATGATCTCCAGATGGACTTGGTACCCGACCTCACGGGCAAGTGTGATGCTGATTCATCTGAGAACACAAACCCTTGTAACTTGCCGAGTGCGGGAAACAGTGATTTGCCCCACTGAAGCCAAAGGGCTGATTCCCAGAGCAGCATTTTCCACCTGGCCCTGCAGAGTTTCAAGAGCAGAGGACCCAAGCTGGTGGAGGGAGGCTGCAGTCCAGCATCCAGGCGTGTGCTCATGCCAACCAGGCCCTCAGGCGAAGCCAGAGGTGTGAATAACGTGGGGAAAATAGTGGGGCTGGATTTTTTTGCCCCTTTTTTTTCATAGAAGGGGTAGGGTGGGAGAGTAAACGTGACGTGAAAGCTGTGAGGGTCAGCTGGAGACCCTCGGGACTCTCAGGTTTGTTGCTGTGAGTTGCTACCTCTTGGAAAAAAAATGTTGATACCAGCTGGATGTTCACCAGATGGAAAAGAAGAAAAAAAAAAAAGCCCCCAGAAAAGCTGCAGCTGAGTCAGAGGAGCTGCTGCACTGAGCGAGGCAGGAGCAGGTTCAGCAGGATAAATTGGGAGTCACTGGGGCAGAGCTGTGCTGGTTGCTGGTCTCCAGCAGCAGGTAACACCCAAGGTGTGGTCAGGCCTGAGCAATCCTCCCGAGAGGGAAGAACCCTCTTCCTGCTGCTCTGAGCTGAAAAATAAAGCAGGGGGGGACCCTGGATGTGTGACTTAAATAAGAACACCCATGCTCTTCAGCTTGGAAGAGGGATGGCAGAGGTGCTGCTCTCCTCCAGGTCCGTGATGCTGCCCCGTGGCACGGAGATGGAACCCAGGAATGGTTGTTTACTGGTAATGGAGCTGGGGGGCATCCTGTGAAACTGGCAGCTGGCAAGTGTGGCACAAACAAAAGGAGAGGGCTGGGGACAGCATGATGAGCTGCCGAGCATCCTGCCACAGGCCATTCAGGACGTCAAAAGTTTGCCCGGGTTGGCCAGATGCAGCTGGAGAAATTCTAGGAGGAAAAAGGGCACCCAGAGCTCTTAAATCCCACCGCTGGAGGCTGGGAAACTTTGCAGAGAAGTTCTCTGTTCTGGTCTTGTCCTCTCCTCCGGGCATCCACGTGTGCTGCAGCCGTGTGTCTGTCTGTCATCCCATCTCCCAGCCTGCTCCCAATGAGCACGGGTGGTGGGAGAGGTGATGGTGGTGGTCTCCGGGCCAAAAAAGGAGGCTGGAAGGGATGAGAGGAGCTCCAGCCCCAGGGACCCCTCAGAGGAAGGAAATGTCCCAGGAAGTGAGGACAGAGGGTGGTTGGAAGAAACACACCAAGCGGTCAGAGCCCGCCTGCCACAGTCCCGTGCAAACTCGACCAGACAGGTCCCCAGAAGCAAACGAGACCAGACAGGCCCCCAGAACATCTGCTCCACAGCTGGCACAAGCCCAGAGACACTCCTGCTCTCTGCTCCCTGCCTGCCAGCACCTCGTCAGCAAACGGTCAAAGGTTAGAAGAAGGATCAAAGGCAGTGGGGAGAGATTGGGGCTGTCACCACCCCTGGCAGTCCCTGGTGTGTGACACTGACTCTGACACCCATCGGTCCTTGCCAAGACAAGTGTGTGTCGCTGCCAAGACGCTGCTTGTAGGTGCCACGCTCTGCTCCAGTGCCACATGGGTGACAAGCACTCGGGTCCCCTTGTCTCAGAACCTCATGACACCCCACACTGACCTCTTGCCAACCATTAGTCCCACAGAGCAGGGCTGAGGAACATCTGGCTGGAGACCACTTTGTTGTAGCCCAAGTGACTCCCACCAGCCAAGAGGCACCAGGGCTTTATGGGCTGGAAGAGCGTCTTCATGAAAGGTTGGCAGCACCTTCTCACAGGCAGCTGAGGGCAGGAGGGATAAAAATCTCACCTATATATATTTATCTACAGTTGAAGGAGAATTGTGCCGTCTAACAGGGCTGCATCTCTGCTGACAGGAAAGCTGGTATTTGCTGAGGTGGAAGATAAATGACTTTGGTTTCTCCGTTCAGTCAGAGGGTCCCTGTCCCTCTCAAAACCCTGTGTTTTCTCGTGCTCTTGGGGCCACATGCCCCTTCCCTCAAAGTGACTATGGCAGGTTCTTCATCACGCGTGTTTAGACACAACCCTGCTTCTGCAAACCTCTCCTTGCTCCAGAGGTGACCCCCAAACCCGTGACTCATTCCCCAAAGACAGTCAGGCATGTGAACCCATGGCCTGTGTTGGCAGGACTGTCTGCCATCCTCCAACTGCCCCAACCCTTGACAGCCCAGCTTGCCCACCCAGCATTAAAGGGCCTTCTTGCTCCTTCTCCCCTCTCCTCTTCGAGAATCAGGGGGCCACTCAGGCCAGAAGGGACCTCAGAAGGTCTCTAGTCCAACCCAAAGCAGGGTCAGCTCTGAAATCAGGTTGCACAGGGTTTTACTCAGTCTGTTCTTGGAAATCTCCAAGGATGGAGACAGCACAACCTCTCTGGGCAGCCTGCTCTGCAGCTCTGAGCTTCCCACAGTGCAAAAAGTCTCCTTCATGTCCCCCCGGTGGAGCTTTAGCTTTTTGGGACTGGAAATCCTTGAGGGTGAGCAGGAGTGGCCAGTGAAACTTTTCCTCTTTGGGACATTGCAGGGAAGTCTTCTCCTCCCTTCCCAGCCCCATAACCCTCCTGGCCCTCACCCGGGACTCTCACCCCGGGTCCTGGCTGCAGGGACTGATTCTGCTTCTTCCCCCCTTGCCCTCGCAGGAGATTAATTTTGCCACAAGATTGTTAAAACATTTCTGCACCATAAGATTAGAAACTGCCATTTCAATCCCTGTGATAAAGCCAACTTCACACATCCTTCTATTCTAAATGAAACAAAGGGCAACGGGAACAGATATTTTGCTGTTTTGCTCTCATGGCACCGTGTAGTTGCTGCGTAACTGGCTGTTCGTGCCACAAAACCCCCTCCTGCCACCTCACCCAGGGAGCTCGGTAGCTTTACTGAAAGCCCAGACATCAGAAATCAGCCCAGATGATGGGTGGTGATGACCCTGTAAAAAGCGATGCCAACTCGAGCCATCCCCAGCCCCTTGCCCCCCTGTGACACCCCGTTGTGCCAGCACAAGGGCTGCGAGTCACGTTCTGCAGCTGATTTGCCTGGAAAATAAACCAGTGAAGTAAAAAACCATACAGGTGGGGAGAATGGGGTTCAAGCCCCACGGGGTCCTGCTCTGGGGTGGCTCCCGAGCACAGTTGCTGGGGACGAGGTGGTGGCCAGGGACAGCAGGAGGGTAGGAAGTGCAGAAGCTGCTCCTGGAACCAAGAGTTTCCTGCTTCAGCACCTGCGTCCCACCTCCCTCCAAGCCATGGGAGCTCAGCCCCTTCCAGCCGTTGGTGTATTCCTCTTTAGGCTGTCAAATTTTTCTACTCATGGGAGCAGAGCCCTGCAGAGTCCCAAGGACATGCTGAAGGAGACACTGGAGACTTCTGTTGGACCATAAAATCACAGAATTGTCTGGGTTGGAAGGGACCTCTAAGTTCATTGTAGATGCCCCATCCCTGGAGGGGTTCAAGGGCAGGTTGGAGGGGGCTTGGAGCAACCCGGTGTGGTGGGAGGTGTCCCTGCCCAGGGCAGGGGGTGGCACTGGGGGGGCTTTAAGGTCCCTTCCAACCCAAACCATTCTATGATTCTATGAACCCACCAGCAGCCCCTGAGCAAGACCCCACTCCTTCTCTGTGCTCCATTGAAGGAGAGATGCCTGGTGAGAGCCCCAGGTGTGTTTCAAGGGGCTGAATACACCCTCTAAGAAACACCCCCATCCCCTGCCGCACCACAAGCTGACCTGAACCCCACCACGTCTCCTGGAGCCCAGTTACCACCAGGTCACTGAGCTGGTTAAGCTGATGTCACCTTGTTTTCCTGCAGGGACGTTCAGAGCCAAGCTCCCATGTGCCAAGTTTTAGCTCAAACGAATTGTTAGCGAGTGGCCAAAAATACACAGACAGGATATGAGTGGGAAGCACAAAATGGGGTGGGAAGAGATGGCAAGGCGTGTTGTGGCGATTAACCTGCAGAAGGCCAGAAAAGCCTTAAACATCAATGTGATTTTCAAGGGAGATGAGTCTGCTCCCTCAAATCCTCTGCCCCACCCTCCCAGCAAAAAACCCAGGGCAAGTTTTACAGAAGGAAATGAATATTATTGATTTGTTGGTTTCTCCAAACCCCAGCTTGCCGTCAGCAGAGGTTCAGGAAGGGAGCAGGGAGCAGAGTGAACCAGGCACTCGCTGCTGCGGGCAGAGGGAGACGGGCTGCAGCCCCCCCCTTTTCTCTGGGGTGATACCTCGGTGTCACCTTCCTATGCGAGGGGGTTAAGGATTTCTTGGTTCAGATTTACCCGTCCCCCTGCAAGCCCTTGCTGGGGACAAACTGAAGCTAAACATGGCCCCCGAAGGGGGTCTCAGCCTAATGACAAGCTTTTTCTCTGCTGGAGCAAAAGCTGCTGGGGCAGGACCGTGGTGCCGACCGCCTGAGCTCCTGCCAGGCGAGTGAATCAGCCTTTCAGGGAGTGACCAAAAATGCCCTTCCTTTCGGAGGAGGCGGCGGTGGAAACATCCCATCGGTCTCAACGCCTCGGTCTTAGCTCACCAACCGAGCACGGGGGCGATAATTTACAAACAAACCTCCCTCTGCCCCTCCTGGAGGTTGGCCAGGGACCAGCGATGCCACCCAGTCCCCTGCCCCGCGGCTGGGCTGGCAGTCACCAGGCAAGTGCTGCTCAGGTGTAAGGATCACGCTCCTCCTGGGGCCAAGGCCTTTGCTGGGAATTAACGTGGAAAATTAATTGCCCTGCCAATTTTATTTTTTTTTAATTATTCTTATATAATAAGATGTAAAAGCAGTGACAAACTCCGGCTGCTGAGGCTGGTAGGGATTGCAAGGCATTCACATGAGGTGGGGTGACAGTGTCCTTACACATTAAAGCAATCGCTTAATGAACAATTAGGGCACTCGAGTGATTAGCTCAAAGCTCTGGTGACAGCAAAGGCCAATCCCTTACCTACCCAAATGTCCACAGCTGGCAATAAAGGACTGATTGATACCCATCAGGGACTAATGAGGAGCACCCAGGTAGGATTAGCTTGTGGTCAGTGTAGACACAGCAGCTGATGGTTGCACCAGTAGTTTCAAGCCTCCTGGAAGAAGCAGTTTTGCTGCAGGTGCTTTGCACAAACACACCACCACGGAATCACAGCATCACAGAATCCCATGGGTTTGGAAGAGACCTCTGGAGATCATCTCCTCCAACCCCCTGCCACAGCAGGTCACACTCAGAGCAGGTCCCACAGGAATGTGTCCTGGAGGGTTTGAACGTCTCTAGAGAAGGAGACTCCACCACCTCTCTGGGCAGCCTCTGCCAGGGCTCTGACACCCTCAAAGTGAAGAAGTTCCTCCTCATGTTTGGGTGGAAATTCTTACATTCAGGTTTGTGCCCATTTAGAGGTGGTGTTGGGGAAGATGGTGTAGGGTAGAACTTTGTAGAGTAGGGTAGATGGTTGGATTCGATGATCCCAAGGGTCTTCTCCAACCAAAATGAATCTATGATTTTCTCTTGTCCTGTCACTGGTCAAAACGACCACCATCCAGGCAAGGATGTGACAGCCTCCTTCAAGCCCCACCACAAAGAACACCACTTTGCCCTCAATCAGAGCTGTAACATGGCTCCGAGAAGCAGCAGGGACGCAGCAGGAACCCTTTACACCTTCAGCCCACTCTGTCCCACTGGTGCCAGCCTTTTTATTCCAAGTCCCAGTTGTTTCACAAACACCTTCCAGCCTGGAAAAGCTGATGTTCTGGCCGTACAGTGAGGTGCACGTGAGGAGCAGCTCTGGGAGCCAGGAGCTGAGGGGCAGTTACACCCAGGGCTTTGGGGCTTTGCCTGAAGGAGACTCAATGCCCTCCTTCAGGCTGGGCTGGAGCGGAGCAGGGCAGTGCCTCGGGCTGTTATCCCTCCTGCTGGGGAACAGGACACGCAGAGTCACTCCCTATTTTTACTGGCCCCATACCCCGGGTCTGATTTCCACGCAGAGAAAATAAAAAGGATCCCTTTCATCAACAGAGCCACGGAGGCAAATCCTTCCCCCCCCCTCCCCTACTTCTAAAAATCACAGCTATAACCCCCTTGCTGCCAGAGTCTGGCACCAGGGTAGGAAAAAGGGATCATTTGGAGGACGGAGGATGGAACAAGGACTCAGGGCAGAAAAACCTTCAGCGTGACAACTACCAGTGCCCTTCTTCAGCAAATTTTCTGGGTAGCAGGAGTGCCACGTCCATGGGTCCTGCCAGCACCGGCACGTGATGGCTGGAGTGCTCCAGCCTTCCCCTCGCATCCTGCCCAGGCAGTCCCAGGGCCAGCTCCAGCCTCTCACGGCCAGCATCAGCCTCCCAGGGCCAGCTCCAGCCTCCCAGGGCCAGCTCCAGCCCCCCAGGACCAGCATCAGCCTCCCAGGGCCAGCTCCAGCCTCCCAGGACGAGCATCAGCCTTTCATGGCCAGTTCCGGCCTCCTGCAGCTAGCATCAGCCTCTCACAGCCAGCATCAGCCTCCCATGGCCAGCATCAGCCTCCCATGGCTATGGCCAGCATCAGCCTCCCAGGGCCAGCTCCAGCCTCCCAGGGCCAGCTCCAGCCTCCCACTGCTCCCTTCTCCCCAGGGCTCCCCTGTGCCAGCCGCAGGGTGAGGGGACAGGCTTTGCTCACAGACAGTGTGGGCACAAACAAAACCAGGACAGAGATAAAAAGCTACAAAATTCCCCACGACACTCTTCCCTTCCTGAGAAGCCCAGGGACCACCTCACGCTGGTTTTTCTTCCTCCTCTTTCCAAGCTTCTGGGAAGTTTTGAACCAGGGTCTTTCCGTTTAAACCATTTAATGAACTTTTTTTTACAAGGTGCACTCACCCGCCTCCTCCCACCTTTCCGAAAGCATCTGTTAACATTTCTCAGGCTATTTCTGGTTCTCAGAGTTGCTAAACTGCCGCCCAAGCCTACCTCCCCCACCCCCTACTCCCCC
>JAOWAV010000036.1:64958382-64975166 GCA_028571045.1 Scolopax bukidnonensis | reverse complement strand
CCCACCACCACCCCCGGCAAGAGACACAGGACAGGTCCCAACCTGCTCCCTGCTCTTCCTCCACCCGGCTGCCACGGGATTCCTCAACAGGGAGGAAAAGCTGTGACTCAGCCCCGGGGACTCTGCAAACAGAGGGCTAGTGGAGTTGGCTTCAGGGTTCCCCCCGCTCCCAAGAACGTGGAGACTGGGACTATTTGTGCCTTTTCCCTGGGTATTTATGGAGCGAGGCGCAGTCTAGACTCGCTTTTGGTTTCTTGAAGGATGGTTTTACCTTCTGGCAGGAACATAAAAGCTCCGGGTTTGGTTCAAGAAGCCCAGAGAGCCTTCCTCTCCTGCACCGGCCACCGAGAGCCTCCGGCGCTGCCGGGACTCCCCACCTGGACATCAATTCAGGTCCATTTGTGTCTCCCCGACAGACTGGAAAGAGCCTCACACGAGTGTGTGTGCACGTGTGTGTCTGGGGGACACGGAGGGTGCCTTCCCACTCTCCCTTGGGATAGTCTATGAATTAATTTATAAATATTGCCACTTTTGCTCCCTGCGTGTTTCTGAGCATTAACTCCCAAGCCTCCAGCTCAGCCCCCGGAGGGATCAGTAGTAAAAACCAGCAGATGCTGGGGTTTTTTTTTTGTTTGTTTGTTTGTTTACTTTTCTTCAAAATCAAGTTTTCTCCAAAGCTTTGGAACTTTGGATTTGGAAATCTCTCCAAATCTCCAGTGCGACCCAGCACTGCTCAGGCCAAGCCCAGCTGCTGGACAAGCGTGTGGGTGTTCCCCCCTTCCCAGTTAGGCAGCTGGGAAGTCTGCCTAAACATTTTTCCCAGGAAATACTTTTTAAGCACAAATTGCATTTTCTGAGGAGGTGAGCGAACAAGGCAAGGGGTGTGATCCTCAGCAACGGGTATAAACCTTACCCTGATGTTCTGCAGGACACAGCATGGAAGGGCAGAGCATGGAAGGAAGGAAGGACTCAACCCAAAAGTGGCAACCAGGCTCCATCAGGGCTGGTGGAGGGGTGGCTGTAGGCCTGAGGTGCCTCAGTCTAAAAGAGCTGCTGCCCCTTCTCCCAGAGAGGCTGAAGAAGGCTTGGTTCTTCTCAGCTCAGCCCGGTTGGGCTGGGTTATATTTATTCAGGTGCTGCTTGTCCTCTGGAGAATCTCCGCAATGTGAAAAATCCCGTGTAGAGAGCAGGGAGTGTTTCCTCCCGACACCCACCAGGTTGTCCCCGCCACCTGCCACTCTACTGTAAGGTGGTATGTGCCCCACACACCCTGAAACTACACACACGTTCACGGTCATCCCTTCCACAGGGGCTAGCAACTTCCCAAAGTGACCTCTGAGCTCGAGTGGCCCCGTCGCTATAAAAATCACTTGAAAAGGTGCCGTGGGTGGGAGTGAGGAAGGAAAGAACAACAGGACTCGCCCCTTTCCAAAAGTGGGTGCACTGTAAAGACAACTCAAACAACGCAGATAAGAGAGGGGACTCCTCAGGTGACCAGACTCTGAGAAATACCCATTAGATGTGTTCCCCTTTTCAAAGCAGGAATCACCAGCAACAGGTTAAGATAGGGCTTGTGAAGTTCCGACTTGATCCCGCTGAACCACCATGATTTGCAAAGAACAGGGTTTGGAAATTTCAGCTGGGACAAGATCCTTCCTTTGCCAAAGGAGCAGCAGCACAATCCTGTTCATTCGTTTGGTTGTCAGACTCTTCCCTCAGGATTTGGGTTTCATAGAATCATAGAATCATATGGGGTTGGAAGGGATCTCTGGAGATCATCTAGTCCAACCCCCTGCCGCAGCCGGTCTACCCAGAGCAGGTCCCACAGGAATGTGTCCAGGTGGGTCTTGAATGTCTCCAGAGAAGGAGACTCCACCACCTCTCTGGGCAGCCTCTGCCAGGGCTCTGCCACCCTCACCCGAAAGAAGTTCCTCCCCATGTTTAGGTGGAACTTCTTATATTCAAGTTTGTGCCCATTCCCTCTTGTCCTGTCTCTGGGCACCACTGAGAAAAGACCAGCCCCATCCTCCTGACACCCTCCCTTACAGTATTTGTAAGGTGGGAGGATACTCCAGGGACTGGGACAGGCTGACTGGAGCATGGACACTGCAGAGGACACATGTCACCGTGCTCCCTTTGCTCCAGCGTGGGTACCAGCAGACTCAGCTTTGTGGGACAATCTGTCAAAGAGCTTTCACCAGCTGTGACATTCCCTTACGGAACCGCTCGGCAGCCCTCACAGACAGTGCTTTGTTGTCCTGGGAAGTTTAGAAGATAACATCACGTGGTCGCCAGCTAATGTTTCTGACCCACGCTGGGTTATGTTACTGGCCGAGGCTCTCGCTAATCTCCCATCTTTGCCTGTCCCATCCGACTGGCACGGGCTACGCTCCCAGACCTCGTCATCCCTCCCCAGGCGGGAGCCCCAGCAGCGGTTCCATCACCCATATTTCACCAGTGCCCAAGCCCCATCCTCCCCTTGGTGCAAAGACCTCCCTTGGCACATCCTCGAGCGCTTCACAGGTGCTGCAGAAGGAAGCCATTCCCCACCACCACCTTTAGGGTTGACCCCACGGGGCATGAGGGTGTTTCCAGGTGGTCCCACTCGGGCAAGAAACGCTTTAGGCTACAGGTATCAAACCATATTTGACCCCTATTTGTGACGCATCAGTTAAACCATCAATATCAGCCCCGTGGCTCCAGGGAGGAAAAGATTTTTCATTCCTATCTTGTGGGCAACTGGGAAGTCCCGTCACAGTGGGCAGATTTCAGCAGGACAGCTGATAGAAACAAGGTCTGTTAGAAATGGGCTAGGGAATTATAGGAAGAACTTATTATTACTCCCAACTAGCTTATTTTTAAGGTGGGGGGTTTCTGCCATATTTTTCTACTGTTGTTCCAGCAAAAGCTGCTGCTTTTTGACCAGTATTTCCCCAACAAACCTCTCCCAGCGCACTCTACCTGACTGCAGTCTTAAAGGTACTCTTAGGCCTATGATGAAAAAAACTTACAGACACTAGATGCTGCTATTAATAGTGATGATAACAATAGCAGCCCTAAAAAACCCAGCAGCCAGCCATTAACAGAGAGAAAATTCACAGGTACCCACCCATTCTGTGATTCTATGGTTTGCTTGGTGACCCCCAGAGAAGCACTGCCCTGCACCATCCAAAGGGCAGGTGAAGGTCTCAACCCGATAATCTCAGCTTTAGACTGGATATTAAGAAAAATTTGTACACTGAAAAGGGTTATTAAGCCTTGGAACAAGATGACCAGGGAAGTGGTGGAGTCACCACCCCTGGAGGGATTTAAAACACAGGTAAACATAGTGCTTACTAATATTTTTTGTCAGTGATAAGTTGAAGGTTGGACTCAATGATCTGAAAGGCCCTTTCCAGCCCAGACAATTCCCTGATTCAAGCTGCACAGCCACACACCAACATGGCTAAATTTGCCTCTCGCTTCCCTTCCTCCACGTGCTCTCCTGCTGGGAAAGGGAGCAAAAAGCAGCCGCACCCTGCGAGGAGATAAGAGGGAGACCAAGGAACCTTCTGAAGCAGGGAAGGGTGAGCCACCGCTGAGATGACAACAGGGAGAAGCCACCACGGGTGGCAGAGGTTGCAGACCCGTGGGAGCTCGTGGGGATGCCCCCACGGGGAAGGGGGAACCGTAGGAAGGGGGACCCTTGGCCATAACCCCATCTCCTCTCTCACTCTTTCATCTTTGGCTCCATCCACCTGGAGAGGTGAAGCTCTCTCAGCCCTTTCTTCGCCTTAATTCAAGCCTCTCAATTTTGCAATATACATACGATATGTAAGGATTTTGCAAAATCATTAAAAAGTCACCAACCCCCCAGGAATGTGCCCTTCCCCCCCCAGTCTGCCAGTTAGGATTCAATTAATATCAGGCAAGGTAAACTGAATTACAAGGCTCTGGCGGCGAGGCTCCGTCCTGGTTTAACTTGGCCAGCCCCACACCCCTCCTTCGTTGCCATTAACACGCGTTTGGACACGGCCCTTAACGCTGCGGCGAGAGCCAGGCAAAGGTTAAATAATGAAAATGGCATGAATAAATAAAAAGGAGGGAGCCCGGCAGGATAAGGACCTGCTGACCTACCAGGCACACGCGTTGCTTCCAATTTCATGCCCTCTTTGGGATGCAGGTATCCTGGGAGGGAGGACAACCTTCCGATGTGCTGGGAGAAGAGAAGGGGGACAAGGGGGTTCACTGCCTTAGAAATGCCCAGAGGGACCACGGATCCCTCAGGACACGTCAGAAGGAGTAATTTCTCATCAGCCCCTCTCTGAAATGCCAGGGGTGCTAATGGGTTACAGCTTCTGCTTGGCCAGGTGGGAGGGTTTTTGGGGTGTTGGGGAATAAATGGGACCACAAGTGGCACAAAACCTTCCAGCAGCGCGATGGCAACTCACCCTGACCCTGCAGGGGCCGGTGGCGTTTCCACCACCGAGGTACATGGTGGCTGGTCCTTTGGGAGCCCAGCTCATCTCCACAGCGCTTTCGTATGAGCCACCATGAGACGAAGAACTGGTCCCACTTCACCCCCAAAGCTGTGCAGCCATCGCCACGGAGTCTGCTCCTCAGGCAGGGTTTGACCAGATGGGTTCCTCTATGAGCAGATCCCCCAGGGTTTGTCTTTGGGACAAACAAAAACCAGGGGGACCTTGGCTGCATCCCTGGTTCCTCCTGCTCTTTCCTGGCTGGGGCCAGGGAGTGAGCTCTGAACCCCATGGGCCAAACTGGGCACCACTCACCTGCTGGAATAACCTGAATTTCAATCCATTATGGACACGGCCCTGGGGCAGCAAGTGAAAGGGAGCCCGAAATATTACGTGATACATGAAACATTCCCAGTGACAACCATCGTCTGTGGGGTTAAAGTGATCTGAGGGTGTAAAACAGCCCAGAGCTGGGTTTATTACAGCACATTCCCTTTTCTAGGTCTCTTATCACAGAATCCTATGGGGTTGGAAGGGGCTTCTGGAGATCCTCTCCTCCAACCCCTTCCACAGCAGGTCTACCCAGAGCAGGTCCCACAGGAATGTGTCCAGGTGGGGTTTGGAATATCTCCAGAGAAGGAGACTCCACCACCTCTCTGGGCAGCCTCTGCCAGGGCTCTACCACCCTCACAGGAAAGAAGTTCCTTCTCCTGTTTAGGTGGAACTTCTTATATTCAAGTTTGTGCCCATTTCCTCTTGTCCTGTCCCTGGGCACCACTGAAAAAAGCCTGGCCCCATCCTCCTGACACCCTCCCTTTAAGTATTTATAGGCGTTGATCAGATTCCCCCCTCAGTCTTCTCTTCTCCAGGCTAAAGAGACCCAAGTCCCTCAGCCTTTCCTCGTAAGGAAGATGTTCCAGGCCCTTAATTATCTTTGTAGCCTCTGTTATCCCCTCTCCAGCAGTTCCCTGTCCTTCTGGAACTGGGGAGCCCAGAACTGGGCACAATTATCTTATTATCTTATGCTAATGCACACCGAGATCTGGGAGATAGGGACGGTTTGAGGACGGTAAAAGGAAACCAGCAGCCAGCCATTAACAGAGGGAAAATTCAGAGGTACCCAGGCTTGGGCACAGGGCTGGGTTTTATTACACTCAGAGGGGTTGGCAGAACACCAAGTTTCTATTCCGACATGTGTATGAATTTATATCCTCGTGTGCGTGCGTGTGCACGGATGGGCTTTAGTATCAACCACGAGAGAGATGAAAAAGACAGAATTTAATACACCGGCTACAAAACGCACTTCAAAGCCATTTCTAACAGCGTCTCGGCGCCGGGGGTGTTACTGGGACACAAAGGAGGCTGAAAGACAGAAAGATGCTGGGTTTCTTTGCACAAATGGTGTGTGCAGGTCTGTGTGGGGCTGGGCAGCAGTGAGGACACAAGCCATGTCCTTTTCCCGGGAGCTGGATCTCCCCAACATCCATCCCTGGGACAGACGGGGCAGTTTTTTGTGGAGACGGGTGAGAAATCTCCATCTCTGCTCTCACCTCAGGGGAAAACACACAAAGCAAAATACCACGAGCGTTTCCAACTCCAGAAATAAAAAAAAAAAAAAGGGATAGGTAAGGGATCTAGGGCAGCTCCAACCAGCCCTGCAGCAGATAGCCAGCCTCCAGAGGGGAAATCCCAGGAGCCGGGGCTGACTCCAAAGTATTCCCCAGGGAATTACACGTAATTCAGCCCAGGCTCAACTAACAAAAACCTCTTCGAGGGAGCCCTGCTGCTGCCAGGGACGCCCATCACTGCGGCCTCGTGGCTTGGGCCAAGCGCGTTCAAAGGTCCCCTCGCAGGAAACCCCACTGAAGACACTGATTAATTTCTTCCTTCGGGGCCACAAAGAGTATTTTAAAGCCCTACCGTGGAATTCTCACCCCCTTTTAAATGAGGCGAGCAGGTCTGACCCAGGGGATGCAAAGGAGGCAGTGGCTGCCCGGTGCATCCAGGTGCCCATGGAGCTTTTCAGAAGGGAATAAAAAGAAAAATCCCAAAGGCTTTTTCCGGCTTTTCTTCAACTCACCCACTAGAGCAGAGCTGAATATCTTGGATATCGATGCAAAGTGTTATTATACCTTTTTTTCCCCCTTCTTTCCCCATCCCCACTCCTTGCAGTTCTGTGCTTGGAGGAATGCCTGGATCTCTCTCATATTATTTATAATTCCCATCTGAAAGAGGAGGAAAAAAAAATCCGTGAGCTGATCCTGTCAGCCTCTCACCAACACTCGGCAGTAAATTTTTCCCCATGCCTATGCTGCCAGTGGAGCAGCATTCACAATTATCTCACATTTCTCTCTGTGGGCTATACCCTGGGTAAGAATACTTTAGCAGCTGGGATAGAGCTTAAAATTGCCACATAACAAAAGATAATGACGCTAAAAGTCATGAAAAATGAATGACTCGGGACACTCAGAGTCACAAGTACGTGGCCACGGGGATCTGTGTGGCTGGTGACAGCCTCTGACAAGGCACAAAGACAAAGGCCACCTCAGTCCCTGTGAACGTCTTGCTAGAAAGAGACGTGCTGAAGTACCACAAAATTCGGGGTGTGCCTGGAAGGGACGGGCGAGAGGGGAGAGGTGGAAATAGGTTTCGGAACAACATCCTGGGATGTGTCATCTTCAGCCCTGATCAGAGCTGTGTGAGGTGTCTGAGAGCAGCAAGAAATCATAGAATGATAGAATTGTCTGGGTTTAAGATCATCTGGTCCAACCATCAACCTAACTCTGATGGAAAACCATCACTAACCCATGGCTCCAACACTATGGCAACCCCTCTGTTAAATCCCTCCAGGAACAGTCCCTCAACCTCTTCCCTGGGCAGCCCATTCCAATGTGCAAGAACCCTTTCCATGTAAAAATTTTTCCTACAGTTTTTCCCTAAAAATTACACTTCCCTTCCCTATCTTCTATTTTGTAAACTAAAGAGTTTTGCTTTTTTTTGGCCAAGACTTTTGTTAAAATCCACTCCATGCCTTTGATCATCTTTGTCACTTTCGGAACTTTTCAGAGCCTTCTGTAACTCTCCTGGGACGGAAAGACAAGAACTACAGAGTATTTAAGATGTTGACAACAGATAGAAATAGTGGATTGATAAGGAAAGCCCGTGGTGGTCACCTGACTGCTCTCTTCTGCCCACCCTGCTCCCTGGAGACCCCAAATCAGAGCATGCACACACAGAAATCACCCGAGAGCCTGTTCTCTAACTCCTAACCCTCTCTTCTCTGCTTCTGCTGCAGTTCCCTGTCCTGCGAAGCGACATGAGTCACAAGGGATCCCTCAACAGCAACCCCGGCTCAGCAAAGTAAGGATCTCCGTGGTGGGCTTCCTCCATCTTGCGACTGGCACCACCCGGGGGGGGTGCTCCTGATGGTCCCACTTGCCCCTCGCCAAGTCCCTGGTGTTTGTTTCACCCTCCCTGGGCACTTTGCAAGCTGCAGCCATGGCCAGCATCGCTGCCTCACACCTCACAGGCCATGAGTGCTGTGGCTTAGGTGCGGAGAGAAGGACACCAGGAGCTTCTCCACCTGTGGCCTGGGGGCTACAGCAGCCCACGGCAGCTTCACAATTGAGCCAGAGCCACCAGCTCGCTCCCTCCCTCCTTTCTCCATGCTCCTGGTCTCCTCATCCCACTCCATCTCTGAGTGGGATGTAGGTGCATGAACACCCTGAACCATTGCCTGCCCTCAGGGGGACATGGTGACGGAGCAGAAAGGAGCCACCAGTGACCCTGTGGCTTGCTGCACCGTGCAGGACATCCCGACCATGCCACCTGAAACCCCGAGGTCCTGCTTTGATCCTCCCCTGCCAGGCCTGAGACGGAGCAATCACTGTCACCTCCTGGCTGCACACTCCCACACACAACCCAAGCATGGGGGGTGGTCCTAAAGGGGAGGTAACCCACGCTTAGAGACCTGACACCCCAAAACTCAAGTATTTACACACAGCTATGCCCTTCCACATTTTGACATGGGACACGTTCTACATCTGAGCACCTGCCTTCAAGGAGTTCATCTCCAAAGGGTCCACTAAGGGTCTGAATCTTGGCCCTTCCAGTGCCTCAGGGTGAGGCGGACTCAGGTATAACACAGAGGGAGGCATCTGCCCCCTGAAACAACCCCTTATCACACTCTGGGAGCTGCTGTCCTTCCAACAGCCCCTGTCCTTCCATCAGCTCCTCCAGAAGCCACGTCCTTCCAGGGGACACTGTGTGCAAAGGTAACTCTAGTGGGGACAGGCCCAGATGGGCTCCTCTGTCTCCAGTTTCCCACTGCTGGGTTTGGTGACGTGCCCGCGGTGTGGATAACAGCTAAGGTTGCAGAGGGAGCTGCCAGCACCATCGGACCAGCAAACACTGGTTAATTCGGTGTCAGAGAATTACAGAATGGTATGGGGCTGGAAGGGACCTCTGGAGATCATCTCCTCAACCGTCCTGCCAAAGCAGGTCCACCCAGAGCAGGTCCCACAGGAACATGTCCAGGAGGGTGTTGAATGTCTCCAGAGAAGGAGACTCCACCACCTCTCTGGGCAGCCTCTGCCAGGGTGTTGCCACCCTCACAGGAAAGAAGTTCCTCCTCATGTCAAGATGGAACTTCTTATACTCAATTTTGTGTCCATTTCCTCTTGTCCTGGCCCTGGGCACCACGTGAGAAAAGACCAGCCCCGTCCTCCTGACACCCTCCCTTTAAGTATTTATAGGCATCGATCAGATCCTGCCTCAGCCTTCTCTTCTCCAGACTAAAAAGACCCAGGTCCTTCAGCCTTTCCTCATCAGGGAGATGCTCCAGTCCCTTGATCCATCTTTGTAGCCTCTGCTGTCCCCTCCCCAGCAGTTCCCTGTCCTTCTGGAACTGGAGAGCCCAGAACTGGACCCAGTGCTCCAGGTGGGGCCTCATCAAACCACATCTGATGGATGTGATGGGGGGGACAAGGCTGGTCCCCCTCGGGAGAGCTGCAGATGTGAAAGCAAATGTTAAAAAAAGACCCGGGAGCTGATGGTTTCTTTGTACCATTTTTCTTTTCCAGCGGGAGCATGGGGAAAGCCGACGGAGCCTCCAAGCTGAGCGCCAAGGACCTCTATGGTAAGTCGTGCCCACAAACACCTCTGAGGTTTCCTACAGAAAAAGCACCTCTGGAGATCTGGAGGCAGTTGTTGGGGAGTTTTAAGCTGGAACTCAATCAAAGCCAGGTGAACCCAGGCCTCCATAGGGAACAGGGAGCAAAATGCACCTCACCCCCGTGCTGGGAACAGCTGTGATTTGATGGGGGGACACACAAACCACCCAGAGCTTTGCTCCCCCTCGCCCCCACCCGTCACACAGACCCTCTCCAGTTATACAAGCAAGATAACCTGATAAAGGGCCCAACAAAAGAAAGACTGTCCTCAGCAGGTTAATGATTATCCTCTTTTAACTACTCGGTGAACCATGAGAGCTCCAGTGCCCTTTGGAAGCAGAGGGAAGGGGCAGGAGGTGCGTGAGCAGAGCCTGAGCCACAGCTTCCTTATAAACCAGCCCAGTCACTGGAGAGGAGCCGTAGAGAACATTTAGGTATCAATAACAGTTATTCCTCATCAGAGCAGGTTATGAGGAATATCATCATGTCCCAGGTGAAGAGGTTGATGCTCTCACTTGATTGCGTGTGCCCCTTGGTGGAACATCTCATATTTGCTCAGAAACTCCCCCTTGGCAGCTGCGAGGGGAGGGTGCTTTATTTGTCCCCTGGTTTATTTGTGACTTTGGTTGCTGGACGGTTGTGCCAGGAGGTTTCTCAGCATGGAGTGGCCCGGGAGCAGTGTCCCACGAGGGACATGTCTTGCCTGGGGAGAAGCAGGTGCTGGTGGGCAGGTGGGGGCTGTATTTTGTGTTAGGGAAAGTCATTGTTAACTTGGATCAGCTGCAGAGAAGTTGCTGGGGACGTTTGTGGCCGGGATGCTGCGTGACGGGCGGGTGCCAAGGGGAGGTTTGAGGGGTCTGTTGCCATCTGGAGATGAAGGGACACACTATAAGCCCAGAAAGAAGGAGGATGAGGGGTGGAAACGTTTGGGTGTCTCTCCACTCTGCGGAGTACTGCCAGTTCACAGGATCCCATGGGGTTGGAAGGGACCTCTGGAGATCATCTCCTCCAACCCCCTGCCACAGCAGGTCCACCCAGAGCAGGTCCCACAGGAACATGTCCAGGAGGGTGTTGAATGTCTCCAGAGAAGGAGACTCCACCACCTCTCTGGGCAGCCTCTGCCAGGGCTCTGCCACCCTCAAAGGGAAGAAGTTCCTCCTCATGTTTAGGTGGAAATTCTTATATTCAAGTATTTCCTCTTGTCCTGTCCCGGGGCACCACTGAGAAATGGTTCAGATGAGACCCTCCTGCCTCTAACAGCATCGCTGCTTTTGCTGGGCACCGAGAGCCCCCCCAGACCTGACGGGGGGCAGAAAGAGTAGAGGTAAATAGTGAAGTGTATAGAGATGTGTAAAAATGGAACTGGGAGCCGACAACTCTGCTGGAAATGCAGCACGTGCGCCGGTCGGTGGCCACGGGAGGGAGCCCAGGGCTCTGAGCCCTCAGGGTTTTGGGGTGGGATCCAGCCCTGGGCACAAGGTCCCTGCCCAGGGACCACCCTGCGCCGCCTCCACCCCAAAAGCTCGCAAAGGGAAAGGCCGTCAAACTGCCTCTAAAACAAACACAGTTTCTCAAATAAGTCATTTCCAACACCGAATTACATCTTTTACAATTTTTTTTTTTTCCTCGCACGCACACACCCCAAAAGCAAATTTCACTGGGGACGGGGGACCTCTCTGACCAAATTCCAGCAAACCTAAAAGGAGGACCGTGAGTCCCTGGGCCAAATCCTCCAGAGCAGAGGATAACTCAGCTGCCTGTTATTCCCCCGCCGCCTCCGAAGCGCAGGACGAGGTCTGCAGTAATTTGCTGGGCAAACCAGGGGCTGGCTCAGCCCAGTGCTGCCCCAGTATGTCCACTGGGTTTTGGCTTGGCAGAACTTGAAGCCCTCCCTGCTAATCCAGCCTGGCTCTATCAAAGGACACGCAGCATGTGTTAAACAAATATATAAATTGTAGAATCATTTGAGTTGCAAGGGACCTTAAAGATCATCGAGTTCCAACCCCCCCTGCCCTGGGCAGGGACACCAGGTTGCTCCAAGCCCCATCCAGCCTGGCCTTGAACCCCTCCAGGGATGAGGCAGCCACAGCTTCTCTGGGCAACCAGTTCCAGTGTCTCGCCACCCTCACAGGAAAGAATTTCTTTCTGGTGTCTAATCTAAATCTCCCCTCTTCCAGGTTAAAACCGTTCCCCCTTGTCCTGTCACTGCACTTCCTGACAAAAGAGTCCCTCCCCAGCTCTCCTGTAGCTCCTTCAGATATTGAAAGACCATTATAAGGTCTCCCTGGAGCCTCCTCTTCTCCAGGCTGAACACCCCCAGCTCTCTCAGCCTGTCCTCCATCCCTCTGAGCATCCTCGTGGCCCTCCACCGGACCCGTTCCAACAGGTCCATGTCCTGGGTCCCCTTCGCACTCCGATCCTCCCTTCCCCGCCCCCCACCCCCAGCATTCGTTTCTGCTGTCAGCTGGCACATTTTGGGGGTGGGAGACAGGCAAGAACTAAAATTCCACAGAGAATTAGGTTTCATAATGAAACAAAGCACCTGAAGCCGAGCTGGCCTTGATTACACGATTCCGAAGCTGCTGGGGGAGGTTCAGAACTTACAAGACTTTTCATATTTTCCTTTTTTTCTGCAGTTTATTCAGGCTGGACCCTCAGCCCCCAAAGAAATGGGTGTAAGACCTCCCAAATTCAGAGGGCACAGAAATATGCTGTGTTTAAAGCTCTCTGGGCAGTATTTTCCCATCTGCTGTGGCTCTGCTGCACACAGATGCCAAAATACTCTTCCTAAGGGAACAAGGCCTTGGTTTTAGCTTTCTTCAAGGGTTCTTTTTCTACAGCAGAGGGTCTCTCACCACTGCACAGGAAGGGAGGAAGGAGGGCACGGACTGAACCATTAGCTCAGGTTCTAAATGCTGACCCAGGCTGACCTAACATGATAGAAGTCACCACAAGCAGGGACACCACCGCTACCTGGGGTCAAGGTGTCCCCACATCAACGGGGACTTCCCGGCAGTATTAAAGCCACCCCAGGAAAGCCCCCAGAGAGTGATATTAAAACCATGGTTGGTGAGGCTGAAGCAGAGCAGCAGCTCCAGGCCGTGCACAGAAAGGTGACAGAGGTGGGGGATCTGCTCTTGGAGGGTTCAAGGACACCACATGAAGCTCAGAGGGTCATGTAGGTCTCCACAGGGGACAGCCTCATGACTGCTGGTGGTGGGGAAGTTGGCTATGCTTGGTGTCACCCTTGGCCTGCTGTAATTGCCTTGGTCATCAAGTATATAGCACCACCGTGTCTTCTCCACTGTGGTGAGCGCAGGGGGAGGCAGAGAGACAACCAAGGTCACCAGGGAACTCTGCAAAGAAGTTGGCTTAAAGCCCTGAGATACCTTTCCCTGGCTGGAAACACTTTCTTGGTGCTCAGTTCTTGGTGGAGTTTCCTGGCAGTCACGGGAGCGGGATGCTCATCCCTTCCTCCTCTCCCCCTTAGCAAAAAGGCATGGCATTAACTCAGCTCCACGTTCTGGAAGAGTCTGTGGCCACCCACAGGGGAGCAAGCCCCAGTGGAATGGCTGGCACCTATCAAGTTGCCACCTTACTCAACACACAGCAACCAGCTGAATAAATGTTAATGCAGACCATAAATAAATTAGGGCGCTTCTCCGCTTACTGGCGTCTGTCCTGAACCTAGATGAAAGGATGGGTGAGGGGGGGAAACCAGTGTGGCTCCAGTAGAAGCCAAGGGAAGGGCTGGAAGGAAGTGTTTCTGCATAGTGCTTTCCACAAAGGGCTTCTTCCACCCCTTTCCATGGTGACACCCGGGTGGACTTCTCCCAGTAATTGATCTGAGGTGCTTTGGTGGTCGATCAGACAGCGCTGACTCTCGTGATGGAGAGTGGAGGGCGGTTTAATGACCGTGAGGGATGTAGGAAGGAAACGGCTCTGCAGCAGCAATCAGAGCAGCCCACTGGGGTTTGGGTGTCTGTCCTGAGAGTGCTCAGCTGCTTTCCAGTGCCCCAGGCCAACTCCTTGGGTGCCTTTGCCTCTCATTTCAAGTGGGTCCCAAGGTGGAATGTGGAGGGACACTGCAAGGTGTGAGACACCAGCCTGGCAGGAGACCATCTGTCTCCCATCCAGACCTGTGAGACCCAGCCAGTTGACTCCAACCTGCCCATCTCATCTTGGATACACTCATTTCTAGGAAAAAAACAAACTTGTCAGGGTTCAGGGCTGGAAGAGGGATTTTGGAGCAAGAAAAGCCGCCCGTAGCATGAGTCAGGCTGAAGAGAGGTGGTGCTGAGCAGAAGCAGTCAGCATCACTTGACACTCTGCTCCCTGTAACCCAAGATGGGCTTCGGCACCGTAACAGGACACGGGGCACTAACACAAAGAGAAGAACCATCCTGGTGTGGCCCCAGGACAGGTATCATCTGCCTGGGGAGCCGTGGGGAGACAGACTCCCCCGGTGCCAGCTGCTTGGCAGAGGATGCTGGCCCTGGCTTGGCAGAACACACCGATGGCAAAGGAGTAAATTATGTCTAACGGTCACAAACCAACACCTGGGGGTCTCCACAGACCCCCCCCTTAGCTCCCAAGAGGGCCTCCAGCTCCCAGCCATGCGGGGAAGTCTCCAAGATGAGACTCGCCAGCCCCAGTGCTGTCCCCAGGCTGTCACTCCTCACTGACAGCTCTCCCACACTCTGGGCGAGCCCACGAGACACCCACCACAGACAAGATCACCCCAAAAAGCAGAAAGGTAGAAACATTGACTCAGGACAGTCTCCCTTTCCCAGCTGCATCATAAATGTGCATTTTACTGACGGCTCCACACAATGACCAACAAAAGGCTCATGATTTAATATTAGTTACTGCCTGCCCAGACCATGAGCTTCCCAATTATCTCAGCTAGAGGCCACCAGGGTTCCTGATCACAGAACCACAGAATCACATGGGGTTGGAAGGGACCTCTGGAGATCATCTCCTCTAACTCCCCTGCCAGAGCAGATCCACCCAGAGCAGGTCACACAGGAACATGTCCAGGTGTGTGTTGAACGTCTCCAGAGAAGGAGACTCCACCACCTCTCTGGGCAGCCTCTGCCAGGGCTCTGCCACCCTTAAAGTGAAGAAGTTCCTCCTCATGTTAGGTGGAGCTTCTTATATTCACGTTTGTGCCCATTTCCTCTTGTTCTGTCCCTGGACAAGAGCTAATGCAGCAATGAGATGCTGTTCCTTCCCCACAGCCCTCTAGAAGAGGGTTTGTGCATGGATTTGACACACACTGGTGCTATCTTCAGGATACAGCCCTGGCAGGAGGGGTGGCAGAGACTGAGTTCCCTCAGCTACATGGTTGGGGTGAGGGGACCACGTGCATGGTCCCAGGGGGATCTGGGCAGCATCTGAACGGTGCCACACACCATTGTGTCCCTCAGATATGGATAGATCCTCCGTGTCTTTTAGCAAGAGCTAAAAATGGAAAGCACTGGCATTCATTGAGGTGTGATGGCTCAGTGGAAAGGCCAGGAGATGACAGGGGGATGGAGGCAGCTGGTGCTGAGTACAGTGGTACCAACCTGACAGAGATTTACTGGGTTCAGAGTTTCCTGTACACACCATTCCCCCAAGGCTCTGCTTGCCCTTAGATCTCCAGAGCTCCAGACAGGGCAGAGGGACACAGCAGTGTCCCCCCAACCCACTACACCACCACGGCCACGACATTTCCCCCTTGGGCACTGCTTTCCCTGCCCTTTGCCAGGACAGGCTGGAAGCTGCTCGGAGGAGGGACTGTCCCTGGATGTGTTTGCCCAGAGCAAGGGGACAGTAAGAGGGAGCCCGAGTGCTCCTGCAGTGGGGGGGTGAAAAGCAGAGTGCTTTTCCCTCGTGCTCTCACTCTTTCTTCAATGGAAACAGGTTGTCGGATGTGCCTGAGTATCTCAAGAACAAAAGCTGTGCTAGTTAGTAACAATAAAACAAAAAAAAGGGGGAAACTTTTCATTAGGAGTTTTTTTTTTTGGTCCTCAAGTAAAGCAAATTCACCAGTTTAATTAAATCAAAGTTCCCAATCTTATTAAATTCACTCTGCTTTCTAAAAAAAATATTAGTACCAGCTATAGGAAGTTCAGAAAACACTTTAGATCGTTTGATGAAAAAAAAAAAATTAAAATACTGGCATATTTCTCCCAGCCCTGGTTGCAAAGGGAAAAAAAAAAAAGGAACACCTCTACCCCTGGAGCTCCTCAATACCCCCGTTATTTTCCGCTGAGTCCCCCGGGTGCCTGCCCAGCCGGCTCCAGCCCGCCCCACGCTCCCCAGCACAAACACACAGTGTTTCTTCATGTACTGGGTCCTTGCACAACCCGGGAGCTGGGTCAGGTTTTTATTTGCTCTTCTAGAGTGGGTTGTGTCTTCAGCTAATAAAAGAGGAATGCGAGGGCTTTGGTCTGAGGCAGTGGGAAATGTTCAGCGTGCCGGGGAGGAACCGAGCACCTACAAGCAGCTGCCGAGGCACTATCAGGAAAGCAGCTCCCTGTGCCACAGACCATTCATGCCTCTGCCTGTCCCCAACCTCAATGAGAGCCTTTTCATTCACTTTGAGACCTTCCAGATCACGTATTAAGGTGCCACCTGTGAGTGACAGTTCCCCCCCCACACCCCGTGCAAAGATTCCCAGTGTTGCCACCACCGGTACCAACAAGCTCTGGCAGTTCAGGGAGTACCACGATGCTAACAGGAAACCAGGGAGCTCAGTGCCCCCTGGGCTGCATCCCCAGCAGGGCCAGGGGGGTTCTGCCCCTCCGCTCCACTTTGGGGAGACCCTCTCCAAGTGCTGCCTCCAGCTCTGGGGCCACCAACAGCAGAAGGACATGGAGCTGTTGGAGCAGGGACAAAGGAGGCCACAGAGACTGGGAAGGCTGGAGCCCCTCTGCTGGGAGGGGGGGCTGAGAGAGCTGGGAGGTTCAGCCTGGAGAAGAGAAGGCGCCAGGGAGACCTCAGAGCCCCTTCCCGTCCCTTAAGGGGCTCCAGGAAAGCTGGGGGGGGACTCTGGATGAGGGAGGGGAGCCCTAGGAGGAGGGGGAAGGGTCTGACCCTGACAGAGGGGAGATGGAGCTGAGCTGTGGGGAAGAACTTGTTTGGGGTGAGGGTGGTGAGAGCCTGGCCC
>JAOWAV010000036.1:64947099-64958282 GCA_028571045.1 Scolopax bukidnonensis | reverse complement strand
GGGCTTGGAGCAACCTGGTCTGGTGGGAGGTGTCCCTGCCCAGGGCAGGGGGTGGCACTGGGGGGGCTTTAAGGTCCTTTCCCACTCAAACCATTCTATGATTTTATAAGAAGCTGCAAGGACGCATCCAAAATATAGCTGTCCCCGCACCTGCTGGCCATGGGGACCACGAGCAGAGAAGCCTCTGCAGCATCAGCAAGGTCCAGATCTGCAGATGCCTCCCTGCCAGGAGCTCGGACAGGGCAGTGCCCAAAAACAGATCCTTGACTAACCCTGCAGGACCCGGAGCATCCTCCCTCTTGGGGGGGAGGCAGCAGGATCCCATGGGATGGGTAGGGCCCTGCTGCCGTAGGTGGGATCTGGCCCCCTGCTCGGATCCCGGGAACGGATGCCGTTTCGTAAGGCTGCTTTATCACACAGGCCCCGTTAATTTGCACCCTCACCATTAGCATAGAGAGGCATTTGCTGCTCTGCTTCTCCTCGGGAGGGTTGTGTCCTGACCTGTTGGTTTGGCACAGAGACCAGCTCGTGCTTTGCTGGCAGGTTACTACAAACAGCACGTGCGCTGGTAGGTGATGTATAGAGAACATAAAGAATTGGCAAGCTGCAGAAGGCAACGGCCAGGACTTTCCTTAGGCTGGTCTCCTGGAGGCCGGGGAGGTCACTAACGTGATGTGGGGAATTGAGGAGAGGTCCTTGGTCTGGTACTGCCAATGGAAACAAACCTCATCCCAGACATTTCAGGTTCCTCACGGGCTGCTACACACCAAACTCATCCATCCCCCACTTTTTCTGCTGCACCTTCCGCCCAGCAACGGCTGAAAACAAATATGGGGAGGATCAGGGAGGATCCTGTGTGATAGAACTCACTAATTAATCAGAGAAGGATGCGCAGGGAGGGGAGGCGGGGGCCTCTGGTGTAACTGGCTACACCACAACTGACTGTGGCCCTGGAGAACAGCAAGGAGGTTTTGTTTAGAGCAGTTTAGCATATAAACGGACAGAAAGAGATGGTATCTCAGGCCTGAGCTTTGGGACCCAGCCTGTAACCCCCCCTGCAGCCCAGCGTGGCACCCGGGTGCTCCCCCTGCCAGCAAAGAAGGGCTCCGACTCCCCTGAAACTCTGGGAACAGGCAGTGTCACAGCAACCCTGAGGGCTTCTGCCCTCTCACAGACACTTAAGAAAATGCAAAAAGGGCAAAAAATACCCCACTGTAACCCACTAACAGCCTGCAGAAAGCAGAACATGGTGGAAGCAGACCCCATTCTGCCCATTTAGAATCATAGAATAGTTCAGGTTGGAAAAGACTCTTCAGATCATCAAGTCCAACCATCAACCCCACTCTACAAAGTTCTCTCCTACACCATCTCCCCAACACCACATCTAAATGACTCTTCAACACATCCAGGGATGGTGACTCAACCCCCTCCCTGGGCAGCCTATTCCAGTGTCAATTCTCCCCATGTGCAGAGGCAGAAGCATCTTCTGCCCAGTGCTGTACAGCCATCCATCCCTCAGCCCCTGACAGCAGCAGATCCTTTCAGCCCACCAAGCCCCTTTTGGCTACCTGCTTCAGGGTCAGGCAGGCTGAACCCCAGGGAAGCCCCTTTCCCTCCTCCCTAGGCGGATGTTCCCCGCTGTGAATAGTCCCAGCCCATTTTGGAAGCTGGCAGCCGAGGCAGAACCCAAGCCCAGGCCCCCCCCATTTGGTATCTTACCCCCACGACCACCCTCGAGCCCAGCCAGTACATTGTGCTGGGGATGCTCTGCCCCACTGGCTTGGCAGAGGCCAGGCACAAAGGGTGAGAAGCCCATTTCTCCCTCATTTGCACCACTCTACACCCCTAGAGACTTCAACCAAGTTATTTTGACTCAAAGCTGGTCCCAGTGGGCAGAATTTCTCCCACGAGCCCACCTCATGTGCACACAAGCCATCGGGCTGAAGGGATTGTTCACAGCGACACCCCAGCTCCCTGCAAAAAATGGGTGATGCACGGAAACAGGGAGGGAATTTGGCACCAAAGATGTGGTTTGGCTTCCTGGACCAAGCTGAGAGCCCTGTCCCTCAAACCAGGATACACATCCCTCCAGGATGTGCATTGATCCTGGTTTTTCCCCCCTCACCTCTCATTTATCCCCCTCTCTTTCATCCCTTCCACTCCTTAACATGAAGCCAAACAGGATGCTCTCCCTTCCAGCCAAGGTTTTAGCCTCATCACTGGGATTTCAGCCCAGCATCCAGCTTTGAACCCTCGGATAAAATCCACCTTGCTGCCTCTGCAGTGGTCTCAGCACCTTTTCCAGTTCATGTGACCACTGGTGCCTGTGGGAACCATCATTCCCCCAGGACTGTTTATCCCTAAGGGACTGGTGAGAAGGAAGGGCTTTGCAGTTTTTCCCACCCCTCTGGGTAGGAGGCAAGATTAAAGGCAGCTGGTTAGGAAGGGACTGAACTGAATTCAGTTAAAGAACTGTTTATAGGTTGGTTTTTTTTCCCTGAAAGGGGTGTCTTAGGGCTCAGTGGACCAAATCCTTAGAGGCCAGGGATGACAGGATTTACCAGTGCGTGGGCATGTCCCACATGGAATCCACGCTCGAGCCATTCAAACCTTTCTAGATCACCCATAACATTCATATAAGAGTTTGGGCTCAGCAATGGCACGACCAAGAATTACCCATCATTGCTCTTCAGGCCACGGCAGTGGGTCACACCAGCCAGGATCCCCACGCTGCGAGGGTTGGGGTGGTTTTTTTCCATGGTTGGCCACCAAAAGCAAGGGACAGAGCTGTATTGTTCTCCCATCCTGGCAGACAGAAGGGAAAAAGCGGTTCTGTGGGCAAAGTGGTCACTGTGGGCTCGTGCCAGCTTTTGTCACCTTCAGGTGTTTGCTGTTCTAGTGCCACCACCCCGGGGCTCTCCTTGCCCTTTGCAGCCCAGCCTGGGCCATAACCAAAGAGCCATCCATTGCTACGGCCTCAAAAGCTCGCAGCTGAAGATAATTCACTTAAACAGAAGTACCCATTGGTGTCTAAGCTTTGACAGCAGCTGTCATCTGATGGAGGGGAAAAAAATCATGGTAATATTCCTGTAATGCTAATTATGCATGGGGATTATGCAAATTCTCCACCTCCTGGGGTTGGGTAACACCTTTGGTGGTGCTCGGGTCTTCTCTGTTGCAAGATGCTGTAGAAATGCAAAGTGTCCTCCTACCAGAGGTGTCAGATAAAGCGGAAGGAAATTAGCTCCTGCTGCCAAAGTGCCCAGGATCACTCATACAAAATTAAGGAGACTGAGAACAGGGCTGTGCAAAAGGACAGTGTGGGAGCCACCCGGGACAAGCGACCCATCTTTGGAAGTCTTTTCTGGCCAAGGGTGTTCACTCGTCCAATGTAAAGGATCCATAGAGCCAAGCAGCCACCAATGTCCCTGTGGGGACAGCTCTGTGTGTGGCACATTGGGATCAGCTCAGCCCAGCCAGAGCCAGCTTTAAGCCAAGGCAAATAATGATGAATCCATGGAAAGGTCTGCAACGTTTCACCACTTTGCTTCGAAGCAAACAAACCTAAAAAAAACCCACTTTTTTTTTTTTTAAAGCACCCACATTCCTCAGATAAAATAGTCAGTCTTAGTCTATGATCTACAGCCTGGATCTTTAATTCTTCCTGTGTTTAAATCAAAACTAGGCGGTTGGGAAGGAGATTTCAGTGTTCTGGCACCCTGCTGTCCCCGGAAAGCCTGGCTGTTCTCAGGCCTCCTGGTTGTATTTGCGGATGCCAGGAGGAAACACAAAAATAAAAGTTTCCATGGGCGTGGGGGGGCAGGTAGAAGCCAAGGAGACAGAAGGGATTTCAGAAGGAACAAGCAGACACCTTAAAGAAAGGGACAGGAAAGAGAATATGCAGAAACACCCCCTTCCCTGTTCTGGGACGTCACTCGAATGGCATCCTGAGACAAAATAGAGGCACTTTGTTCTACTTCTGTGGCTTTTAAAGGTAATGCAGAAACCCGACAGGCAGAATGAGAGGGAAGGGGAACGTCAGCACGGTCTCCCTGTCCCAGGGCTTGCTTCTGTCACTGGAAAAGGCTGCGAGTGGCTGAAGGGGCTTTTGGCCCTCCCTGTGAGCTTAACCCCGAGTGCAGGTGTGGGATGCAGGGGTTAAACAGAGCTCGGAGGTCTCAGCAGGTCCCCAAAGCTTCCCAAACATTTTCTCAGAGGTGCACGCTGAGATCTCCCCTCATCATGACACCTGTGGCTTCTCTGAGGATGGGGCAAAGGCAACAGAGGGGACCCCAGAAAGCCTGAAGCAGCCAGGCACTGCCTGACCATTACTGCAGCTCCGTGGGCTGTCCTACCAGAAAGCCAGGCTGGTTCTCCCACCAGAAAGCCTTCTACAGCCTGGTGAGCTGTCCTCCTGCCAGGAACTCAGACCTTCACTAGTCTCCTGCTGGAGACTGTGGCCCCCCGATAAACTTCCCTTCCTTGAGGACTCCCAGCTCCTGACACAGCTCTGCACCCTTCCTTTCAGGGCTGGAGATGTTTCCCTGTCCTAACATGAAACCTCTCTGTTTCCAGGCTAACTATTTCAGCCTTTTCCACTCCCTTTTTAAAAAAGAAGGGAGGGACGGGATGTCTTAAAAATCCAAATTTGTCTCCATCCCACCCAGCCGCGGTGTTCTCATTTCCATTAGTGTCATCTATTTACATGAGAAGTGCTCAGTGAGGAAATTGAGGTTACTGAGAGGGGAAAAAAATTAAAAAAAAAGAAAAAAAAAAAAAAAAAGAGTTGCTCCAATCAGCCCCGAGTCCCTGCGGGGTGTGATGATGCCGTGTGCCCTATTCCAGACCTTGCCCCACATCTGAAGTAGGGCGGGCTGCAATTAAAACACGCTGCAAACAGAAAATACCATTGACCCTTCAATGCCAGCCTGAGGTGGGAGGTGGCTGCGCTGAAATATTAATTAATTTACTCAAGGTCACTCTGGAAGCTAATGGCTGAGCGGGGTGCTGTGCTGGGTGTCTGAGATCTTTAGCCAACCCCAAACTGTCCTCTCTCCACCTCCAACTCGGCGCTGGTGGTGTAAAGGCACTGCCTGAGAGACCATTAGAGCCCCTGCCAGCGTGACTACCAATAAACTTGTTTTACTTATGAGCAGCAGCCACTTCAGGGCTACCAGGAATTGGCCACAAAGTGCACTCCTGTCTGTACTGAGGCACAGAGATCCAAGGCGCAAAGGACTTGGGTGCCAAGCTGATGGCACAGCTCAGGCTTAAAGAGTGTTAGGAAAGAGTTAAAATTAGAAATCGGCTTCTTGAAACCCTTGCCAGGCTCCGAAGGGAAGCAGCAGCATCTCTTTTCGTATTCCCTGTCTCTGGGCTACCTCTGTACCCTGTGCCCGCAGGCGGGTTGGCTGAACCTTGAGAAGAGTATCAAGAAGAGGAGCCCCATTTAAAAGCTCCTCGGCCAGCAGAGAAGAGAAGGGTGAAAACGCCGAGCTAAATCCCAAGAAAAGCCAGTGCTTGTTCTGCAGAGACACCTGCTGGCAATGCCACCCAGCCCAGGGACATGCTCCTCCTTCCACAGGAGTGAAGTAGAAATTAAAAGTGTAAGGGCGATGCAAGGGGGACAAGGGGGAAAAGGTTCACGCTACCAAGGTGGAACCCCAAGCAAAAGCAGGTGGTGAACCTTCAAGCGACCCAAACCCCAATCCCAACTCCTCCACCCCAACAGACACTTGGCAAGAAAACACTGCAGGAGACCTCCAGCCTCATTTACCTGAGAGGTTTGAGCTTCTTCAGCCGTAATCAGCTTTTAATCCCCCTCCCCACCAGCTCTCTGATTTTAGGACAGCCAGAAAACCCCAAACTCCCACTAGGTGTGAGCTAAAAATCAAAGTAACCCGAAACAGGAGCACTGGCAGGGGCTGGCTGGGTTGGCTCAGAAATCCCATCCCATTCTAAGCAGGAAAAATCCAGGCATGAAGCTGCACGTTACACACAGGGACACGCGTGCTCGTGAGGAAGGACATTTGCAGAAGTTCTGGCAATCGGTGCCGAGGAGGCATATGCCTTTATGATATTATAATTCCTGTCAGCTCTCTGGGAAAGCAGCAGATCCAGGCCAGTTCTCCTTCCTTCGTGCAAGATCTACCAGCAGGAGGTTTAAATAACAGCTCTTCAGGTGAGAAGTGGATACAAGGAGACCCCCCAGGACTAAACTGGTGGAGAAGGGACCATCTGGGGTAGCCCAAAGCATGTGCCAGGGACTCTGCCTGGCAGGAAGGGAATTCTTCCAGCAGAAACACCACATCCAAGAACCATCAGGAGCAACGCGGTGGTTTAACACCAAAGGAGAGGAGGAGAAAGGTTGTTTAGGAATGATGTTGGTCCCTCAAAAAGGGATAAACTGGCGACAGATCAACTATCAATAACCCCTGCACCAGGGGGTTATGCATCAGGGACCATGCATCAGGAAGAGCATGGCCAGCAGGTGGAGGGAGGTCATCCTCCTCCTCTGCTCTGCCCTGGGGAGGCCCCATCTGGAGCACTGGGACCAGTTCTGGGCTCCCCAGTTCCAGAAGGACAGGGAACTGCTGGAGAGGGAACAGCAAGGGACTACAAAGATGAAGAAGGGCCTGGAGCATCTCTCTCATGAGGAAAGGCTGAGGGACTTGGGTCTTTTTAGTCTGGGGAAGAGAAGGCTGAGGGGGGATCTGATAAATGCTTGCAAATACTGAAAGGGAGGTTGTCAGGAGGACGGGGCTGGTCTTTTCTCAGTGGTTCCCAGGGACAGGACAAGAGGAAATGGGCATAAACTTGAACATAAGAAGTTCCACCTAAACATGAGGAGGAACTTCTTTTGGGTGAGGGTGGCAGAGCCCTGGCAGAGGCTGCCCAGAGAGATGGTGGAGTCTCCTTTTCTGGAGACATTCCAAACCCACCTGGACACGTTCCTGTGCAACATGCTCTAGGTAGACCCACTCTGGTGGAGGGATTGGAGGAGATGATCTCCAGAGGTCCCTTCCAACCCCATATGATTCTATGATTCTATCACTCCTCTTTCTTTGGTGGTAATGCCATCCATCAGGCAACAGCCTGCTCCTGGCGCTGCTGAGGGCGCAAGGAGAACCTGGTTGACTTCTCCAAGCGAGCCCAGGTTGCCCAGTCCTTGGGACTAGGGCTTGGTGGCTCCTCTGGCTGCAAAGTGGCTTGTGCCCCACAACCAGGAGGAGGAAGGCAACATTGAGGGAGACCTCATCTGGCCATAGTGGGCACCAAGAGGCCACTTCATGGGGGGAAACAAATATGATAGTGACTTCAGTAGTACAACAGTAGCAGCAGCAGGAGGGAGGAAACGGTCACCTCCCTTTTAGACAATGGACAGGGGAAAAGAAAAGGCAAGACACTAGCAGTGGTACAGCCAGAACTACCACTGGAGCTCCTTCAGCCCCTGGAGCTCTGCTTACTCCAAAGGGAAAGGATTTGCACAGAGGGAAACCAGGGGAGAACTGGGTGCACCGGCCGGAATCTGTCCCGCTGAGCGAGCTAAAAGGATGCAAAAACGCTTGCGGTTTCAGAAGGCAGCAAAAGGAACAGCAAAACCAACCACAGTGTCCCCAAGAAGGAGCTACATCACCAGCACCTTCCTTAGGCCACTGTCCCCTCTCCAAGGATCACCTGAAGGTTGACCACACAGAGCCCCAGGTGCCCGTAGCCCATCTGTGTGGGCAGGGGCATCACAGGGTGGACACTGCTCCTTCCCAGAGCCCCCTACCACCTCCACTTACAGCCATGTCCTTGCCCTGCTTTATATTCCCTTCAAAATAGACTTATTTTCAGCCATCCACCTTTTTATTTAAAAAAAAAAAAAAAAACACCCTTGCTTTCTTTTGATTACAAGGAAAGTTTCAATTTTCAGCAATCAAAAATATTACAGGTGTTTCTTTGAAGCCTTTGGGGAGAGTTATTCAATTAAAATGCGACATGCTACTAAAAATATAAACTAAAAAAAAAAAACCACAAAACACTTTGGAGAGTTTTACCAGGGTCTTGTACCACTTCACCAAAAAAATTTGGAAACATGAGTTCCCACAAGGATATTCATTTTCTAATGGCAGCCTCTTTAATGTGAAATTTGTTAAATGGGACCACACGGTCCGTGTTCAAAGAAAAGGGGGAAAAAGGAGAGAAACCAACATCCCAGGGAAGGCACTAAAGGGAGCTTTGAAGTAAACGACAAGTAAATTAACATTAATATCTACTTCTTTCAAACACGAGGAGCCCCAGTGTTTGCTCCCAGACCATTCCAGACCTGGACTGTTACTCCTCTGCTATTTCAGCAGAAGTATTTACAAAGAATCCCTGGACAAATACTAATGAAACAGCAATTAAGAGCTGTCAGGGTAAATTCTCACAGGATTATATTCAATAGCCTCATGAAATTCCAAGGATTTCCCCCTCCCTCCCCCCTCCCAATTGCTCTTTACTGCTGCTTTCCAGTAAGAAATGAGGAAAGCAATGAACATTTGTTGCCTCATAAAAATACAGTACAAGAGAGGTGGGTCCCAAGGGACTGACCTTGACCCCTTGCAGCCCTCTGTCTACAGGGGCTTCACCAGGGCTGGCCAGGAAACACAAGAAAAAAACCTGAAACCATCACAGTAGCACAGAGGGTTCCTCCGGAGGGATGATCCAAAGGGCTGGTGTCCAAACTGGTGGATTGTGGTTGGATTATTTTATTATTTTCTTTCTTCTCACCACGTGCATGTCATGACCTCCTGCCAGCCTCCTCAAGGTTCTCCTCACCCAAGACCTTCCCCAACCAGTTACTATGATTGTGTTGGGGTTTTCCTTCACGCTGGGTTCAAATTTCCTCCACAAATGGTGCTGACCTTCAGCAATCAAATTATCAGCAGCATTAAGGGACGCAGATCAAATACATACCCTACCCACCCAATTTGTCACACCTTGTCACAAAAGTTAATATCATTAATAGGTCTCATTATTCCAAATACTCGGATTGACGCCTGGAAGCTCAGAGACTGTGAGAAAGACTGTAGCACCCCACCATGAGAGCTGTAGTTCTCAGCCCCTGATGTACCAATGAACAGCTGCTACAATGAAGGCTTGTTTTCTTCTTTTTTTGCAGAACAAAGGAAAAAATACTCCAACTCCAATGTCATTATGCACGAGACGTCCCAGTACCACGTACAGGTGAGTGTGCGACGCAACGCCAAGGGGCTGAAAGGCCAATGTCAGTGGTGGATGCTGGTAAGGCAACGTGTTTCGTTTGCTCTGGACCTTCGTTAGGCCAAAGAGGAGCTGGGAACCTTCTCACAATAAGCAAGTGTGGCTCTTCACACACTTTCAGACTTTACCATCCACTGGGATTGAGCAGTTGGTCACCATGGTCCTGTTGGTCACCATGGTCCTGCCAGTCCAGGCCCAGGGGCTGAGACCACCCAAGTCCTCTCAATCACATGTAACACCCTACTGAAGCTGGGGTCATAGAATCACAGAAGGGGTTGGGTTGGAAGGGACCTTAAAGATCATCCAGTGCCAGCCTCACAGCTGGACCGTTCAACACTGAAATGATGGGCAAAGCAAGAAAGAACACTTTGAGGTTCATGTTTAGTAAAGAGGGTCCTCTGTTCTCTGTTTGAAGACCCCAGTCCAGCAGAGAGCTTAAGAACATGGGGAGAAATAAAGCAGCCTGTTCAGTTGCTTGAAAAGAAATATAGACTTTTAAAAATGCTTGTTTGGAAAGAGGCCCTGGTCTCCATCATGGAAACTAACCCGATGGGCAGCTGCCCCACTGGTGGCCCCACCAACCATCCCCATCAGTGACTCCTACCAAACAAAGTCACTCACGGAAGCAGAGAAGGGACTTTAAACAGTGACATGTACATGAATTCCTCATTAACTATGCCATGTGCCACCCATTTGTGAGTCTCTGCCTTGAACTTTGACCACGACAAACAGGATTCCAGTGGCAGGCAGAGAGGCGGGAATAACTTTCCTCACAAGGGGCATTTTACACCCTTTGAAGTAATCTATAAGCTAATCAAAGTTTAATACTGGATGGAGTCATTTCCCATCTTACAGAAGCTACTGTATTTGAACGTCCATCTGGATCAAGAGGGGTTTTCAATAGATAAATCAAAGATTTCTCACCCCACCAATATCTAAAGTAAATGGAAAAGAAAAAGTATCCGAACGAGTCAGAATCAGACATATAGCTCTCCCCTCTGTGAAAATTTACTTAACAGTAAACAACAGGGGAATTTATGAAGACTGTAAACCTGGCAGTTAAAATAATCCAACCAATAAGAACCCCTGTCATCAGGGATAAACCAGTCCTCTGCTCCGAACGCAGAGGAGAGGGTTTGTCACATCTGCACACATAATAATGACTTTGTAAATACCTTTTCGGGCACTATTTTACAATTACAGTAACATACATGGGTGTATGTTACCACGTGGCCAATCTCAGCTTTCAGCTCAAATACCTGCCAGGAGTTTTATTTAGACAGTGCCTCACCCAATACCTTTGCTTTATGAACACGGGGGTGGGTCTCACACCCCGGGGTGTTTATCCTCTGCTCCTGCCAGTCCTTGTGAATTATCCAACAGACACCTTAACAACAATTTGGTCTCCATGACACCTCTCCACTCTACACCATCGACAGTACATGGATCCTCCTCAGGCCTGTCTGGTCTCTCTGAGACCCCAATGCTCACAGCCTCCCTGAGGTCCCTCCGCAACCCATTTCCAGGGCAGGACATGCTGGTTCCCTGCCTGCTGCTGGACCAGGCTCAGCTTCTCCTGCCTCTCTGTCTCTGTCCCACTTCACACCTCCGAGGCTTTTATAGGTAAAAAAAGGAATTCCTTCCCAGGAACTCTCTCACCCTCCTCCATTGCCCTCTGAGGCATATACCTTGTCCAGTTCTGGGCTCCCCAGTTCCAGAAGGACAGGGAACTGTTGTAGAGGAGAGAGGCTACAAAGATGATGAAGGACCTGGAGCATCTCTCTTACAAGGAAAGGCTGAGGGACTTGGGTCTCTTTAGTCTGGAGAAGAGAAGGCTGAGGGGGGATCTGATCAACCCCTATAAATACTTAAAGGGAGGGTGTCAGGAGGATGGGGCCAGGCTTTTTTCAGTGGTGCCCAGGGACAGGACAAGA
>JAOWAV010000036.1:64928139-64941499 GCA_028571045.1 Scolopax bukidnonensis | reverse complement strand
ACCATCAACCCCACTCTACAAAGTTCTCCCCTACACCACATCCCCCAACACCACATCTAAATGACTCTTCAACACATTCAGGGATGGTGACTCAACCCCCTCCCTGAGCAGCCTCTTCCAGTCTCTGACACTATTTGCTGCATCTCTGGCTGTGCTTTACAAATGCTTAAAGACTGAGCCGCAGCAAACATTGCCACCCACTGGGCCAGAAAGAGACATCTTCTCAATGGCTCAATAAATCAAAGCTTCTAGAAACCCCTTGTATCATCACCTATATTTGGGGGATACCGAAATTCCCAAAAGAGGTCAAAGCCCCTTGTAAAACTGAGCAATCACATGAAGTTTGGATCAGGCACCATCAATCTTAAAGCACATAGACAAGACAGACCTGGTGAAAAAAGCAAATTCCTGGCTCCTCTGGCTTCACAGGAGCCAAGATTTCACCCTCAGAAATCGCATGGTTTGCATGAACTCTCCTAGAGCTGAGCATGGAAACGCAGGTCTGAGCTCATCTCCCTTATGTGCTAAGCTCAAATCGTCTTCCAAAACCATCCCGACTTCAGCCTGTTTGAGCTGGCTTGGGGAAAAAAAAAAAAAAAAAGAAGAAAAAACCAAACAAACTTGTATTTCTTTTTTGGAGAAAGAAATAAACTCTTTCTCTGACAAAAGCTCACATTGACTAAAACGATGTGCAAATTATAAGCCTTTCTTATTGCTGCCTGTTGTACCACCTCCTCTTAGGGTGAATTTCTAGGTTTAAGGAAAACACATAATCAGGATACTCTAAGAAACTCCAAACACTCGTTTCCCGGGTGGGATCCGAAGCTGAGCAGCTGCTCTGGCCTCACGAAGAGAGAATCTATTTCAGGTCCAGTTTTGCATGACAAAAATAGGATCCATATTTCAGAGCTGGACCACGTCTACACATCTCTCTTGTGACGCACAGCAGTTTTTAATGAAATGGCCACCGTTAGCTCTGCCCTTCCCAGGATAAAGCTTTAAGCCCGGTGCTTACATCAGCGGAGCTGGGCATTTACCCAGGTGGGATTTCTGGGTCTGAGGACACTGAGCCTGGCACGAAAGCAGGCGTCAGGAGGAAGCCACAAACGATGTGCATTTGCTGAGATCCTTTCTCTTTTCAAACACGCTTTATTGCTTTTTCTACAAACCCCGTCAAAACTAATCACCTCGTTTTAACACCTCAAGGTGACGTACGTTTTTCACGGTTCTTCTGCCAAAACTGCCTCCCCAGTTCTCCCACTTAATAAATCCCACTGTGCCGGCCCTTCCAAACCCCATTTCACCCAGCTGACGTGCCATCCTTTTCCACAAGAGGCCACCCAGCAATTTCTGATGCTGCAATATCACCCTCTCTGAGGGTCTGGAAGCTGGGAGGTGTCTGTGGTGTTGGTTTCTTTTAATCCAGGATTATTTTTTTAAATTTTTTAATTAAGCAACTCTTGAGAGATTGCACACAAGGTTGCCCAAAAATGCAGATTTGTGCATGGCCCTGCCTAAACATCAGTCATGCAGAATTCCTGGCACGCTGCTTTCTAGCGAGCGACAGTTGGATTCACTTCCCTGCTCCTATTTCTTCTTTCTCGACTCCTCTCGAGTTAAACTGGTACCTCTGGGACCAGGAGGGGTCCTGCAGCGACCCGGGGGGTTCGGAGGAGGGTGGGAGTGACTCAGATGGCACTTCCCACACAGGTGGAGGGCTCTGCAATGCCTGTGGTGGCTCTCGGGCTCCTCCGTGGATGTAAATCAGCTCGGAGGGATCAAAGGGGAAGGAGTTGGTGACTCAGAGCATCTGCAGCCCAGGGCTTGCAGGTCTCTGACAGAGCTGGCACCCGGCTGCTCTTCACCCTTCATTCACCCCTAATATTTGAAAACAGTCAGCGTATTGACACCTTGAAAGATTTAATCAGCAACTTTGATCACCTCCTGCTCCTTGTGATCTCCCGAGGCGCTCTCCTAACCGGGAATAAACAACCACGCTGGGAGATACCATCCCACGGGTTCCCTGCATTTAGTGGAGCTTATTTTCAACCTCTGATAGTAAAGATATTTTTCTCTCCCTCCCCTGTTTGCAGACTATGAGCGACGAGGCTCCAGCTCTCATGACCACGAAGAGTCCCGGGCTGTCCTAGCACAGAAGATTGAAAAAGAAACGGTTGGTAACGGTAATGATGCAGAGTCAATAGGCAGGAGAGGGAGAAGAGAGGAAGGAAGTGAAGTTCCTCCATGAGCAGAGGTTTTATCCACAATCCAATCGTGTTAAACTGGTATTTACCGTTCATAAAGGGGAACAAAAGCAAAGCTCCATCACTGGGTCAATCACAACCTCTTTGACCTGAGGTAACCCAGCTGGTTTCAGAAGATCTGCTGCTCCCCAGCCCATAGTCCCCCTTCTCAGGGCTCTTTTCCAATGGTCACTTGTCACAGTGATAAATACCACACACAACCAGGCACGGCTTTGTGTTTGGGAAGTGATGAATTCAGCTTCATTTCATGCCTGGATTCCCCATTCCTGTCCATTCCCCCAGGAAATTAAGCCAGCTCTGGGACTGGGGCTTCCCAGCTGCACCCAGTTTGGGCTCTCTCTCACTGTGGTTTGTGGCATTTCTGTCCCCACAGCAAATCCTGAACTGCACCTTGGATGACATCGAGGTGTTTGTCGCCAGGCTTCAGAAGGCTGCAGAGGCGTTCAAACAGCTCAACCAAAGGAAGAAAGGGAAGAAGAACAAGAAGAAAGGGCCAGCAGGTACCATGCAGCCAAACAGGGGACACAGATGAAGGGTGGGAGGACACCTCAGTTTACACCCCAGAAAGGCCAGGTTGGACCCAACAGCAGTGAGACCAGTTTAGAAGGTGCTGCTGGTCCATGGAGACCTCTTCAGAGCACAAAGAGCCTTGTGAAGCCCCCAAAGCAGAGAAAGACTTTGGGCTTTTCTTGAACCCTTGATTTTCAGTAGTTCTACTCTCAACACCCATTACTGCTGTGTCTAGCAGGATGAAACTTTCCTGAAAAGGGATGCTCTAATTAAAGTGTCTTTCTCTCCACCTTCTCCTCCCAGAGGGCATGCTGACTCTTCGAGCAAGACCCCCGAGCGAGGCCGAGTTTGTTGACTGCTTCCAGAAAACCAAGCTGGCTTTTAACCTCTTGGTGAGTCACAGAGGGCATTTTCATTTACCTGCTCTGGTGGGAGGTGTCCCTGTCCAAGGCATCTTGGAACAAGATGAGCTTTAATGTCCTTTTTCCAACCCAAACCATTCTATGATCCCATGCAGTGACAGGGCTGTTTCCCACATACCACACTAAAAAGCATTTAAAGTGACATTTGAACTGAAAACACCATCAAGGGACAATGGTGTGAACTCCAGGATCTTCAGAATCCAGAACAAACGTTGCGTCAGGCTCGTGCAGGTTTCTCGGGCCAAGTTGTTGAACTTAAACAAGAAGCATAAAGCCCAGGAGGGAACTGAACAGCCCCACAACTCCTGCATCTCTTTCCAGATGATTTAACACAGCCCTGAGTTAAAGGATTTCTGAAGCTGTGAGCTCAGAGAGACAGGAACTGCTGTGCCCACCTCCCTGACAGCGGTGCAAAGGCTTCTAAAGACATCCCCACTCCACATACTCGCTTCTGCTCGGGGCCTTTAGCAGTCTGGGTAGTTTTCTGAGAGCTCTAGTTCTGGTTATCCCTACAAAGTATAAAACTTTGGGAGGGAGGACTGCAAATATTAAAAAAAAAAAAAAAAAAGATTTAAGTTGTTCACATCCAATTCTGTCAAGAGAGCAGCTGTGGGAAGTCTCTGGTTCACAATAACACTACCCTGACCTTCCAGGTCCTCTTTTTCTCCTGGAGGAGCTGTTGTCTTAAGCAGGGGATGAAAACCAGGAGCACAAAGGTGTCCCCAGTGCTGCAGGTCACTTATTGACCCCAGTGAGAGCAGGAAGGTGACGAGCCACGTGCCCAGGGAACACAGCCTGACAGCACCCTTCCTGGGGAGTTATTAGTAAGGAAAGCACAGAGATTGTAAACAACCTGAATGCAGGACACCAAGCTCCAGCCTTTTCTTTTAGAAGCCAATTACGTGCAGGGTTTTGCCTGCTCAGGGGCAGAACTGCCATCACGTGCCACGTGGCTGCAAAGTCCTTCTGAAGTGCCATCTCATTTAGTCACCCTGTTGCCACCAGGTGAATTTCACACTTTCCACTCCACGCTAATGTCTAATCACCAGCATTTAAAATGCTTTGGGTTTGGGGAGGGAGGAGGGAGCCTGTTTTCCACCACAGCGATGCCGGTGGCACGGGACACACGAAAGAGCTGGAGGGAAGCACAGACTGAAGTGGTTTCTCACCACTTTGCTGATTGCTCTTAATTAAATGCAATTCTTACAAAGTAACCCAAAGCTTTTGCTCCTCCATCCCACCCCAGTGCACTCTGAATACCAAGGATTTCAGTGGTCCCAGGTGCTGCAGGAAAGCCCTTGGTGGGGATTTGTCCTTGTCAGCAATTCACCAAGGGACCCTGCAAAACACCTGCTCTGCTGTTATTCACAGGAACCAGAGGGGTTTTCAACTCTGCAAGAGTCAGGAGCAACAGTCCTGGCCCTTCCTCCTTAAGACTTTCAAAATAAGCCAAGGTTTTCTGCTTCTGCCCAAAAGAGCTTCAAAAGGGACTGATTTTAACAGTCCTGAAATTCAACACCCATAGAAACGGGCACAAGTTAAAAGCAATCTAAAACAGAATGGTTCCTACTCCCCAATCACTTACTCTTCTTCCCTGATTCCAGGTGCACTGCTTAAAGTTTCCTTACTTTTCAGACTGTGTTATTAACTACAGCAAGCATCAGCCAGCCCTCCACGTGACAGAAAAGAGCAGGCCAAAAAACCCATCACATTAGGGTTAAAGTGGGTTTTTCCCTCTCTCTTTTCAGGCCAAGCTGAGGAAGCACATCCAGAACCCCAGCGCTTCAGAGTTGGTGCATTTCCTATTTGGGCCACTGGAACTGGTAAATCTTATTCGCGGGTTTTACTGGGAACTCACTTTTTATTCTCAATGTTGCTTTGGCACGTAGAGGCAGCAGGTTATGCCGAGTCAGACGGCGGCTCCGAGCTGCTGAAGCTTTCCCAGAAAAGTCTAGAAGCAACAAGCCAGTGCTTCTGGCCGCTGATCCCCTTTCCAGCTTGCAGTAAATACACAAACCCTGGCAAATAGGAATCCTTCTACCCCATGAAGAAAGACCTTCCGTGAGCCCAAGTGCAAGCCAGGTGTGGTTTCCACTGGGAATCATCCTTATCTCCCCTGCAGGCAAACATGGCTCAATATTTGTGCTGAAAATAGAAAGCACAAATCCCAACTCGACAAAGAAGCCAGAAAGGACAGAGAAATACCAAGTGATTTTTCCATACTTTGAAGAGCCAGTTTGCGATGTCTCCTCTCTCCAGCAAGGGCTCGTTTTCAGATCAGACCTTGCTTTTCCTCCAACACAACAATTCCCGTGTTCCCCTGAAACGTCTCAAAGATTGAGGCTGCTGTTTCTTGAGACAACTGAGCTGCTCTAAGGATTACCTGCTCCCGACAGGAGTCGGGCCACCCCTTGGGGTGAAGGCTTGCCCTCTGCCTTTCACTTTACACCTTGGAGAGCTTAGGAACTAAAATCCCTTACTTGTCTATTTGCTTCTTCTTAATAAAATCTGCCAATCAAGTACTACGGGTGCAGTGCAGGGGTAATAAGGGGATGCTGAGGGAATGCAGCACCCCTTTTAAATGGCAAGAAACAATCTAGTTGATCTGTGATGTGAAACCTCAGCCCTACATAAGAAGGCACCGAGGAGAACTTTGGAAGTGCAAGTTTAAGGTGAATTAGCCTGGGTTTAGAGGCAGTTACCACGGAGGGGACATCAGCCTCCTCAGGAGCAGGCAGGCATAGAGACCTCACAGGGTCAGATCAGAGCCACTGATTTTTGCATCCGATTCCTGTTCCGTTGTGTGCTCGTGCTGCTTTGAGACTTTGACCATTTCCTGCACCATCCTTCCCACGTGCGTTTGTGTGTTCTCCAGATTGTCAACAGCTGCGGTGGCCCCGAGCTCGCCAGGTCTGTCATCAGCCCACTCCTTTCTAAAGACGCCACAGATTTCCTCCGAGGACACCTCACACCAAAAGAGATAAACCTCTGGGACTCGCTGGGAGAGACATGGACCAGATCCAGGTGAGGACAGAGCTGCCGTCCCACCGGGTTCCCCCAGAAAGGCAGGCAGGAGGCTCGGCTTTATACGCGTTTCAGAAGGTCAAGGATGCCCTGATGCTTTCGGAGACACGTTCCTCGTGAATCCCACCTCATGTTCCCCATTTCGTGTCCTAGAGCTGAATGGCCCCGAGAGGCAAATATCCCCACCTACATCCCCAAATTCCGCAACGGCTGGGAACCGCCTGTGGAAATCTTCCGTGGAGCTCCCTGGGAGATAGACATCGGACACTTGCAAGAAGAGGTTAGTCCTATGTCACCCTCTCTCCTTTCTCGCCCTGGAAAGGGGAAGGGAGAGGGATCTGTGGAGTTTGTGGTGGTGCCTAACAAGTAGTTGGCTCCAAACTCAGTTGGTCACACCAGTTAAATATGGGAAGAAAATAAGGCCAGAAAAGGGGCAGCAATAATCAGCCTCACCTCCTGATCAACAAGAAATAGGAGGCTGTATCATAATTGAGCCACAGAGATACTGGTTTGCCTGAAGAACATTTCTTTGATGTCCACCTCATTGTGACCAGAAGCTCCCAGGCCATGATTCATCTACTGCTCACTCTCCTTTTCTCCCATACAGCTTTCTTCGACTCTCCTGATAACATCAACTTAATTTTTACCTTTCCAGCTCTCCTCAGCCAATGGATATCCCTACCGTAACTCCTCGCTCAAGCGTGGCCAGGCCGGGGACCAGACACAAGCCGTGGACGCCTTCAAACAGAACGTAACTCAGCATGTAAATAGGTAACGTATCGGCACCACCAGCACCTCAACTCCCACCTTGTCACCTCAGAAACACCCACCGCGACACCTCACCATTTTTTTTGGCATCCTGGTAGATAACTCCCTGCCATTATTAATTCAGGCTCATTAACAAGATCAAGGGAACTCGAAGATCAGAGGAGGGATTATTCCAGTAAACACTGGCTGCTTTTTAATCATCATCAGGTCTATGAAGAAAGGGGTTACAGGTGTTTTCCACCACAAGAGGAGAAAATAGAGTCACTCAATAGGTCTTCTTCCAGAAGATCATCCCACCAAGGTGACATTGAGGACCGCGTGCCAAAGATGCTGCGCTGCATTTTTATTCTCCATATGTTTAGAGAATTTAGCATCTCTCCATTCATTCTAAAACCCCAACAGCTTGCACGGCAATGACCTTAAAGGATTTATACACACTAAGGCACGAGGACACGCGAGCTTTCTCCTGCCAAAAAATGCTGGGAAAACACTGGGAAAGAGCAGCCTGAGCTCGGCAGCGCTGCATGAAAACACTTAACTGAGGCAGCAGCTCCTCCTTCGGCTTCTAGGCACAACCAAAGGGAAAAAGCATGTATTAGAAGCTGAATAAAAGGAGGAGGGGGTGTCTGGTCTGGCCCACCTCTCATCGGGAAACTGGTTTCAGACAACTCTTCTTAATGAGATAAATCCAGAAAACAGGGGGAGGGGGGGAACCTGCTGCTGGTTTTCTGTCACCAGTTCCTCAGTGCTGTAAAATCTTTACAAAAGTAAAGTTCAAAGCTCAGAGGCTTTTCACCCCCTCGCTTCTTTACATGGGCTTATGCCTTTGACATTTCCCCCAAGATCTCCGAGTTTCAACAAACTCTCCCCAAATTGCAAATGAATCCTCTGCCATACTCTGCTTTGCAGTGATTTGACATCAAGTTATCAGCTTAAAATCTTTAAGGATTGGGAGTCCAGACCCAGCAAAGCACTTAACCATGCACTTTGCTGGAGTGGGTTCTGGAATGGGGCAAAAAACCCCTTCAAGCCAGACTGGTTTTTCATGAGTTTATGTTCTAATCTAAAATAGCTCTACTATTAGAGCTGATAGCTCTATTATCTATATAAGCTCTACTACTACAAAAGGGTTCAAATTCACAGAAAAATACCTTAACACCAGTTACATCAGCAAAATAACTTATTCTTCCCATTCACCCCATTGAAGGTCCTGGTGGGAAGCACAGGATGGTACAGACACGGTGTTGAGTAGGGAAAGGATTGCAATAACAAGTTCTCTTCTCCACTTCCATTTTTCTCCGTGAGGTTATGAAAAATAAGGAAACTTAGTTCACACAAGAACATTTAAGTCCATCTTTAGTGACTGGTAGATAACACACGTAAGGAAATATTTTCACCCATTAGTCTCAGCACAGGCAAACTATAAATAATAGTATCGAGTCCTGGAATACAAACGAAGAGTGTGCCTTTTTGCCCCGAGAGACCACCCAGTCCAACCAGAGCATGAGCTCAGGGAAGAGTAGATGAGGATCTCTTTTCTCCTGGGACAGGGGTTGTACCTTTCTACCTACCTCTCAGACTATCAAGAGGAAGTTTGCTTATGGATAACATTTAAGAAAAACAAACATTGAAGTTAATGACTCTGAAGCAGATGCTAAGATAGAGAATGTGCTTCAGCCACCTTCTTCAGTCCAGAGCAGACCTCAGCCAAGCCTGGCCAGATGTTTGCCAAGATCACAGTCCCAGGACAAACACATTTCCATGCTTTTTTTTTTTCCAGAATAGTTTGAACATTGGAGTTTTCTAACCAAGAGACACTTTATTAACACAAATACCTGTGAATCAGTATTGTTATTTACACCAGGGCTTTGGGCTGCAGAGAATCATCACAAAAGCCTCCCCAAGCAATATTACAATTATCAGCAAAGGTCACTTGTGTAAAATCCAGGTGCACGCAAAGTACACATTAGCTTCAAACTCCTCCAGCCCTCATCTCTTCTCTCATGACTCATTAACCTTATGGAATGCTAGAAAAAAAGTAATTTCTACCTAACTTGGCTTTCTTCCCACTCCCTGCCTTCAGGGCACTGCTAGGTAAGGCCACCACTCCCCTTCTGGACTGGTGGATTCAGTCTGAGATCTGAAAGAATTATATTTTTATATATATATTATGTAACATATATAAAATATAAAACTTATATATTGTACACGGCTGTAACGAGAACAAGAGTCGTCTCAAATCAAGCCACCTGAAGTCAACACTACAGCCATAGGTGTGATATAAAACCACGGGTTCAGTGGTTTCAACCTTTTTCAGACCATCAAAAACCACCTAATGACAACAGCAAAATCTACTGAAACTAAACGTAACAAGCTCACTTTTAAAAATCAAGTTGTACAGGTGCCTCAGACGCCCAGATGTTCCACAGATGCCTACAAAGAGTTGAGTTTCCACAGATCACACATCGCATCACACACAGATCACTGAAGAACTCAGCAACGTAAAAACATGGGGCTAAAACCCATAATGACTGGAAGCTCTGGCTGCACTGAGTTACACAGAACTGGGCACGAACTGGAGGAGAACCTGACCCCCACTAATGTACCCACTGGGAATACAGCTCCTGGGACCCTTCCCCATCACGTAGCTGGGCAGGTTGCAAGTCATAAGCAGAAAGATCCATAGAAGGTGCATTAAAATAGCTCCTCCCTGCCCCTACATGACAAGGCAGGACAGTTTTTCCATGCTGCAAACATTTTTGGAATTTAAAAAAAAAAAAAAAAAACCCCAAAAAAACCCAAACCACTATACCCATCTTAACTGGAGAAGAAAAAGATGAGATCTGCAAAATTCTCCTAAGCCAGGCAAAAAAAAACTATGAAAAAATAAATTATTTCAGTTTGGTCAAAGGGAATCTTTCATTCCACTTTGTCAAAACCAGAAAATTGTGAAAATCTACCATATTTGCTTTGTCTCACTCCAAAAAGCCAGTTCAACATTGAAAGCCACATATTCAGAAATTCCCAAGCAAAACGCTTCAACACATTCCCTTTCCCTCCAAACCGTAGAATAGAAACATTCAAAACTTACTTTTCCTGAAAACCTGCAGATTTCCATTCGGCAGCTCAGCATTCATGGTCTGATGAAAACTCACAGATTTTTAGTCACTTCTACCTACACTCATTTTTCAACACCCTCTTCCCCAGCACCGGTTGCTGGTTCCTGCTTCTCCCCTGCTCTGCCATACGGGGCAGTTGTTTCCACTTACCAGGATGTGAGGGTTTCACACCTGTTTTTCACAGGAGGTTCCTAATTATTGATGGGCCTCCATTAAAACTCCATTTTTTTTTAATTCTGTTTTTTTTTTCCTGCAGGAATTTTGAGGCACAGGGAATGGCTCTGCCCAAGAGATATGCCAAAATCCGCTACGATTTCACCGCACGAAATGCCAATGAACTCTCAGTGCTTAAGGACGAAATCCTGGAGGTGGGTGACCACGCTTTGGGGGGAAGAAGTGGCCCCTTCTCCCCTTCCTGGGAACGGGAGAGATCCCGAGGTGCTGCCAAGTGCCAGCTCCTTTTTGTGGGATGTTTTCTGAGCAGTATCACAAAGCTTTGCTCAAATCTTAAAGCTTGATGTGCGAGCCGGAGCAGGCTGTAATGCATGGGGTCATCTGCTCAGCTGAAACTCATCAGTCACATCTTAATTAGCAACCAGGAGGAAGGAAAACAAGTCACTGGAGCTCACTGCTGACCCACTGGCTGGGTCTTATGGTCATTATTACCACTCACCCGCCCACCCATCCCTGCCAAGGGAATTATTTTCTACGAAAACAGCTTTTTTTATAACCTTTCTCTTAGAGAAAGGCAGCTGGAGAAGGGACACAACTCGGCCTCTGCAACAAGTCTATGACCGAGAAAAAGGCTTCTCTTCAAAAAAGTAGCTAAAATGAGAAACATGTGTGGGTCTTGCCAGCAAAGCTCATTCATTCTGGGAAGATTACTTAAAAAAAACCAAAAAACCAAACCCAAACTAAATTTAAAAAATCCCAGTTCTGGGTAAAACCAAGCCTGTTGAAAGGGGCAGGAGCAATGGGAGATATCTCAGCACCAGGCCATCTTCCTGGGGCATCGTGGGTACGATGTGCCCAAGCTCCTTGATAACACTCCGGCACCTCTGGCAGCAGGAGCTCCTGATTTATTACTTTTTCTAATTGCAAAAAGACGACACAAGTCAATCAATGTTAAAAAAAAATAAAAAACATGGAGAAACAGGCAAATTAAATAGGACCCAAGAGTTCTTCAGTACCCCAGCTCTGTTTCTCCCTCCCCATCCCCTGAGATGCTCTCCTGTTTGTCAGTAGGATAAATTCTGATGCTTTTCAGGAAAGGCTTCAGTCTTGAATTGTAAACGATCCCTTTGCCTGGGTGGTGTTACTCTGACAACTTCCCGTTACTGCGTGCTTTATTTCCACTCCCCATAAATCCGATCTCACCAGCAAATTTATTTCCCCCCCTCTCCCCCCCTCAGGTGTTGGAGGATAACAAGCAGTGGTGGAAGCTGCTCAACCGGAGTGGGCAGGCTGGTTACGTCCCCTATAACATCCTGGATGTGGTGAAACTGGAAGAGCTGGAACAGGTCTGTCTCTAGTCTGCTATTTCACCGGGAGCTGGCCGCGGGGCATAACCAACCTCTGAGAGGACTCTTGTTGTTCGAGCTCCCTGGATGTGTGAGGATGCTGTGCACAAGCTGGGATGAAGCCTCACAAGCAGCCAAACTCTGTGGTTTATCACCTCCCCTGCTGGGAAACCCTGCTGCTTTCAGGGCCGTACTGGGAACGGGCTGAAAGAGCTAACGCAGCCATAAAAGGCAAATTTTGCCAGGAAAATGCTGAGATTTTTTTGTCGGGGGTTAAATTAAAGACAGACTGGTCCCTCATGCAGTTCCGTTCAGCGGCAGGAACAAGAGTGGAGGCAGAAGGAAACAGCATCCCAGGGAGTACAAAGTGGAATATTGCTCTCAAGCACCTTGCATTGCAAAAAACCGTGGAGCTGGAGAGCTTTAAATGCCCCGAAGCAGCACAGAACCGCTTCCCCAATTTGGTATTTCACAGCTTGGGCAAAGCATAAGGTGGCCTAGCAGGCCTCTGATAAAAACCCTGTTAGTTTCATCAAAATGTGGAAAAAACCTCTTTCCAGACTGCTCCAGGCGCTTGGCAGTGGTCCCACTTAACATCTAGTTACCAGAATAGCTTCAAATGGGATTTCTGGTTGTTTTCATCCAAAAATCCTCTTGCTTCCCTCACCCTCCATCCCCAAGGGAGTCCTAGAAGCAGCAATTTCTGAGTAGTACAAAGGCTAAAGGGCCTCACGCAGGTGAGAGCAGCGACCCACAGCAGCAGCAAGCAAGCACGGAACACCCTCCCCATGGTTTTCAGGGGTGTAAATACCTTCACCCCATCTTTGGCCTTTGGTTTGGGTTCTGTTTGTTCATTTGAGACCCCAGAAATGAACTTTTACCATGGAGCTCCACCTGAGCTCTGGAGCGGCCCCAGATCAGCACAGGGGCAACAAGGCATTTTGTCCCTCAATTTGCCATCGTGGGTGGGAGGCAAAAAGTTTAAGAAAATGAAAAACGGCAAAATAATCCTTACACACTTTTTTTTTTTTTTTTCTTTTCTTTCTTCTCACCTACTCTAACCAGAGGTACAAGGCTGAGCTGAGCCCCAGGGGATACGGACCATCCAGCCCAACACACAAGCTCCCTGCCAGCTACGCTGGGGATAAATGGGGAAGCGAGATGTTATCGCGGAACAATCCCCAGGATGCCAAAGAACGTAGGTGTCCCACCTCCCCCACCCCGTGCCCCCCATGTCCACCCTCCTTCTGCACCACACACAGAGGCCTCAGGAGGCCAGGGAGCTCAGAGCCACGGCTTTGCATCTCGGGCCTTGACCGAGAGGCTTCTGAGAGGTTTTTCTTCCTTTCCTGTTACCATTATGGTCTGGCCGCTGGTTTTGGTCGCTGTGTGCGTGTAACCAGACCTACTCAAGGGTGTTCCCCCTCAAAAGGCTCTGCACAAGGAGTGACTCCATCTTGTAGTGATAAGCACTTGACCAGTGGTGGCTTTGGAGATCTAGAAGAGATTCCAGGGAGTACAACAGCCAACAGGGCAGTTCCCAGGAGCTCTCGGGTAGCCTGGGATAAGCAGGGCAAAAAGTTGGTCACCTCAACCCTCTTTTAGCTTATAGATTCATGGAAGGGACCTTAAAGACCACCCAGTTCCAACCCCTGGCCCCCCACCACACCAGGCTGCTCCAAGCCCCCTCCAACCTGCCCTTGAACCCCTCCAGGGATGGGGCAGCCACAGCT
>JAOWAV010000036.1:64881639-64918449 GCA_028571045.1 Scolopax bukidnonensis | reverse complement strand
TCACCCCAAACAAGTTCTTCCCCACAGCTCAGCTCCATCTCCCCTCTGTCAGGGTCAAACCCTTCCCCCTCCTCCTGGGGCTCCCCTCCCTCATCCAGAGTCCCCCCCAGCTTTCCTGGAGCCCCTTGAGGCAGAGGGTGTTTGTGTAGGGGTGACAGTAAGGAGACTGAGCGCTGCTCACTGGGAAGTTCCAACAGGCTCCTTGAAACAGTTCTGCAGTTGCTCTCTGGCTCTTTGTGTCCCCTCTGGATCCTTCTTACAGTCCAAACGGAGGCTGCAGTCACCATCCACCTTCCTCATTGCCACTGTTGGTAATGCCACTTCCCAGTTGTGACTGTCACTAGACGTGTCACACGGTGCTGTGCAGGAAAGATTCAAGTGTGAATTGCTCCTGAGATGAGATCCTGCAGGAAGTGGTGGCTTCTGTAGGAGCTGCTCTAGTTTGGCTCTTCCCGAAGCTGGCCCAGGACATGCTCGCTCTCTTGCCCGGCTCATTTTGTGCTCACATGAGGAAAGGTGGCACAGGGGTCCTGGACTCCACCGAAAGCTTGTGCTGCACAGCTAAACCCCGGGCTGCTCTGCTCTCTGCCAGGAAGATGGGGGGAGGAACATCAGTGACAGACTTAACGAGATTAATTAATGCACTTTGCCAGAGACCTGTAAGAGTCTTCACATGCTGCAAGGCCGGAGAGGAGTAATAAGTTCTGTCAAAATACACTTCTCTAAAATTGTGCGTCTGCTTCAGAACTGAGTTCATCGTGTGCTGCTTTATTTTAAGTGATATCCACGTGAATTAAAGCCTGTTTGGAAGGAGCTGTCTGTCTGGAGTGGCCCTGCTCCGGGCTCACCATCATCACCGAGCAGGGAGCTACGGACAAACACCACTCGCACTCTTTATCTTGGGCTTTCATCTCTGTCAAAAAAACACAGAGGAAACGGAGCTGGCAATAAATATTGGCTTTTTTGCCATGTAGCTGTGTTCTGGAAGCAGAGATTGCTGGAGGGCCCACGGAGGCTCCCCCCACTCTGCTGAGTCAGGCTCTGCATGCCAGGGCCACAGCCTGCGCCTGTAAACAGCCGCTATCACCCCAAATAGGTGTAGTCCAGGGCTTAAGGGAAGCCAAAGGTTCAAATACCTCCTACAGGGAAGGAAGCCTGGTTGTACCAGGAAATTAGGATAACAAATCCCAAGAAATGGTCTGCAGCTGTGTGAAAAAGTTTTGAAAAGCAGCTCTGTTCCCCGTGTTCCGTACTCCTGGTGGCAGTATTTAAACATCTCTGCACCAACACCGCTCCCCTGCAGCCAAAAGTGTTCCCAGTCCCACCTATTTGAGCAAAATCCCTGCAATGGCTCAGGCCCTGCTCGCTCTTTTCCACGGGCTGCTTTTATTTCCCCAGCAATCGATGAGTACAAGCCCCTGGATGCCACCACCAACCCCTCTCTGATCCTGGCTGCTGCCCAGATGCCAGCCTACCAGGAACTGGTGGATGATGCTGTTGCCTACGGGAAAAAACTTGGCGGGTAAGTAAAGAGGGTTTTTTTAATCTCGGTAGATCTAGATTTAAGATGCCTTATTTATATAAATAGCATTTAGTACTGCTAGCAATGTACTGAGGTTTTCCCCGCGTGTATCTGTGGGTGTATCTCCTGCCCCCAAAAGCCTCAACCCTTAAAGAAAAACATCTGCTGCCCGTTTCCTGCTCGGGAAAACACTCTTGAGTCAACAGCATTTTAGGAAACGGGATCCAAAGGCTAATAGTGCCTTTGGTGGAGCAGCAAGGGCAGAACATAAACACAGAGCAGAGCAGAAGTGGCTACTTGAACTCTGGAATTTAACGTTAAATGAGCTGTGAAATTTGAGCTTCAAATCCATGCCAAGGTGTGAAGGCACTTTTTGTTGTGGGGTTTTGTTTTTTTTTTTCCTCCCATAGAAACTAATTTGTTCTTTATGGTTTTTTTTCAGGTCAGAAGAGGAACAGATCCAAAATGCTTGTGACAAACTTTTTGTGTTGTTTGGAGCTGAAATCCTGAAGAGGATACCTGGCCGCGTGTCCACAGAAGTAGATGCAAGGTTGGCTCTTCTTCCTCTGGGTTACCCTGAATATTTGTACTTGAAATATCAAGAAAGAGACATAATGGGAGTTGGAGGAAGATACTGGTGACTAGACAGCTCACTGCTTTAGGGCTAACAGGAGTTAATATGCTTAATTAGAGCATAAATTTTACTTAGTTTGCTTGATTATAACTTAACTTGGTGACAACACTTTATAAAAAAAAAGTAATGCCAAGCTTGGACTTTTATCACCTTCCTCTTGTTCCTTAAGCAAGAGAAACCTCACGTTTCCAGCAGACTTAGGAGTTTTGCTCGTTCTCTTCTGTTTGAGAATGTCTTCTCCATTTACCAAGAAATCTTAACAGTTTATTTGAAGACCTGCATAGGATTCAGCTGTTAATTCACTTCTCATGCTCAGCTTCTGCATTTGTTATGAAAAACTCGAGGAAAACTATAATCTATAACTTTTTCAAGGAAAGCTGTCTTGAGGTCTGGATCCTCCCAGTCAGTCACACACCTACTTGATGGGCTCGCAATCCAAGAAGTATCTCTGAGAACAAAAACCTGCCATTGGCATGTAAATGCTGATAAAACAGTGTTTTTCAATGTGATTTAGGGGGGGGTAGAGTATTTTAAAAAACCCAACTCGGTGAGTTTTAAGCAGTTCTGCTTTTGTTTCAAAGGTTGTCCTTTGATAAGGAAGGAATGATTCAACGGGCCAGGCGCCTCATTGACCTTTATAAGGAAGCAGGAATTGGTAAAGATCGTATTCTCATAAAGCTCTCATCAACATGGGAAGGAATCCAGGCTGGCAAGTAAGTATTTGTGTCCCCGGTGTGTGATTTGCTGATTCAGAGCACTCTGCTTCTGCCTGCTCGCAGGAACCTGACAAACTCATTCTGCACTTGCAACATAGAACTGTTTGGAAAGCAGGGCCCCAGGAGAGCTGTTCCTCAGGCTCCAGCTGCCAAGCTGGGTGCTCTGCTACAGCCTTCTGATGAAAAAGTTTGTTCACACAAACAAAATCTGGCAGTGCAAAACATTTGCTGTTAGCTTAAAATGCAAAAGCTTATAAACTGTACCGCATTTTTAATTTAACTCAAGAAAAGCAGTAGTTTTAACTTCCTAGCTTGTAACCAGACTCTGAATGGAGTAGGTGAGCAAAGTGCTGTGTCTGCAGGGTGCTGGAGGCAGAGTTTGGGATTCACTGCAACATGACCCTGCTGTTCTCCTTCGCCCAGGCCGTGGCCTGCGCCGAAGCCGGAGTCACTCTGATTTCCCCCTTCGTAGGACGGATCCTGGATTGGTACGTTGCAAACGGAGATAAGAAAAGCTACGAGCCTTCAGAGGATCCAGGTATTGTTAAAAGTACAACAGCTCCTCGTTCAAACCGCCGTTTATTCAAATAAATCCTCTCATGGAAAAAATGTTCATTTTGAGCGTGTTCTAAATAACCGTTTGTACTTCAGAGGAATTCTCCTGAAAGCTGCTGATCTCTCCTTTTTAGGAGTGAAGAGCGTCACTAAGATCTATAACTATTACAAGAAGTTTGGCTACAAAACCATCGTGATGGGTGCTTCCTTTCGAAATACGGGAGAAATAAAAGCACTCACAGGCTGTGACTATCTCACCATCTCACCCAAGCTGTTGGCAGAGCTCAGCAAAGAGTACGTCAAGTTAACTCCCACGCTCAGTGTAAAGGAGGGTAAGTCCCTTTCTGTGTCACACAGGCTTCCTCAGCCTCCCCTTCTTCAATGGTTGGGTTCCCCTCACCTCGGGGGTTCTTGCTTCCCTCCTGCTCTAAGGGAAATTCCTCACCCCTCTCTACAGGAAATACTGGAGCCTCCTTACAACCGTACAGCTGCAGCTGCTGACACACAGTCAGTTTGTTGGTGACTGGGGGCCCACTGGGGTTACTAATTGCAATTAAGATGAGCTTTGAGCGTGCTGGAATAGGGTGCCCCCCTCTCCTGAGAGCACAGGGAGAGCAGAAGGGGAACTTTTACACTTTGTATGATTGGAGTGAAGTTTTACTGAATATTAGCAAAGATGCCAATCCTAGTTTAATCTTACGTAAATATTGTGTCAGCGCTACAATTGGCTCCAGACATGCCAAGAGGGGTGTTTTCTTCCAAAAACTCTAGAAATTAATCACAAATGAAGTGACTTGGTGATCACTTAAGTGATTCCGTGCCACCATGGTTTTGAACGTCTGTTCCCATTGCACTACCCTTGCTTTTCTGTTGCCTTATTAAAATGCTACTTTACAACTCCGAAAATGAGATTTGTGCACAGCTGTAGCCACGGGCTGCTGCTTGGAGGCTTGTTCTCAATCGAGCTTTTGTTAGGTACTGCCAAATCATCAAAGACCTAATTGTTTGGCGTATTTGCTTAGAATGCCTCACTGGGCAGGATTGTTGCATTAAGTCTTGAGAATAGGCCTGGAAGTCCCGTACCATTCGGAAGCAGATACAAGATAATGGCAGACACATAAACACTGTGTTTTCAGAGAAACTCATTATCCAGGCTACTTTTCCCCCCCAAAAACCAGACCAGGAGCACCCTCAGTCTTGCACCCTGAAGTGTGCTCCTGTAAGAATTTGTGTTAAAAGCGGTGGTTGACATTTTTTAACAGCTGGAGATGGTCAGAACCCTGAGACTGTTTTAGGAAAGCCTGTGGTGTTTGATAATAATCCAATTAATACGACTTGGCTTCTTTTTCAATTCCCCCTGCACAGCTCAGGCCTGTCCGCTTGAGAAGATCCACCTGGATGAGAAGGCATTTCGCTGGCACCATAATGAAGACCAAATGGCTGTGGAGAAACTGTCTGATGGGATCCGAAAATTTGCTGCAGATGCAATTAAGCTGGAGAGGATGTTGAAGGTAGATGTTATATCACGCCATCCCTCACCTTCCCCTGTCCCACAGCTGTGACACGGCTGAGGATTAGGAACCTGTGAGCAAGTCCCATCAGGTTTTTGCACAGGTCTTAACTAGGAGAGGCTGGTAGAAAACTGCCCACCTAAATTAAGGGAATTTGGTAAACTTCACTGCATCTCAAGAAAGATGTACATCATGCCAGATGTACAGCCACGCCTGCGGTGCGAGGCCCAAGGCGGTGTTCAGACTGACACCTGATCAAGATAAAGCTACTGGCAAAGTGAACAATCCCTTCAGTCTAATTCGGAACTCGTTTGCTGTCAGCAGTGGTACAAGACCCATAAATAATCCTCAGAGTGAGCTGGAAATAAATCCTGCTTGTACTTGGCACGAGAAGGCACCAAGGAGAGATGTGTTGAGTACTGCCAGGCCCTGGGAAAGTCTCCTCTCCGTTTATGAAGGGTCTTTCAAATGATTAATTGAATTTGGGGGAGAAAAAATACACACGGAGTGTGCCTGATCAAGGCACTTGTTCTTGGTGACTGACAGCTACTTTCTAGTGACATAAACCTGCTTTGCTGTAGCTCTGCTGCTTCTCCTGCAGCTCTGGAACTGCTGCACAGCTCCCAAACTCTTTACTCAGCTGCTTTTTGTTCAATTCTCTCTTTCTAGGAGCGAATGTTCAGCGCTGAAAATGGAAAGTAGACAAATGAGGCTGCCCTTGAGTGCTCCAGGCTGAATGAGTGATCAGATGAGGTTCCGTGGATGTACACGTGTCGTACCAGTCAAAGTTTCATGCTATGTGTGGATAGATTCCTGTATGATGCTTTTATATCAATTTGCAAAGGGACAAATAGAATTTCAAATTTTTGTGGCACTTTTGTCAATACATGCAAAATTAACACAGATTTTCCTTGTAATGTGCTCATTTCCCTGCTGCAGGGAACACCTGATGTAGTATTTTAATTTTTTTATTAAATTCCTAATTAAGTTTCCATTCCTAATACATTAAGAAAGAAGGTTTTCTTTCATGCTGTCTTATTTTCATTAAAGAGAAGACACAGGCTTCAAAAGCCATCTTTGGTACAAAATCCACAAATGCATATATATAATATATATATTATATACATCAAACCAACCAGACTCCAGTCTCTTCCTGACCTCTTTCTGCAGCCCAGGTGGCAGCAGCAGGGACTTGCTGGTTGCCAAACTTGCTGCGTGTCATCATAATTAGTATGTCAAGGCTTTTTAGCGGGGAGGAAAAAAGCCCTATCATAAGCCATTTTTAGGAATTTTACCAAATACCGGTTTTGTGTACCCAAAGCAAGGTAAAGGTGAGAACATGGCATTGATTGAAGCTAAAAATGTCCCTGGGATTACAACACAGGCTGAGGCTACGACTACCCCGATATTATTGAAGGCTACACTTTCAAAATGAAGTAACTGAGTCTCTCCAGCAGTTAATAAATAACTCGACCATTGGTTAATGTGAGTTTGCAGAGCTCCCCCTCAGCTGCTCAGAGCTTTGTGTATTGTCTCTGGAGGCCTCGCTGCTTCTCTTTATGCAACACTCGGGGAGTTGCTGCCAACCCCACCTCACAACCGAAAGGGTGGGGGGGTTGTTTTTTGGTTTTTTAAACACCCCTCCTCTCCTCATTGTTCTGAAGCTGCTGCTTCCAGCCTTCCTCGGGAACGACCTAATCTTAACGCAGCGCTTACCAATTACAGGGCTGTTCTATAAAATTGGGATGCATCTGATTACATTTCATGCTGTATTTCATTAAGACTAATTAAATATCTCTTATTAATTTATATAGGTCCAGTTCCATCAAGAGTAGACAAGAGGTTCCTGTTTATATGTAGACACAATTAACCATTTCCTGAGAGAGTTGCCAGAACTTAACCTCCTCATTTAACAAACTAAAAGAAAGGCAGCACAAGGGCTACAATATTTATCCCCACTCGCTGCGTCCAGCTTGAGTAACACCCACACTGTCCCACGCAGCCAGCTGAGCTGCTGGGCTGGGATTTAGATGCCTGCAGTCCTTACAAACCCTTCCCAGAGTACTGGTATCCTGCTGAAAAGGAAACTGAACTCCAAGGACAAGCAGAGCTAACCACCTGCACAGCGCCACGGCGACGCTCACAGCTGCAGAGAGGAGAGAGCAGCGAGAGCCACCACGAGGCAGAGCAACCAGGGATGATTTTGGAAAGACAACACCAGGCATTTCAGCATGTTTTCTCAAAACTGCTGTTACAATAATCAGAACAGGTGACGGGGTAGGATGTGGATCCTCAGACAGATAAGAATATCTCCCCACAGCAACAACCCTGTTTAATCTAGTGAACTGTGAGTGTTAAACACAATGTTGGTGGCAAAGAGCTCAAGCGTTTCCCACACTCTGAAGGGGAAGGTCTGGGGCTGTTGCTGGTCTCCTTCTCTTTCTTCCTCCCATTTGCTGACAGATGATGAGCCTCTCGACAGGCTCTAACTCCCCCTGGACAGCGGGATGATTCTCTGCCTGCCACGACTAGTCTAACACCAAGGCAAGCACGTCCTAATGCCTGACTTCTTAGCAAAGGAATGAGGAGGTATTTTAGGCTGCTACTGCGTTCTTACAGGTGGAAGGATTCAGGCACGATTACACCACAGAGAAGCTGTGCTACCCGAGTTACCACTGACCCTGACTGGTCCATCCCCAGACCAGCTTCATTCCAGAAGCAACACTAAAGGTCCATCTGTCTGAGCTTTGCATTTCCCAGCCCACCGGTACCAACAGGCATCTTTTAGTGGAGCCATTCTGAGATTCATACCTATTTCCCATTAAAAACCAGTAATTCCAAGGCTGTCAGAGCCCTGGGGCACCAACACATCTTTTCTCCAGAAGAGCATAGAGAGCTACACACCAGTTTAGTGAAACACCTCGGCTGTGCCTCTGAGGTACCATCACTTCCCTTCACCTGCCCTAGGCTTTAGCTGCTACTGACAAAGGGTCAATCCTGAAGGAACTTTCAGACTGCCCTAAAATAGTGATAGAGCAAAGTTGGTCGCTTGAGGAACAAGGATCCCAGTAAAAGCTTTATTACCCCGCTGAGCTGGTAACCCCACACGTCTCTGAGCAACCAGCCTCACACCATGGCAGGGTGGGAATTCAGGTGCATGGAATTTGGGGTTTGCCTCTGTGAATCTGGGCTGTTGGAGGTTTTGAGCCCCTGCAAGAAATACCCCTTTTTCCTTCTGGATGAGGCAAGGGCTCTGCACCCTCACTGCACCAGCAGAGCCATGGGATCTGTCACCTCACATAGCTGGGATGCAGCTGGCCAGGCTCAGTAACACCATGAGGTTCAAACACAACTCTGAAGCATTCCAAAAGTTGCTCAAGACAATAAAATAAATACTACAGTGAAAGAGGAAGAAGGAGGAAAAGGTACCTCAGGAACGGCCAACCCTTACTCCGCTTGCCTACAGACACGTGGTCCCTTTTGGAGCCGAGGGGGCAGGAGATGAACCAGTTACACACAAAATGGTCACTGTCAGGGGGTCCCCTACCTGCTCTGGTGGCAGCTGTGGTTTCCCCACTTCAGCACAGGATCTTCTCTTCAGTCCAGGCTGGATGCTGCGAGGTGTCCGATGGACGAAGCCCACATCCATTCTGAAACGGAGCGAAAACCAACCAACATAAACCCTCAGCCCTTACATCTGCTCATCCACTCACACAAAGCATTTTACCCCATAACTCTTCCCCAACTCCATCCCTCTCCAGGGGATGAGGAGACCTCTCCCAGGATCCTGTCTGAACCCAGTTTACAATCTCCTCCTAGTGCTTTCCCAGACCTTTACACACCTCCTCAGGTTAAGAAGTCAGGAGCAGGAGATGTCTTTTGTCTCCCAGAAAGGCTTTTAGCTATCACAGCCACAAGGAGAAGCTTAGAGTTAGCAAGCAGCAGCAAAGAAAACGTGGGGAGGAAGGTAAAAATCCCAAAGAACCCTTTAAAACTTGATTTTAAAATGCTCTTACCCTTTATTAAATATACCCAGAGCCAGTACTACTTCCCAGCAGCAAAACCTAAACTTTTCCAGCCCCTTGGAGTAAAAAGCCTCCCTCTACCACCTTCACCTGAGCCCAACTACCAGACCCTCCCCAGGAGAGGGGCTTCACCTGGGCTCCCCCAGCCCTACGCCAGGAGAAGAGCCAGCACTGAGGCTGTATCTCCCCCAGCCTGGGGGTCTTCCCTACATACCAGGATCCTGCAAATTTCCGTGCAATTAGTGCCTGCCTGCAGAGATCTTGACACCTATCAGAGTCCCAGAGCATTCCTGCAAGAGAAAAATGTTCAGGAAAAAATATTAGAGCCTCCAGCAAGAGCAGACTGTACCCAGCACTCAGCAAGTGACTTAAATGGACCTTTCAAACTCTTCACTAATTCTCAGGCAGGGAAGTAACTGGCAGAAATAAAATGAAGAAAACAAGCCCACAGGAGAGAGCAAACTGTGTTTAACAGAGTGGGCAGACAGTTGAGCTCGGGAGCAGGGAATACAGCCGGTGCATTTTGTTTGTTGTGTGGGTGTTAATTTTTGTCAGAGTTGGGTTGATGGTCGGACAAGATGATCTTGAAGGTCCCTTCCAACCTGGAAGATTCTATGATTCTATGATTTCTGGTTTGCTCGCAGAACCGAGAAAAACCCACCCACAAAACACGCAAATCGTGAAGCAAATACATTTGAGACTCACAAGGAGAAGAATAAATGGAAGTAAAAAGCTGAAATACCTTTTATTTGGGATCAAATGTTGTCACCTAGGTTTTCCATGCAGGCTTTAAAATTAAATATTAGGTATATTCCAAAGAGAAAATACAAAATATCCAATTTGAGTGATTTTGCTGCTTCTTGGCTAAAAAAATTTTGTTGTATTCAGTACAGTTATGGAAAATGCTTTCAACACAAACTAATTAAGAAAAATAAAAGATAGATGATCCCAAACTCAGCTCTGGTCTCCCTATGGCACATTTTATTATTCATTCCTAAGGGTCCATAGGTAAGAGAAGAGCCTCGCTGTAAGGGCTTGTGGTGTTGGGGCTGAAAATCAAAGCACGTGGCTGAGTTTCAGATCTACCAGGCACCTGAACAGACCCAGAAATAATACTTAGTATGAGATAATACAGGAAATAACATGTGATAACTGTTAGAATAGGCTTAGATACAATTAGTAGTTCAAGTCAATACAAGTAATTATTAATTCACCAGCAGCTCAGATCAACTTAGCTTTAGTGCAGCTGATGTGGAAGTGAAAGGATGAGGAAGTTTAGGCAAAGCAGCCAGTTTCAGGGCAAAAGGTGTGAAGAAACTGCTGAGCTCTGAGGAGCTGGGGAATATATTTTTTTACCTTATATGATTTCGCCCAATTAGTTTGTATGGATTTAACTGGTTTTGTACTGGAAAATAATAGAACAGAGATTTGGCAGCACAACCATTCCTCTCTCTCCTTGATCCAACATACATGTAGAGGCTTCCCCCAAGGACGCCCAAACCAGGCAGGTTTTGTCCTACGTAATTCCTCCATAAATCAGCAGGAATGATTGTCTGAGGGAACACTAGTATTTTCCTTTTTACTTTTTTTTTTTTCCTCTTTTCACTCCCTATTTGTACCTTTTGCACGAATTTCATTTCACATCACTCATGAATTTGCTGTAGCTGTACAGCATTTATTTTTGAACATTTCTCTTCTGCTGGGAAAAAACGTAAAACCCCTCCACCACCCAGAAAAGGTGGAAATTCCTTCTAAACTGGGAATCCAGCTTCACCACTGCAGCACCTGAGCAGTGCAAGTCCCACCTCTTATTCCCAGGGATACATGACTCCAGTGAATATTGTTGGTGTTTGACACCAGAGATCAAACCCCAAGCCTGGAGCAACCCCCCAAGCTCCAACTCCCCTCCAGTACCAGCACACCCATTTAAATTTCCCTCGTTCAAGACTCAAAATGAACAACAATTCCGGGTCAGCCCTTGGCTTTACACAAAAAAAAACTGCCAAGGAAAGACCTCTGGGGAAAAAGAGGGTTTAGTGATGCTGAGAAGGGATCATTTCTAAGGAAAGGATGCGGGGTGGCATTAGCACACGGTGGTTTAGGAGATGTAGGAGATGACAAAGGATTGAGGCTTCTGGGACATGATTTCTATCTATGCTGCCCTCACCCTCATAGGAAAAGGGAGCAGACACTATGGTCACAGGTTACTGGGAAGCCACAGGAGTAGTTTGTTGCTTACAGCAGGGCTGGGTGTATTTAACTCTGCTAATACACAGTTTGTGCTGCTGTAGCCCTGGGTGGTGTCCCAGGTTTTCCCTCCTTCAGCTGCAGAAGGCACAGGCCCTTTTTCAGGAACTGGAAGGGGAAAATAACAGCTTTGCACCTGGGGGCTCGGGGATGGAGTTGGCTGGTGGCTGAGGAGGAAGGTGAAGGTCCGCCTGGAGCTCTACCACCACCTCGTGGGGAGGAGGCAGCATCTCAAGACTCACAGAGAAGCAATTAACTGATGAGCACAAACGCTGGGTTATTAGCCTTCCCCTGCGGTGGCAGGTCTCCAGTTTCATCCTCCAGCTCCCTGCAAATACACAAGGCTCGGGGAAAAGAAAAGAGAAAAAACCAACCCAAACACTTTCTTTCCTCTTTCAGCTCTCTCTTCCATCCCACAACCCAATGCACAGAGGGAGAGGGGCTGCTGCTCCCCCTCTATTCTTGAAACGAGGGTGCAGGAGAGCAGAGCTATTGGGGAAAAAAGGCAGTAGGATCCACATATCTGACACAGGAAGTAAATACATTTATTTTCCACCTCAGAACATAGAATTTCACTTTAAAACTAGTCTTTAGAGATACATTCTTTCCTGCAGGGTCCAACCACACAGCTTTAGTGGGGGGTGTGGTGCTGGGATGCAGTGACATGGGTTTGTCTTCTTGTTGGTGAAAAAAAATCCTTTGTGGGGGTGCAATAAAGGAACATTTCTTTACAGCTGTAAAGAAACAGCTGTAAAGATTATCCTATGGATGAATCATCTGAAAAGGCCCTCGTCCCATTGGATTTATTCTGCAAGTGTTTCTGTGCCACATGTTGGCAGGGACACTCTTGAGGCAGATACTTCAATTTCTGCCCATAAGAAAACTGGAGGAAAATAGAGAATTATGGTTCTCTAATAAAAAAAACCAAACTCAGCAGCTGGATGTTGGTAGGAACAGAGAGATTTCTAGGTCCCTAGAACCATCACACACTCCAGAGCCCAACACTGAAACCATTGGGAATTGTGCAGGTTGGAAATCTCCAGGATCTGATGCTTTCGATGCGCTTGAGAAGCAGTTTCTGGCTTTGGGACAAAAGGGCCCATCATGTGGTTTAAATGCCAGAATCCTCTACAAACAACCCACCACAAAGGCAGCAGAACACTAAGTTTTTGCAAACATTGCCAAAAGCTGGTCCTCTCCGGGGCGCGTGAATCACCAGGTAGAGGGGAAAAGCACCCTAAACTTTTAGGGTTTAGGTGAACAGAACACCTGCTAAATGAGCATGTCAGGAGCTGGTGTGTTTGGGGGACCCCAAACATCGCCTCTGGCTGATTCCTCAGAGGTTCAAGCCAGTTCTATGCCATTTCCAACCCCCACCACTCGATCAATCATTAACAGAGAGCTTTCAAATTAACTTTAAAGCTAAAGATTAGCAGGGGAGAAAGGGAGAACACACTAACTGTGCAAGGCAGGGCACTGAGAGCTCAACAGGCACAAGGAATAAGCAGCAACATTCCTCATCTATGCTAATACTCCCCCAAAAAACACCTGCTGCTACTTGTCAGTCTTGTTACACCTAATTGGGTTTAAAAAAGTATTTAAAATTGGGCCGCTGAGCAGTGTCAGCAGGCTCCAGTCTTACAACCAGGGAGAGGAGAATACCTGCCATTTTAAGACATGACATTTTCAAACCCAGTGGTGGAAAACTTGGGATAAATACCACTGCTGGGAGGGCTGGGATGGGACACCTCGCTGAGCTGCTGCTGGCACACGAGGCACAGAAGATACAAACCCAGGTATTTGAGTTCTTCAGCACAAGAAGTTTAAAAATGCAACTTAACCAAAAATCCTTACTCTTTCCATTACGTCACTTCACGTTCTTTTACTTGATGTGAACACCTAAGCAAAAAAAAAAAGGAAAAATCCAAACATATTTTTACATCTGTAGAAGAGAACTAACACGGAACTGAAGCAGGGAAGTAACACAACATCCTGAGCCACACACACGCTGTTGCCCCCAAAGAACCCCTGGTGCTTTTGCTTTCAGCACAAACAGGAGTGACAGAAAGAGCTCGAGGCACTAATGGGAAATTTTTGTGGAGTCAAGAGGTTTGTTGCTGCACTGAAAGCTCTTCCAATATGAAGAATTAGATGAAAATTTACAAAAGGTCAAACTCTCTACGTGTCATTCTCAATAAGAGTGTGATTAGTTCTGTGTGTGCATGATAAGTCAAATGGTAATGAGCAAAAATGATGGATACTGCCTTCCCATTTTAATCCACTCACATAACACCCCCTCAAAATAAACAGAATAAAACTTCCCTCAAGGTAGCTGGTGAGACAAATTGCTTCATGTTTTCTCCTTCAATCCAATTTTTTTTCCCCTCCAGTTTTAGAATCATTTCTTCTAATCCCTGGCTAAAACTGGCCATGCCATATTAGAAATGAGAAGAGCCATCATCACTAATTGCTCGCAGTTTGCCAACAGGATTTCTAAAATGACCTTGCCAGCCACAGTGCTGGCTTGCCATTGCCCCCGAGAGAGAGGGATGTTTTACCAACATCTTTTTGCCTCCTGGCTGGAAGCTGGGCCACATCCCCACAGCCACTGTCCTCCTCACCAACCCCCGCAGCAAACTGTGGGCACTGGCACCCATCACCTCTCCAGCCCTCTCTCCTGGATCACCCAATTCCCACTCCATTCCCCAAAAGCAGCTCCAACACTGGGGGCAGTTTTGGTTACCAAGGAGATAGGAATGGACATGTGATGTGAAAAAAAAATTAAAGTATACACTGTTATTCTCCTTTATCTGCTCCCACATGGGAAGAACAAGGAAGTTTAAGAAAATCTAAAAGCAGTGTTCTTTCTACATCAATGTATTTCCCAATGCAGACACAAACAAAGCACTTCCAACAAGTCCCAGATTCCCCCAAAATAAGGAAAATAGTACAACTGAGAATTGACCAAAGCTTGTAATGGCCTGAATAATGTTTTTTCACCTGGCAGCACCCTGCAGAGAGCTTCACAATTAAGGAATAAAACAGGGCACGGGACAGACAGCAATATTCTGTTTTTACAGGCAGGCAATGAAAGGTCGACTGATTTTTGACAAATTCCCATGGAAGCAGAGTCTCAAAGGTAACACAGACTTGTAGCCTCTCAGCCTCCCACATCAGGAAGGAGACTTCGTTGTGCAGCTACAGCCAGAACTCCCTCACCTCAGAAGCCACATAAATTGTGCCCACCTCCACCAGGACCCCAAATTCCTGACCCCAACCCCACTAAATTCCCTGCTCGGGCAAACGCTGGAGTTCAGGGCATAAAGCTTCACCTCCTCTATTTAAATAACGCTTTTGGTGGGAGAGAGTGTCTCCTTGCTGTACTTATACAGTGTTCAACACTAAATGACCCCAATTCCACACACAACTGCAGCACAAATACAAAAACTTGCCACGTCATTTCAGCAGCCAGCCCACTAAAGGATGTCCTGACAGTGACAGAGGGCAACAAATCCCCAAGAAGACTTGTCAGGAACGAGGATTTAAGCCATCAAAGCTATTTGATAGTTCAATTTCTATCAGAGCCCAATTTTCATTTCAAATTCTAATTTTAATTTCTATCAAAGCCAAAAAAATCTGTAAACTGGGCTGCAGAATGTAACAGTAGAAGATGCAACAAATCCCATAGGAGATTATCTTTTAAAAATCACACTGAATTCTTCAGTTAGAACTGAAAAATTGAATTGGTACAGAAAAGACACAGGATTACCCTGCTTGATGATGGTTATAACCATTATATTATCCTGTTAAGAGGGGGGAAAAAAATGCAACCCCAGAGGTCCTTTCCCTCAAAACACTGCAGAAATGTTGCCCTCAGTTCCAAGCCAGAAGGAAAAATGCCAATCTGTCTGCTTTCCCAGAGATTTATTCTGTTTGAATTGCCTGAAACAGCAGAAAATATTTTTGGTCTCATTATTCCTTTTCATGCTCAACTGCAAGCCACATCTGCTGCTCAAAAGGAAAGAGAAGGCCAGATTCCATCTTCTAGCTGGTTCCTCAGAAGATGTGATCCACAGTAGCTGTTTCCATTTTTTTCTTCCTTTGTCCACAGAATTACAGCGAGAGACAACCACAATGTACTTGCCAGAGAGAAATATTGCAAACATTCCAAAGAGAACAAAACCCTTAACATAAGCACCACAAAGGACAACAGATAACCAGTTAGAAGACCATTTAAAAACAGCTGAGCAAACTTTTTAAACAGAAGTCCAATAATGTGAACAGGCATGGAAAGAAAACAAGGGCACATTATGCTGCCAGTATCACCGCAGGGAGCTGCCTTCAAACAACTGGTTCTGCTGTATTCAGAGTTCAGAGAAGCATTTTCCATCCTATTGCAAATACATCCACGTGTCCCAGAGACATTCCAGAGTTCAGAGGGTGACTTTGTGACCTACCAAAAGCAAGGTGAGAACGCACCTTGCATTTCAATGAAGCTCTGGGTGTAGATTTTGATATTTGAAACACAAGCACCAGACTGTACACAGAGTTCCAGGTCCTCTTTGGGGCAGAATCACTAATGATCAGCCTAGAGCAAGGTCTTCAGCTTCAGCAATTTGTATTCACAGCACCAAATATATACATTTTTTTTAACAAGCCACAGTTCCCACATCTGCAAGTTAAGGGTCTGGGGAGAAGCGGTGAAAAAAGACATAGCAACAAAAAGGCAAGGCTGCTTCTGAAGCGTTTCCGTATTCACAACCTTCATCCACTCTATACATGCAAAACCCAACATGGCCACTTCTCTGTCACAGCCACGTCACAGTCCACAACAGAATTTGAGGGCTGTTTTATCCAGTTCACAGAGAAGCAGATCTTAGCCCCACTGGTTCTTCATCCATCCCATTTGCAGAGACCTGCTCCTTCATTTCCTGCTGAATGAAACACAATCCAAACATGACACGACCTGTAAGCCCACAGCTGGGACAGAATTTCTAACACACATTCAACTGAACAAAAGATTTTTATGGGTTTTCAGATGTGTTCTACGTGACAAGACGACAGTCAGTCAAACAACCAAGCCATCACCAAAGAAATTAAATCCATTCTTTCCCAATACTCTAAACTACAGCTGACTAAATGCTGACTTGCCAAAGCACAAAGAACACCACACACGAGAAGTTTCTCTTAACAGAAACATGGAGCCTACTCTGCGTATTACTTTACATGCTGTGCATTTCCCAACCCATTTTACCTTATTAATTTTTTTTAATAACCATAAATGCTTTTTTACTGAGCAAGACATAACTGACTCAATTGGTAGATAGAAGAGGATACACACTGCAGCTGTTAACCAAGGGAAAAAAGATTCTTTCAGGGGACAATACTCCCAGAACTAGAAGATGCTCCCCACTGTCTGCTCCTAGTTCTTACCTCCCGTATTGCCTCACCTGACATTGCAAAGGATGAGAAGATTCTGGACAGCAGGAAGAGTGGAATTCTCGTTCTGTCCTGTCACCAGGTGCCTGTCCAGCACGACGTGCACAGCATCCGGAATGCTGGCTAAACCCAGGGGAAAAAGCAACACCCATTGTGTTAGTGGGCACCACCTCAGTTTCAGTATCACATCTCTGGGAGAGCTACCACAGGAGGTAACTCTTTTGATCAGACAGATTAACTGGGTGACTGCTACGTTCATCTATAACCCCCCATGGGACAATCCTGAGCCCCTGATCCTGAAACGTCACTCAAAAGTCCTCTCTGAAAGGACAGCAGGACTGGTCCCTTGATTCAATGAACACCAGATGGGTAAAGATGCATATATAAGACATTTTCCTAATAAAAGCCTCAAAGTGTATATTTTTAAAGTTGTGATTACCCTGCAGTGCAATATAAACTCTTTTTATGGAAGACATCAAAGCTGCAATCACCAAGCTACAAACAGCCTGCAGGGAGATACTTTCTGGCCAGTTATAACACCCTGATGTGCCAGTATCTACCAGCAACGGCTCAGTATCATCCCAGACAGAACCATTATTCTGTCAGAAACAAACAACTCACATTTCCTTCTCCCTCTCCCAGCCACTGACTCTCTAAATACAGACTAAGTGCCTTCAAACCCCACACGCTTTTCCTCTTCTTGCTTCCTTTGTCAGTTCCACCACAACCAAGGGTGTGTGACAAAACCACAGTGACAGCAGCTTTCTGTCTGGGGACTGAACCCTTCCTACAGAAGGTGGCGGCAGCAGCTCACTCCAAAAGCACCAGGGTCCCATTTAGACACAGGAGCAGGCTGACAACAGCATGGATGGAAGAGGATTAAGCAAAGAATAGACAACAATTTGATAAGACAGTGGCATTTCTTCTTAGCAAAAAATAGATGGCCAGTATTAGGAGCCCAGTTCTGTTTCCTGCCTGTGCCATGTGTGCAATCTCTAATCTGGTGACTTCAAACTGTACTAGGTCAGTGGATGGTAACTACTCTGTTAAATAAAGGGTGACACAAATCTCCCATGCTTCTCTTTGAGGAGAAATTTTAAAAAATTACCTTAAAAAAAAAAAAACCAACTGAACAACAGCTGCAATTGAATAGAGACATTTATAGCTTATTATTTAATTTTCCCTGTCACTCTTCAGTATTACAAGAAAGCTGCCTGTAAAAGAAAATGACACTTTTCCCTCCACATCCAGAAATAACCTAGGGAAGGAAAAGTGACATTTTTGTGTTTTAATGGATTTATTTGCCACATGGGCCAGAATTTCAGATTTTGCAGTTCAAAAGTCAAACTTTTACATTTTGCCTAATAATAATTAATGAAACTACTAGTAACAAACAAGAAAAATACTACAAAATCAGATCTAGGTCTGAGTGAAACATTGATGGTAAAAGACAGCTTATCAGAGGAACCAGAAGCACTCAGTATAGAGCCTCCAGCTTTCAATTATGAACTATTTGGTCGAATAGAAGAGAATCCCAAAATCCAGAACTTAACCCCTCCTGGCAGAGCATGTAAAAGCCCGGCGATGAGTGTGCTGTGCTGTCCTGCCCTACTTCTCCTCACGCAGCATTTTGTGGCGTTTATTCTTAGAACAGTCATCGTTTCTAATCCACTCGGGTATTTGTTTATATCCACGAAATGGAAATGCAGGATGAGATATCCTGTCAGAATCCCCTTCAGCTGTTGGTCAACTGGCACACACTGTCATTTGCAAAAAGCAGCCACCAAACGTGAAGCGCTGGACAAGAAGAAAGCGACATACCACTAAATGTAGCTCCAGAATCCTTCACAAAATCTTCTACAATAATGGATAAACTGGCAAAATTAGGCTGCCTTACTAGTTCGTACACGGAAGGCTGAAAAAGATCAAAAGGAAATTAGTCTGTCTCTTGCTTTTTATAAAAAGAGCCAAGCAAAACCAACACATACTTCCACCTGCAGTTTATTTTTGATGTTCCCCCTGTGATTCTCCCAAATGTATATAAGAAATGTAACAGGAGCTGAGCATAAAACCAAATGACCACAAGCAGCTTCTGTGGATTTTCTGTAGGGAGCAAACTGAAAATTCTTATGCGATACATAAGGAAGGGAAGAATGACACAAGCAATTTCTGCACATCAAGTGGACACTGAACAGTTGCACGCAATTAACTTCATAAAAACACAGATCTGTTTGGCTGTTGGACACAAACATTTGGACACAAATGCTGTGCCACTTGCAGAGGCCAAATAACAGCACTCAGCTTTGGAATGAGTACGGGAAACAGCTTAAATGAAGAGAGAAAAATGAAAAATACTTAGTTCGGTTTTTGTAGGCACAGAAAGAACTTTAATTTCATGGTTTCCATAGCAACTGTATCTGGGCCGTACCATGTCATTTATTTTAAATATTTTATCATGGATTGTCATGCCAAATACAAGCACAGTGGGACATTGACAGCTTTTGTGATAAACTTAATTTATTAACTTTGCATGTTAATTTTCAACTCTAGAAGTTGCATTGTAGAGGTTTGCGTCCTCTTGGCACACAGGTACAACTGCCATGGGAATGGTGTGTGACATGAGAGACTGGACATTAAATAAAACATCAACAGTATCCAGTTACTTTTTGAATTACAAGCCTGTCTGTACAAACAGCCTTTTTTCCTAAAACTTCCTCTACCTTTTAAAATGAAAAAGCACCTTGAGAAATATAAGTTATCTCCAGCATTCATGAAACCAAAAAAAGTTGTTCTTAAAAGCCCTCTGCTATGAATCTGAGGAGCCATGGCAGTCGTTTCCAGCATTTCATCAACTCAGTTTAAAGTTTACTGAGCAATCAGAAGGAAAACTCTCCACAGGACAGGAAAGTGAGACAATCCCTTCACACCCTCGGTGTTGGGCCCCCTTGCCAATGACAACCCTCTGTATCTTGCACAAACCAAGGGCACCGAACCCATGATTCATGTTTGTAGGAAGTTCTAGATAAGACTCATCCCCTGAAATCACAGGCACCCACACAGAGAAGTCAGGTGAAAAGCTCAACCTACCCCTGTGAGGCTGTATCCCTGAAATACCCAGGATTTATCCTCATTGGTGGCACAACACAAAGCTGCGACGCCATGTCCAACAGCACAGATAGGCTCTAGAGGAAAAGCAGAGCATCTCTGAGAAGCTGTGAGCATCTTCAACAGCCAAAATACAGATAAGAGTTCATAAGATTCTCCATGGTATAGCATGATACATGCAATAGTGATACTGCAGTGTTTTATATTCCCTTAGGCTGTAAGATTTTCCCTCGTACACTAGAATTGTTCCAGTCTTGCAAAGAGTTACCAGCTGTCAACTTCAAGGCCAGAGACAGCACCAGTCAAAGGGAAAAGCACAGTCAAATGGTAAATGGAAAGCACACATAGATCTTGATTATCTACAGCCTTAATGAAGATCCTGGTACATCCCACATTTGGCTCTGAACCTTGAATCCCACTGACTTGGAGAGAACAATTTCCATGCCACTGTAAGGCAGAGAACCCTCTTCTGACATAAACATTGGAAAACTAGTGACATACATAAATATACATTTACACAAAAAGGATACATTTAAGAGAAGACACATCTCTCTAAAGCAGCTCTTTCAAGTTCTGAATGCTCTTCAATGATGTAAAGATTTCTAAGTCATTGGAAAGTAACAGTCTCACACAAACAGCAGAGTAGCACTATTGTATTTAAGAAAATATCCAATGATGTTGACCTACTGTTCTCAGAGCTGAAGTGCTGCAGTATCTTCGCCAGGTACCCGCTGTTCGCAAGGTCCGTCACAGCCCCGGGACAGTTTGGGATCAGCAGCGCGTGGTATCTAGCGCCTAGTGAGGAGGAAAGGATCAACTCATCACAACACAAGAACATCCAGAAAGCGTCATCATAAACCCATTTCAGATTAGACAAAATTAAGACAATACCACACAAGTCAGTCAAAACCCGTATCAATGGAATTACAGAACTACAGAAATGAGTAGATTCACGTGGAGTAGAGAAAAAGGTCCTTTTCAGGACAATGAACATACATTTTTAATGAGACATTCTTACACAGGCAAAGCTTAACCCCACTATGTCTGCTAGCTTCTACTTCAGCAAAATATTTAAGAAAATAACAATATAGAGTGTGTGTATATATACATAAAAGAGAATTACTAATTCAAAATAAGAAAATAACAATTGTAGTTGCCAAGTCTTCCTCTTAAAATAACAAAAACTAGCAACCGTAGCTGACAGGGCTTCCCCTGCAAACCTAAGTTTTCTGCCTTTTTTGTGTTGTTCTTCCCTAAAGGCCTAACACGAAGAAGCATTTGTTTCCCTGAGAAATGGAGGTGACACACTGACCAAGAGCAAAGCCCGTACCATCGATGGACTCCAACTTGGCAGGGTTGGCGTACGGTTTCATACGGAAATCCTGTATCCAGCGCGCGTTGCTCTCGCTCACATCCACAAAATCAATGGACTTTCCCTAGGGAAACCAGGGTTCAAAGACTGCCGTTAGTATCCCTGCACAGGCACCCACCAGCTTCCCTGAAGGATGACCATGTGGTATTTTGAGAGAATTTAGCTCTCAAAAAGTTTTCCATTTTTTCCACTGAAGTAGTTCTAATAGCTCTCCCTCCGCTCTTTATGCGTAACAGGTACTGGACAGAGAGGTTCAAAACCATATTACAGGAAGCATGCATTCACCTCAATATTAAAAAAACAGAATTAAAAGAAAATCCCTGTAAAAAAAATAAACTGTAAAGCCAAGAGAACACCTCTCAAAAAGGTTTAGCATAATTCTGTCTCATTAATTGAGGTATTAATTGGTTTCAAATCAAAATCACGGTAATTGTCCATTTTTACTTACCCCAGGAGTTGCAACTTGCAGATTAAAAGCAGAGCTAGCCAGCGTAAAGCAGTGATAGAAGGACTGGGCTGACACACCTGAAAACCAGAAATACTTTTAATCCCATCCACACTAGTTTATTTAATAAAAGTCCAGGAGCTTGGTATTTTTGCTCATCTTATAGAATAGAATCATTCTGGTTAGAAGAGACCTTTAAGATCAACAAGTCAAACCATTAACCCAGCACTGCCAAGTTACCACTAAAACATGTCCCTCAGCACAACATCTCTCAGCAATTTCAGAGGGTTATTTTACCATGTAAGAAATGCACAGCCTTCCTTATACGTGAGTTATATATTGAGAAAAACATGAAGGTACTCTATTTGCCCAAATCGGGGGGGTACTGGGTAGGGAAAGAGGGAAGAAAGGCAGAAGTGAAGGGAATTTGGTTTCCTCCAGGTATACAGGCAAGCACAGCTCAGCTGTGTGTGCTCATAATGTGAGCATGTGCAGAGGGGAAAACCAGCAGGTATTCAACAGCACTGTTGAGGGTTATTAGCTCTTTGGCATAAATGAGCATTAATATTAGAATAAATAATATAGGATTATAATAAGGTGTGATTTGTGCTGTTTGCCTAGCTTTACTTAGCATGAATAGCTAGATTTGCTGAAGCCTTCAAGCCACAAGTTATTTTTCTCAACAATCTTCCTAGCAGCCAGTACAGTGCTGCGTTTAGCCTTTTAGGATGGGAAAGCTGTTGGTACCACACTGATGCTTTAGTAGTGTTTTTCCCCCCAAGCCTGGGGCTCTTCAGTTCTGCAGGTTCTGCCAGCGAGTACTGGTGCACAAGGAACACAAACCAGAAGATTAGGAGGTGACAACCCTGATCTTAAACTGCAAATCAACAAGAAACTGCCTAGACACAGAAAAAGAATCCAGTAATATGCTGGAAGATCCCAGACCAAAAATCACCACTGGACTAAAAGACACTGACAGTGCGTGTCTGCACAGAGGGGCAGGTGTAGAGATCACAAGGGTATAATTGCCCAGTGGTTTTTTTGTTTGGGGTCCAAACACAGAGCCACAGAACTGCCTAAATTAGACAGGACCTTTCTGATGGAGTCCAATCATCAACCCCCAACACTGACAAAAACCATCACTAAGCCATCTTTGGAGGCACCCAGCCCAGGGTGCCCTTTCTGCTGAACTTCTCAATTAAACGAATTCTTTTATACAATCCGCCGCCTTACACTCTGCTGCGGGAAACCTCGGGTGGAGCCTGAGGGAAGCGTGTAACCACCACACCCGGTGTGCGGATGCCCGGGCAGCGGTTCCCCCTTGTAGCACAGCTGTGCAGCGGGCGGGCGGGCACATGTGCAGGGCAGATGAGCGATTACGGGAGGCGAGCACATCTGGGCACCGCACAGGTGGCGGAGTAGCCCGTCTACCCACCGGCGCGGAGCAGGGCCCGGCAGAGAACCGTCAGCGGCCCTCAAAGGGCCCCGGGGACCGGCCTCACAGCTCGGGCGCCGCACCGCAGCTGGGGACCGCAGGAGTCCCGCAGCCCGGAGAAGGCCGCACGAAGGCAGCACCGGGGCCTGGCAGGACGCGGAGGGTTTCCCCGACGGGACAGGGGGATTGAATCCCCCGAGAGCGTCTCACCCGCAGCGGCGGCGCTAGCGACGATGAGGCAGGTGGGTTTGCCGAGCCGGTCCGACATGGCGGCGGCGCCGGGCGGCGGTGGGGGGGGCCGTCTCCTCATGAGGCCGCGCATGCGCAGTGGGCGGCAGGCGTTGGGAGAGGCGCGCGCGGCGGCACCAGAGGCGGGAAGGCGGAGGGGAGCCGCCATGATGGGCCGCGGTGCCTTTTAACCTCTCCGGGGCAGGATGATGCCGGCCACCTGGTGGCACGTCCCACCTGGTGGCACGTCCCACCTGGTGGCACGTCCCACCTGGTGGCACGTCCCACCTGCCTCCACTCTGCCACCCTGCAGCTGCCGCCCTTTATTTCCCTTTCATAGCCAGCATAGTGGTGTCCTTAGCAGCTCTCCTCAAGCTCTGCTCCAGCAACATAGTACATTTTCTCATCAGGTTTTACACCAGGGTTTGATTTTTTTGTTGTTGTTAATATTTCATATATTTTTTTCCTCATCAAATTAATACCACTAGCCAGTTGGACTGAAACACTGAGTAGGGACCACCCCATCTAAGAGAAGGGGAAGTCTGACACCACGTTGTGAGTCAGAAATGAAAAAGAAGACCTTAATGTCAGCTAATTTTTGACACCCAGCTGAGAGGCCACATCCAGCTGTGGTGCTGGGTTTCAAACCTCTCTGCTCCCATGACACAACATCCTTCCTCAGCCAACAAAACACCAGGAGCCTTCCCAAGAAGCCCAGGCCACCATGAATCATGGTTTATTGCTCTAGTAATGTCTTTGTGACATGAAATAAGGAAGCACAAAATTCAGTTGATAAGACCAAGCTGGTTTTAAGTTACTGGCTTAAGCCATTACTGCCCTAAGCTGTTTTTAAGGGTCTTTTTTTTTAGTTATCTCTCAGGTTTTGCTTTTGGAACCTCTCCCTTTCAGGATGAATAACCCCGAGGATGCTGCAGAGGGACAGAGGGATGTTGTGCTCTTTCAAATGCCTGAAGAAACCATGATTAATTATGTTCTACAGGGCGGTACACAATGAACATGGGATCTGTCAGAGCAGTTTGCTGGGAAAAAAAAAGACAGGTGAAAAACATGGATGAAGAATTGGGCCATTTCCTGGAGGCGCTGAAATGAGCATCAGAATTGCAGACTAAATAAAGTCATCCAAACCTTCCTGAATACATCTTTCCCATCCCTCTGGTCCCAGATCACCTTCTTTTTGTGGCTGCTTCATCTTTAACAAGCCATTATTCTTCAAGAAAAATGTTTGTTTATTGCAGGTGTCACTGCTTTCAGCTCTGTGGTTCACCCTGGGGAAATGTAATTTTTGTAAACCTTGTTCAGTTTCTGCCTTTGCATTTTTTGTCTTTGTGTTAATTTAATAGGTTTATCTCTTGATGGCTGCTAGTGTATGACAAAGAGAAAATGCCATTATAAAATGATACATATAAAATGAAGACAGTATAATTCTGCTGTTATTTTTGTTTATTTATTTATTTACTTATGTCCAGCCTGGTTTCTCAGAGGAAATGGAATTTATGCCACCAGGCTTTCTGCTTGTCCATCGCTTCGATCATTTGTCCGTCTGTCTCCTTTCCTCTCCAAAAGTATGTTCTGACACTGGAGGTTGGTTAACTGCAGAGATACCTGGCTGTTCCTCTCTCTTTGCTCTGGCTTAGTTACCAGAACATGATTTTTAGGTAAAAACAAACCCAAAGCGTATCTTTTGCTATTCAGTTTAGCTGCCGTGCGAGCGACTTGGTGCCACTCCTGAGCCCTTATGGCACAGAGCATCATGTTGATGCCCATTATTCCTCACTTGTGAATCCAGTGGTTAATTTCTGTCTCCAAGAGCAGAAAGGAAGCTGCTTTCTCAAATCCTCCTCCATCGGATTTAAAGTGAAGACATAGAAAAAAAATCCAATGCGTGTGAGAGCATCCCCAGCTGCTGGGAGATTAAATTATACTTTGATATCTTAATAATTGATCTCTGCTGCTCAGTAGGTGCCAGTGCCTCCACGTCACCAGAGCACCCTTTGCAAACGCTCTTCTGCTGAATTCTCTCCCAGCAAGTGCCAGATACGCTTCGCAGCCCCTTCTCTGCTTAATTGGGGAGGTTAGCAAGTGCAAGCAGTAATTAGCACTGGGGCAGGATCACAAGGAGGATATAAATTATTGGGGGCTGCTGGTTTTGACAGTGCCTGGGCATTAGGGTGACGTTAAAGCAGCTGAGGGCTTCCTCCATCAACCCAGCCTGGTAAAACATAACCCCAGCCTTTCTTGTTTAAAGTGCAGGGATTTGGCTCCACATCATTTTCTGTGGTTAAATGATGGCTGGAGTAGAAGGGAGCAGGGAAAAGCAATGTGTAGTTTAAGATAATTGTAAACACAGCCTCTGCTATTCCTGCTTTTTAGATTTCTATAAATACCTGGAGGGAAATAGATGAAACAGGGAAGGGGTGGGTGGAAGATACCCAAACCAGATACCTCCAGCCGAGGAGGACACTTTTCTGCAGGTGCCTCCACCGATTCCGAATCACTGGGGAACCTTCCCAGTTGGAGCGTCGCCTGCTGCCATCCATCCCTGCCACTTCCCCACCTTCTTCTGTCAAGAGATGGGTCGGGCTTTCGCTGGAAGAAGGATGAGGAATGGAAGAAGAACCTCATCTCCTCTGAAGCCATGCTGCCCCACGGTCCGGGCAGAGCCGCCACCTCTGCCCAGACACCTCATCCACACTGCACTGGCCCAACATATGCCCTATTTCCCACACCCTGACTGGGAACAGTGGGGAGGGCTGGGCATCCACCCGTCCCAGGTTCTCCGAGACAGGATTCAGACTCAGAAAAGGAGAATTTCTTTGCACTCCTGCTCTTAGGAATATCAAAGAAAAGCTAAAACGTGAGTCCTCAGCTCAAAAATCTCAGATAATTAAGGCTTTTTCCCGACCCCAATGAGTTTACAGCATGTGTCTTCCCAGTTCTCAAGAGGTTCCTTTCCAAAAGGCTGCAGATTTCGGCCAAGCCCCTGCTCGGAGCTGGTGTGACGTGACAGCAGTGATGTGTGCTGCCAGAACCCTCCTCCTCTCTGGCAGGAATCAACCCCTGGCTGGGGCTGACATGTGGGGACCCTCGCGGTGCTCAGAGGGTGGTTTGCTCCTTGTGAGGACAGATGCTCCCAGTCAACTTTAGACTGAACCCAGGGAACTGGAAGCACGCTCTAATTTGACACGGGAGGGGTAAGAGTTTTGTGCAGCCTGCAGGACAGGGGATCACTGCCATTGGAAAAGTTTCCTCCGTGGCTCTGGGCAAGTCATTTAATTGTTCTACACTTTATTTCCTATGTGGGAATAACGATGTTTTTCCTTTGCCTGCTTTCCTTGGCCAGGCTGGTGTTTCTGCCTTTTTGTACAGGTCTCCCTGGGCTCGTTAATTCTAGCAAATAATCAGCCTGCAAGAAACTCGGCCCCGAGTAAGGAGGGAGAGGGAGAACAGCCATTTTCACTCATGCACCCACATACACAAAGATGCTGACATGAGGAATTATACAATATCTCTATGTGTGTATATATATCTCTATATATAGTTTATTTCTCACAATCCTGGTAAGAGTTACAGGTGTATTGGGAATCATTTACAGTTTCACAGCATATGGAGTGGCCATACAGCTTCTGATGTGAGTAACATACAGTGTGTAGAGAGCACACGTTTCCAACCCATCCACCCACCACTCATACAATGGGTTTTCAAAGCTAATACTAGATTCAGCTACGTAGAAAGCCTGGAAAATGTTAGGGTACAGCGTTGGGTGTTGTACAACACTGTCAGTCACAATGGGACAAGCTAAACTACTTTAATTTTCAATCTAGTATTTCTAGTCTACCTGCATTATTGCATTTATACGCTTTTTTTTTTTTAAGTCAAAGTAAATAGAATACTATATGGGAAAGGAAAAATTCTTGACTATTTTAGGATTTGAGCTGCAGCCCATACAAAGTGTCCATAGAAGCATAGACAAGATTATAAATTCAACAAGGTATAAATTAGCTGTATAGCTTTGTGTGTAGGTAGGTGTCCATTTCCCTCCAGGAAATGTGTCTAGCAGCATATTGTTTCTGAAAGCAAAAAAAAATAACCAAAACCCGAACCAAACCTGTATGTTTGAACACAGGTAAACGTGTGTAAGTGACAAGCAGGTCTGTTTGTACAGGGAAAAAAAAATCAAGGTGTCACTCTGAAAATTACCATCATTTGGAAAACACGTTCAGGGGCTGACTCAAAACCCACCGACGTCCTTGGGAAAACACCTGGGGCTTCCAAGGGAGCAGCAGGCATTCCCTGACTGACTTCCAAGGGCTTTGGATCAGTCCCTGGAAAAGTAACAAAATCTGAGCAAAGTGAAAGAAAAAAAGAAAAAAAAATATCCCCTGTAATCTGACCTTCGAGTTCCCTTTCTACAATTAGAGTTTCTCCACAAGTTTGTAAACAACCCGCACCTACCACTAGAAGAGAGTTGGTTTTTCGCTGGAGAGTTGAGATTGCAGCTTTTGAAGATTTCGATCGAAAGGGTCCTAACCAGTAACTCGGGAAAAGGCACCAGATTGAAGAAGGGCTGCTCAAAACTTAGTAAAGCCAAATTATTCGCTTGTTGGTTGGTTGGTTGGTTTTTTAACGTGACAAAATTGTATGGCACCCTCGTTCTTGTCAAATTGCCCCGGAAACTTGACTGCTTGAAGCTGCTGCGGCAAAAACCAGGGGTACAATGCAGGTCTTTACAGTTGCAAAGGTGATTAAAGATTCCTCTCTTCCCTCTGGGGGTTTTGGTTCTGTAGCACCATCGTGCACAGACAGAAAAACCCTGGAACTTTATTTTTGGCATGCTGCGCTGGGGCTTTGCGTCAGGAGGCGTGGAAAAAGAATGGAAAGGTGAATTTCCAGCTGGGAGTAGCTGAAAGAGAAATGGGAGCAAGATTAAGGTCTTGGTTGGAGCTGAACCTGGGCATTTGGAAAGCTGTGGTCTGTCATACCTCTTGCAGGCTGTGGGTATCAGTAATTAGCCCGGTTCATGGAATGAGCTGGGAATTTTCAAGGCCCTGCAGTCTTGTGTTTCTGCATCAAATGGTAACACCCGAGCGGCCCATTCCAATGGAAAAATCCTTGCAGGCTTCTGTGTGTCCTCGTTCCTGCAGCTGGTGGGAGGTGAGAGAGATGCTGCACGCCCCTGCACAGGAGATAATTCTTCAAGACCAGCAGAAATGGAGATCATCGACTTCTGCTGAGAGCCAGCTGTGAGTGCCTAAGCCCCTCTCTTCCCCTCCTGTATTTTTGGTGCTCCAGTTACTGGAGGGCTGCAGAAGCACTAGATTCACCCAAATGTGGTGTGTGCTTGTGGCAGTGGCTCTGGAGCAGCCAGAATTGCTCGCAGGTGGGCTTCCATCCTGAGCAGAGCTTGTGGCCAACTGGAAGAGCAAAGACAAGCAAGGGACCTTCCAGCTGTGATTTTTTTAATCTGCTGCATTCCTGTGGCGGACTCAGACCCTCAAGCCTGAGCAATGAGGGCAGATGAAAACTTCACACGTCACTGCCACAGCCTCCACATTCCCCTTAGGTGCTCAGTTGATGAATGTTGCCTATATCTTTTGGGGGGAATACCCAAAATCTGCCCCAGCCTTGGGGCAGGGTTCCTGCCCACTCGTGGAGAGGCCACATCTGCAGAGTTGCCTGGGAAGAAAGTAGGAAAGGGAATACAGTGCAGGAGCCAAAGCAGCAGAAAAGAATAAGCAAAGAATCAGAGCTCCAGAAATCAACGGAGCCACGTAATCTATAGCAGTTGAAGATCTGGCATGAGCAGCCAGCCTAGGAATTTGGGCATTAAAAAGAAAAGCAGGTCACAGGGCTGGACTGATGATCTAAAAGAGAAGAGGAAAAAGTCATTATAGAACCCCTTTGCTCAACAGATTAAGTTCTCCAGGGCCAGCCAATCAAGGTAACGTGATCTGAGGTAGCCACAGCGAGATGCAATGAGAGTCATAGAAAAATGGAGCTGGACAGACCCAGGTGTTGGACAGAACAGCACCTGGGGCATGTTCCAAGCCAATGTCTCAGTCACTTGGCAGTACCCTCAACAGCACCTTGCATCATCACCCGGGCTGCTCGATTCAAGATAATCTAGCTCACGGAGATCAACTTTCTGTAGAGCTACCTTCAGTCTGATGAACCTAAATTAAGCACCTTCTCATTTTTGCCATGTATTCGCCCTGACGGCTAAGATACCTTGGTCTGTGCTTTGCCCTTAACGCCGCTTAAAAAATAACTTCCCGCTTAAGATTAAGTAAAACCTCAAACAGATAAACTTCAGGAGAGAACGAAGGACAGGAGAGGTTTTAAGAACGATAGGCCAAAACCAGTCGCTGCAGGAGAATTCGTAGGGACTGAAGCTGGGCTGAAAGTGAGCAGCAATATGGAATTTAATCCACAGGACTGGGCAGATGCTGCTCCCACTGCTCTCTCCCGGCTTCTTCACAACCTGCAGAGCACAAATCCTGGAGTACGTGGAAGGTGCCCCATCCCCTGCCCCAGAAGATGGCTGCGCGGGCTCCATCGCTTTCTCGTGGGAGTTGTTGCCAACCGAGCGCCTCTCATCAGACCCAAAATGTTCCAGGTCATATTTTCAACGTCAGCAGGTTTCACCCTGAAAGAGCAAAAGACCAAATACTTTGGGGGTAAACATCAGGAAATATGCTGATTCCAGCCTCCCGCGCTGAGAATTTAACTCATTTAGGTATGGAATTTTTATTATCCAGGTCAAAGCCAATCATGTTCAACCTGTAAAGCAGAACTGCAGTCGGTTTATGAAAAAGACTATGTGATGTGGTTGCCTGCCCCTACAAAAGGTGGCTCTTCCTGGCCTTGGAGATTTCTCCTGGCTCCATGATGAAGGGGATGAGGCCACAGTCAGATGCTCCATGTCTTGGGAAGGGAGCGTGATGGCACAGACCAAGAGAACTCAAATATGAGTAGGGTGAATTTTCAGTCCTTTCCGTAGCAAACCATGTGAAAAGAGAAATCAGCTTTTCAAAATGCCCAAATCATAAAGTTGCAATTGCCCTGAATCGCACAAAGTTGGTTGTAGAAAACGTCAAGTCTTTTTCTTGCTTCACTAACCCTTTAATATTAAGCAGAACCAGCAAAGATTCGTTTGGAAAAGTCAGTTAGCAGAAGTTAATTTGCACGGCATCAGAGCTGCTCATTTTTGCTTTTGCCCAAGGAAAAAGGATAAAAGTTAATGTGTCCTTATCAAAACTGTTCAGATAGTGAAATTGGGCTTTTTTCCTCTGTTTCTTGTACCCTCCCAGAAGCCCTGGCTTGAAGCTTTCTGTAGAGCCGATTGGAATTTCACCCTTCAAATCGATTTTTTTCCATCGCCTTCCTTTTTTTTGCTTTGTTTCTTGAAGAACATTTTTTTCTCTCAAATCTTCAGGACTTATTTTTAACCAATTCTAAGAATAGATGGATTTCTAAACCCCAGTGGCATTTCCAGGAAAGGAAAGGAAGGTTGTAAGGCAGAAGTTATTTCTCTCTAACTCTGGGTTTATTTTAGTGACACTGCTGTTGTTTATACACAAATGCTATAGGTGTAAGCACGGCCGCCTCGGTTAATATCAGAGAAGACTTTCCTCACACTCAGCAGAAAGACTAAGGGATGGGCTTGTCAATTTTTAAAAGAAACAGTGCCATTGAGCTGATTTTACACTTTGCCATGACCTGCAATCGTATCCCTGGTGCCGGTAAAGTCTCAAAGGCCTGAGCAGAGCACGGTGAAGCCAATGGAAAAATCCCCCTTTGTTTTCGGCAGCCTATGGATCACCCCCCAAACCGTAATGGGGCAGAGACATAACCCCATTTTAAATCTATGGCTCAACCTGAGGGAACTAAGAAGTGCTTCGGGACAAGTGACTGTTCAGCGCTTCGAGAGGTGAACAGCACCTGCACGAACGCATTCTTACCCTCCGGAACATGCTGCATTATCCTTTGGCTTCTGGATTTGCCTCCTACTGCAGAGCTGTTAGGAATAATGAGACATCCATTGTGTGTTAAATCAGTAGAAAGAGGAAGCAGAAGTAGAATCCATTTCATCTTTCTTAAAGCTAGAAGCATCAAAAACCTTCTACTGAGTCGTCCAAGAGAGCGCAGTGACATCTTAATAGTCGACTAAAACTTACAGCTCCTTAAAAATAGGTTGAGATCAGGTGTAGTAATTGAATTTTTCATTTTAGTGATAAGCTAGAAGGTCCGAAGTCAGTTTAGCAAATTTATAGACTTTATCAAAAAAGTAAACTAGCAATCTAGATCTCTTCAAATCCCAAGCACAGAATCTGATTAGTTTTAAGCGTTAGTTCATTCTCCCCATGGAGATATCACTAGAAGAACTTCATATCACAAACACCACACAAAGAATAACATCAAGCAAATAACGGCATGTGCTCAGTACGAGAAAAGACAACTATTTATTTAGCACAGCGAGTTCAATCATTTAAGCCTTCTGCTTCGACAAATTTGGTTTCAATCTCACTTGGATTTTGAGAGAGGTGAATTTGCTCTTCTCAGCCTAGTTCTCGCTGGACTTTTTTTTTTTTTTTTTTTCTCCTCAAAATGAAGCCACCGCACAGCCTGGCACGTTAAGGCAGAACAGAAGGTGTTTGCTAAAAGGATTTGCAAGTCAGGACTGAAGTGCGTTTGCCCCAGTTGGGAGCTTAGGAGCAGGGATGGCATCTACGCTTGGTCTACCTGACTTCAATCACCACTAGACCCACACTTTGAAAAGCGCTACAGCACAGTCCAGTATAGTCTAAAAAAAGTGCCTTATTTTAAAGCCAGTAGCCCACACGACTATCCAGGGAGGGGAACAGGAATTTTGAGCTTCTAGCACAACGGGCACACCGTACATTCAGCAGTTCACTAGCCATACATTCTTTGCACTGAGAAGAAACCGGGACCGAAAAAGGAATTGAGGTGCTGCATGGCGTGATGCGGGTGGCATGAAAAGAGACACCACGGACACTTTGTGAGAATGCAGGGGAACACATGAAGGGTCGTCTCCGGGTTGATTTCTCCACCCCCCCCACCTCCAGAGTGCAGTAATATAAACAGATATGTATGTATACATACATATGTAGAATATTCTTCAAGGTGAGGTGGTGTAGACACACATACACACACACACAGAGGTGTTTTCCAAGCCAAACTACCAAAGAGGTGGGTTCCAGCTGGTGAATCTGGACAGCAGACAGCAACACAAGCAGCAAGTCCCTGGTGAAGGTCACTGGTCACTGTCCAGGGAGGGTTTGCAGGTGGTTACACCCCCCATGAGGGGCTGGAGTCCCATCACCAGCTCCGTGGCGTGTTTCTAGATGGAATTGCATCTGAGCTCTCTGAGGACAGGGTGGGGATTGGGGGCAGACACAAATGGTTAAGGCCCACGTTGGCTGAGAACTGTTTTTCCTCTCTTCTGCTCCCAAAGTTTAATTCAAGGAAATAAAAACCCTTTAGAAAGTAAAACAGGAGATTTAAATGAAGGAAGTGTTTCTTTTTCCTCCTTCTGTATCTATCTACTCTGGTCAGGACAGCATAGATAGATACTACATCTATAATGTCACACTGCTAAAAAAAAAATCACCATATGCTGGGGCTGAGAGGGAGGGAACAGAGGGGACAGGCAGAAGCATCTCCTGAAGACAGGCCTCCCTCTCCAGAACACTCTCTGAAAATCACCACCCTACTCTGGCAAAACGTGAATCAGAGCAGGAGTGGCCGATTTCCCTTCCTCATGGGAACATAAGCAAAATCTCCCTAGAGCCAAGAGCTTTGTGCTCCAGAGAACTGAGGGAAGGAGAGGCCAGAAATAGCCATCCCCACACCCAAACCCAAGTAGTTTGCTCTGTACCCAGCGGGATTTCCTCCCAGTCGTGGAAATCCTGGGTCCCTGGCTCGTGCATCCAGATTCCCCGTGTGGGGCAGCAGAATGCACGGTTCAGGGGGCAAGCAGGAGGAGCTGGGGTCTCTCCCCAGTACGACAAAAGGATGTGCCAGTCAGGGCCTGGGGGCTCAGCAGCACCCCCAGACCCTCAGTGGGGCTCAGGACCCTCACCGTGTCCTCTGCACAGCCCCACTGCAGTCGCTGCAAGGGAGCCGTGCCGGGACTGCTGCCGAGCTATATTCTCTCTCTCTCTCATCTCTGCTTCCCAAATACCTCTTACACATCCTTTTCTACTGCTTTCCCTCCCCCCAAAATAACCTCTGAACACCTGCAGAACAAGATAAGAGGAAACCAGGTCTTTAGACAAAAGTGGCATTGCAGAAACACCTCCTCGTGGACCTTCCTGCTTCAAATAAAAAAATATTCTCCAGGCTGTGACATGCTGCTACTGGGAGACACATCCACAATCCCTGCAAAGAGCTCTTTAAACCCCCAGGATTTCACCCAGGGCTGCAGCACTCGTTCCAAAAAACCACTGTGACTCCAACATGCCCACCCCCTGTCTCTGCAGGGCTAAAGGACGAGGTAGACATTGAGCTTCAGCTGCAGGGGTCCTGTTGTTCATCAGAAAACACTCTCTGACACCCTCAGGGTGCCAGCTACCCTGGGGTGTGTTTTAGGAGCCTGGGGGCAAAAAGAGGGATGACAGGTCTCACCACAGGAACGGCCGGGGCTGCGCCAAAACATTTTGTTTGGGGAAGCCACCTGCATCCAGCAGACGGAATCTGGAGGTGAAGAAGACAGACAGGAGCCAAGAGGAGAATTGCCAGATGAGGTTATACACTCCCACCGTCCCATCCAGCATCTCACCCGGGGCAGACACCATCTTCCTCTGACCCCGTACCCGCTGGATTCATATCTCCAGGTAAAGACGTGTGACTAAGGCTCTAACTGAACTCACTCCTCTTGCTGTCACAGCCTCTTGCTATTCATCACTCCAGAACCCTGCTTGTGGGGCTGCAACTGCTGTCGATGAGCTCCAGAGACCACCCCTCTGTGGTCCTGACCTCTGATCCAATCGTAATTTAAAAACTAAATGTTAAGGGTTGGGGTTTTTTTACATTTGGCCTTTTTTTACGTGACCATTTTTTGCAGTCGTGCAGCAGCCAAGGGCAGTCTCACAGAAACTTTTAGAGTAAGATCTGCCCACTTCTCGGTGTTAAGGGAAGGGCACCCTCCCTTGTCACCTGCCTTCCTTCTCCCCTTGGCAAGGTCTGGCTTTAGAGCCGAGGGTCTCGACGATAAAACCAGACTGTTCCCGGGGACTGGGAATTTATTTCCGTTTCCAAAGCTTGGAGGAGTTACAAATCCCTGCTATTGTCCTAGGAGGGAGGTAAGAAATCCCTTCAAGGACACACTTCCAGTGTCCTTGAACAGGATTTCTCCAGTATAAAGCAGATCACAGAATGGTTTGGGTTGGAAGGGCCCTCAAGAAGGATCCCACCAAGAAGGATCATTGAGCTCCGACCCCTGCCCTGGGCAGGGACACCTCCCACCAGACCAGTTTGCTCAAAGCTCCATCCAGCCTGGCCTTGAATCCCTCCAGGTCAGTCTTATTCCCACAGAATCCCAGGTCCTCTCTGCCCCTAAACCCAGCTCATGCCTCCACTTTTTCTACCTTCTCCTGCACTGAGACACCATAGCCTTCAGAGGGGAAAAAAAGTAAAAAAAGCAGGTGAAAGGTCTGATCCAAATCCCAAAGAAATGAACAGAAAGAGTCCAGCTGCCCAGGAGGGTCTTTGGCCGAGACCTCAGCATTCTGCAGAGCCCAGCCCAACTTTAGGAAATACTAGATCCAAAACAAAGTTTCTCTCTCCCCAGACGCTGCCCGTGTGAGCCGTGGGGTCCTGGAGACCACCTGCCACCACACGAGAAACCCAAGCAGACAGCGGCCACGCTCTGCCTGAAGTCGGCGTGGGACTTGGCCAGCTACCCCCACGAGCTGCTGGCCACGCTGCCGGTGGCAATTCGTCCCCTCTGCTCTCACCCCGCTGGCAGCTGGGCCGGAGAAGTGACTTGGTGTGATGTCCCAAGTCACACACTCCGCTCTACCGGGCTGCACTCTCAGCCTCCAGCTGCCTGTTTCCCCTGGGGCGCTTCTGAGTTGGGTTTTTAGAAGTCGGTTGATGAGCAGCAGGGACACGAGACACCTATTAAAGATGGCGCTTTGCTTTTTGGGTCAAGGAACTGCCTTTTGCCTGCGTTTGCCCAGCAGTTCCCCTGCCCCAGGGGGGGCCCCCAACACGCAGCGACGGGCCCTAGTCTCCGTCTCCCCTGACATCTTCTTTACCACAACCCAACCGAAAACCAAACCAAACAGAAACCGAAACACAAAGCGGGGACTCGGGATGGGACGTAGAACAGTTTGGACTCGAAAACAAGGGACTGCAGGAGAGGTGTGGGGGGGTGTCTCCCCAGGGAGGACGGCAGGGGGAGGGGAGGGGACACCGTCATTGACACCGATCAGGAGAAGCTGTAATCTATACACAGTGGTATAAGCCAAGATATATTACATGAAAGAACACACTGAGTGCATGGAGTTACCCACACTGGGTCAAACTGGCACAGTCGTCTTCAACAAGACTCTTGGAGTTGCAGTTGGTGTGTTGTTGTTGACCTATCTAGCTTGCTCTCTCTCTGTATATATATATAGATATGTATAGAATTTCTCGGCATGCATTTGTCTCAAAAGGAGCTGTACAGCTGGGTTGGGTTTCTCATCCCCACCCCGGCTCCGTCTTCATTTTTTCCGGGCTAGGAACGCCACTCCCACAATCACAGCCAGCGCGGCCACCGCCACTCCTCCCACGATGATCAAGGGCTTCATGTTGTCGAAGATGCTGCCTGGTGACTCCTCGGAGCTGTTGCCCTTGTGGTCAGAGTCAGGGGACTGGCCGGTGGCCTCTGGCGTCTCGGTGGCCGCGGGGCTGGGTTTCAGGTTGCTGTGGTTGTTCACGACGGCAGCGGTGTCGGTGCCCGCCTTCTTGGTGGCAGCGGCAGGAGCAGGCTGATCTTTGGGGATCTCCTTCTTGTCTGCATTCGTGGCAGGCCCAGGGTTGGGCTTTTCTGGCTTTCCAGAGCTGGGGGCCTTGGCGTCGGGTTTGTTTCCGCTTCGGACGTTGCCTTTGGAATCCATCCCTACGAGTGCCGTGGGGAGCGACTGGACACGGGGCGATCCCGGTTCTCCTCCTTCACCCAGCTGCTGGAGAAAGCAGAGGAGCCACCAGAGAGGGACAGCTCAAGCTCTTGCAGGGGTTGTGGTGGGATGATTCTCACACTGGCCGTGTCCTATCTGGGCATGATACAGCACCTGGAAGAGGAAGCGGAGCAACGAGAGGTGAGTGAAAGGACGGAGTCAGCCAGCACTGTTCCACCTGGAGGCAACGGAGGAGGACAGAAGACAATTAGAATCATAGAATCATATGGGGTTGGGAAGGACCTCTGGAGATCATCTACTCCAACCCCCCCACTGGAGCGGGTCTACCCAGAGACGTGTCCAGGCAGGGTTTGAATGTCTCCAGAGAAGGAGACTCCACCACCTCTCTGGGCAGCCTCTGCCAGGGCTCT
>JAOWAV010000036.1:64754752-64770343 GCA_028571045.1 Scolopax bukidnonensis | reverse complement strand
GATGAGGAAAGGCTGAGGGACTTGGGTCTTTTTAGTCTGGAGAAGAGAAGGCTGAGGGGGGATCTGATCAACACCTAAAAATACTTAAAGGGTGGTGTCAGAAGAATGGGGTCAGTCTTTTTCTAGTGGTGCCCAGTGACAGGACAAGGAGCAACAGGCACAAACTTGACCATAGGAAGTTCCATCTAACCATGAGGAGGAACTTCTCTCCTGTGAGGGTGGCAGAGCCCTGGCAGAGGCTGCCCAGAGAGGCGGTGGAGTCTCCTTCTCTGGAGACATTCAAGACCCACCTGGACACATTCCTGTGGAACCTGCTCTGGGTTGACCTGCTTTGGCAGGGGGTTGGAGTAGATGATCTCCAGAGGTCCCTTCCAACCCCATAGCATTCTGTGATTCTGTGATGGCCCCAACACCATGGGGAAAGCTTAACATAGCTTTATGCACAACAAATGCTTCTCTAAGCTTCAAACACCAGCATTTTCTGATGCAAGGGACAGCAAAAAGGTGCCTTGTGCTGCTGCAATGATATCCCTGAGTGCGAAATCATAGCTTTGCTGCAGAGATTGTGTTGGGACCAGTCCTGCTGCCCACGTGCTCCAGCCAGGAGCAGGACAGCCAGGTGACATGGGAGGAGATGCAATCCATGCTTGTGAAGGACACAAGCACGTCAAGGTGACAAAGCAGCGGCTCCTCATCAAGCGAGCAGGAGGTCACACGCCTTGGGAGAGCCTGGCTCCAGAAGGGCACCTTGTAATGTGCTTTAAATGCTCTCAGGCCAACCTTATCCAGGAAAAAAGGCATTTCTTTTCAACCAAGAAACCGCTGCAGCAACGCTTCCAAGTAAATAATATTGGTTTAAACAACACTCCCCTTGTCTGGGGACTCGTTCCGCATCCCTGCATCCACCCAACCCGTCAGCACCATCCCTCAGCGTGGCCACACGGGCCAAGAGGACGGTCCCAGGCCACCCCACCCCACGAGGACAAACACAGCTGCCGTCACGGTGGCTGTTTGCACTGGCTGGAACAGCCTCACGGAGGCTGAAACCACAGGCTCTGGGTAAACACTGCTGCTGTGAGGGAAAGGTGCTGTGCTGGGCCGTGGAGTGGTGTGGGAGGGACAGGGAAGAGAGGGGAGGGAGAGTGGCACATGCTCGGGCAGTGCTGTTGCAGAGGGGAGGCTGGAAACCATGCCCTCCTCCCACAAAGGGAGGTTATTTTTTTTTTTTTTCTTCCTGCTGCCTGGATGCTCAATGTGGAAAGAGGGAGTTAAGGACACTGCTTTGCTTAGGATGACAAAAGCTGGTGGAGGAGAGAAAAGGGCTTGCCCAAGCCCAAGGCTAGATCAAACAGCCTCTGGTGTTTTGTGGGGAAAAAGACAAAGAGTTCAGCGTCTGGCAGCAGCAGAACTCCAGATCCCCAAGTTCAAAGAGCTCAGCAGTAGCCAGGAGGACTGTACTCACAGGATCTCCGAGCCGCAGGACCAGCTGCTGGAGGATGAGCAGGTCCCGACAGATGAGGAAGCGGATGGTGGCAATCTTACACACCCCCCAGCAAACCACACCGACAGCCGTGCCGCTGCCGTACAGCTGCGTGAGGTTCAGGCGCATGTTTAGGTGATGAGCTGGAAGAGAAAAGTCACCGAGATAAGGGGGAGGAAGGAGAACAGCACTGGCTCAGCCCCTGCTTTCCTGCCCCAAAACCCCAGCTTTCACCTCTTTCCATGTCGGCGTCGGTCTCGTAGTCCATTTCTCGGATGAGCACTCCCATGGCATGGATGGGGTTTCTGATCTCCTGCAGCTTGCTGTGGATTTCCTCCATCACATTTTCCCTGCCAAAGCCAAAGAGATAATAATAGTAATCAGCAACATGACGTTTTAAACTCAAGAGGGCTCCCTTTCCTCCCTTCCCCATTCCTCCCAGGATCAGCCTAGATGTTCTTGATGGAAACCCTCTTCTGGCTCAGGAGTTTTATTACAGCGCCTGCAGGGACCGGTCTATTTATTCCACTCCCTCAGGCTACCAGGAAATAACAGCCAGATAGCTGGCATTCCACGGGGGAATGATTTCAGGAGGATAATGCAGTAACCACATGGCTTGACCAAAGCTCTGACCTCTACCTCATGTCTGCAGGCACTTGCTTCCCACAGGAATTCATTCCTCTTCTCCTCCCTATCTCACCTGAGAATTGCCAACATTCTTTTTCTGGAGAACTGGGGTTCTGGATAGAAGACCCTGCTTGTGTCACCAATACCCACGGTCCCCATCCCTGGGGAGAATGTCTCCTGCAGCTCAGAGAGAGCCAAGCACTTTGATGCCAATGGAGGACAGCTCCAGGCAATCCCTGCTCAGGTATCCAGGCCTCCCAGCAGGGCAGCTTCTGCAAAAACACCTCCTTAAAAAAAAAAAACAACAACCCATCTCCTTACGTGTCATTAGCTACCAAGTCCTCCAGGATCTGCTCTGCAGCCTTTTCTGGAGGCTGGAGGCGGGAGCAAGCCATTTCCATGATGAAAGCCATTTCCATGGAAATTGATTCTCCGATCAGTCGAAGGCACTGGACAAGACAGACAACATCACGAGACATCTCCAAATCTGTAATGAAAGAATCTAACTGTATATTTACAAAGCCATTTCAAAGGGAAAGTGGGAGGACCATTCAAAAAAAAAAAACAAGTAAGCAGTTAATTCAGCTCTCATCAGCAAACCACGACAGGTTTGGTCAGGCTGACCCTTCCCTGGTGACTACGAGACCGAATTCAAGCTCGAGAGCTGACAAGGGAAAGATCTGGGCTTTATTATTCAGAAAGTGGAAAAAAAAAAAAATACTGACATGCCAATAAGACAATGAAATTCCCTCCAAGGGATTTGTTCCAGCCACAGGTTGAGAGGAGGAAGTAATTAGTGCAGTTTAAGAGCAAAGGTCTCAGGTATCTCAGCTCTGCTGAGCAGAACCCGCTCCCGTTACGGCGATTGCGGCGCTACCTCTCACTGCCGAGAGGATCTTCACCTTCTTAGAAAGATGAAAATCTTGGAAGCAACCTGAAAACTCACTACCAACTGCTCAAACCACCACTGTGCAATACAACCCTTTCAGTAGGTTTGGGGTTTTTTTTTATTTGTTTGGGTTTTTTGTTGGTTTTTTTTTTGATTTTTCTTTATTTTTGAGAAGTTTGTAGAGACAGGGCAGGAACTGTGAGCCTCCTCGACCCAGCCCAGGCCTCCAGCTTCCCTTCCCTCCCAGCCAGAAATAGTTCAAGCAAACCCAGGATGGTTCTTCTTTACAAAAATATAAAAATCACTCGAGCATGAAAGTGGAGCTTAGGTAACATTTTCCGTTGCCTTTTTTCTTTTTTCCCTTGTGAAACGTCATTCCACAGGCAGCAAAGCATAGAGGGCACTGTGGTGACAATAGTAATGACAGCTTTTGCATACACTGGCTTTTTTTACTTTCCAGATATGAGAATGGGCTCAGTTTCTCTCCACAGCTTATGTGAAAACACTTCTGCAAAAAAATATTTCACTAAAAGCAGTTTGCAGAGCTGGGCAGCTGTGCCCAGGGTGTTCAGAGGATCACGAGTTTCCTCCTCTTCTGTAATACCTTTGAAGGGAGTTGTTTGCTCCATCAGCAATGACTCAAATTGGGGAATTTTATGAGGTTTCGCAGCTCCCGGTGGGGACGGGAGGGCTCAGCTGAGATAAAGTGAAGCAGATTTCATATGGGGGGGGGGGTCACCCACACGATGAGAAACAAAAGGTGTCACATCCTGCTCTCCCCACCAGCACGTTATCGAGCTCCAGCTTGGCAGATCTCTCCACAGAGAGCTGGGATGAAGGTGGCTCTGCAGGTAGTTTGTAAGGCCACAAGAGCAAAGGATCCACCAGTGCAGGGGCACTGAGCAGCCTGAAATCTAAGCTTCTTCCTTTTTAAGTGATTTGAAAGAAATCACAGCAGTTTTGCAGCCTTACACATCACTTTCTAATTCCTGGTAGATAAAATTCCTGGTAACAGAACTCCCTCCAAATGCCAAAATAAAAAAACTACCTCTATGTGGATAATTATGGAGTCAGGGGCACCTCAAGAGGCCTCTGTGGGAGCTCCCACATCCCTCTGCCTAGAGCTTCCCCAACACGCAGCCTTTCAGCCCCCAACAACAAAAGAGCTCCATGTCCCCCACTCACCATCAAAGATGGCAGTGTCGTCCTCTGTCAGGAGATGCTCGTTAGAGAGGAGATAGAGATGGTCCACCAAGGAGCAGGGCACAAGTAAAGACAGGGAGCCCTAGAAATAGTGGGGAAGAAAGCCCTTCTTTCAGCTCCCCAAATCCACACCTCAGTCAGAAGAGCTTCTCCAGGGAGACCGTGGCTTCGGTTGGCCACAGCAGCCAAAAAGCCACCACCGTGCAAGCCTCACCTTCTTCAGCAGGCACACCATGCCAGTGTAGGGGTTCAAGTGCAAGGCCAGGGGCCGTGAGAGAGCTTCTTGGTACTGGAGGCAGCAGGCGTAGAATTTGGACCAGAACTCCACCTGCAGCTGCCAAAACTCCTCCGGCGAGCACTCGTACTCCGTCACGCTGCCCTGGAACTGGCGGGGTCAAAAGAAGACTTCAAATAAATACAGAGAGGAAAAAAATCATAGCAATGGGTCACTGTCTTGCATCCTGTGAGCCATGTCACACCTTTAAGGTTTATAAACACCAATTACAATTCTTTTCCCCACCATATTATCATCAAACTAAGTTTTTTTCCCCAGAGTAGAGGATCACACAGCAAAGAGGAAGGGGAACACAGTCCACAAGAACTGTTTCTATACAATCTCAGGTAAAGAAACACCACTAGCATCAAAAAAAAGGGCAGTACTGCAGATGTCTTTAAAAACACGCAGCATAATTGCTGTAGAAAACATAAAACTGCCTTTTTCTTTTTCTTTGAGGACTTTCTAGCAATAATCTTGTGGATAAGCCACAAGTGGAATGACTACTGGCTTAGAGGATTAGGCTATCAGAGTAAAATCTGGAGAAGCAGGATAGAATGGGGGAAAAATCAGACCCAAAAGGACAGCAAGTTGGTGTTTCAGGTAGGCCCCCCCCTAAGGAGATTGTCTTCTAGTAGTCAAAACGATGAGGAAGGAGCTCTGCAAGGTGGTGGCCAGCAACCAAGGGCAGGGAGCTGAGAAGGATGGTCACACATCCAAAGCTGACCACACTCAAAGACAACAGAACACCCAGAAAAAAGAAAGGACTTCCCCCCCAAAAAAGATGATGGAATGGGAAAGCCAGGCAGGAAGGATGAAGATTTGTACTTTGTTTAAACAGCGACATAACTCCTTTTGGGGAGACAAAGGACAAAACAAGGCCCTAAAAGGGGTGGAAGAACATCTCACCTCACTTTCCACAGCTAAGGTAACCTCTTTTTTTAACTCGTCCCATGTCAGATCCATGTGTCTCTCTGCTCCTTGAGAAAAGATCTGAAAAGCAGCACAATGAACTTTTACTTAAAGGGAAAAGAGGTGTCTCCCTGAGGCTTAAGCAGCATTGAGTGACATAAAAGTGAACACAAGAGCATCAGCCGGTGCTCTGGGGGACAAAGTATTAAAAAAAACACATCTGGTTGCTAATTGTGGGGTACACAGATCTACAACCAGACTCCCTCTTCCTGTGGAAATGGAGGAAGGCTCCTGGCAGCAGAAATTATCTGAAAAAACAGCACTACAGCAGGCCGAGAGTCTCCCTTTACCCAGCTAAAGCAGCAGGCAATGAAAAGCAAGCTCAGAGCCTGTTGGGCTGTCTAAGAGGATACAAAAAACCTTCTGGAAACCACACTCTGCCTCTTGCCATCGGCTGAAATACAGCACAACACCCAGTAACCTGCTTCAGCCACAACTACAGCTCTACAAACCATCAAATGCAAACTGATTTGCCAAGAGCTCCAAGGAACCCTGTTGCCTCACATCTATATGGCCACGGAAGGAGAAGCTGAACATGGAGCACACCAAAAGTCCTCTCACCAACCTGCAAAGCCTTCTGGATGGCAGCATTTGTGAACCGGCCCGGCATGAAGAGATACTCCAGGTAGGTTTCCTGAGAAGAGAATAATGTAAGGAAACATCTGTGTGAGGATGAGAGCATTTAAGATGCTGCTCCTGGTCCTTCCTCCCCGTTCTCAAGCTCATCCCCAGGATCTGAATTACTTTCCAGCTTTGGTTCAGACCCACACTCTGCTCCAAGCTCTCCCCATTCCAAGCCCTTGGCAGTTCCCGTGATCGAATGCTGCTCCCCAACCACTCTAGATCTTCTCAATTCACATCTCCTGTCTCATCCCTCTTGACAAACTTGAAATTCTCTTTATCCCTCAACTTCTGGTTTCATAACCACGCTCAGTGCTTTTATGCTGCGCTAACAGAGCTTGTCCCCTTTCATCTGGAGTAATTTTAAGACTGTTAACAACATAATTTGTACACTCGAACTATCTAAATGTTCTCCTGGGCAGAGAAGCTTCAATAATTCTGGTTGGTGGTTTGGTTTTTTTTTTTTACAGTGGGCTCACCCTGGGGTCCTGATCGTGTCGAACCGTCACTTCCTCTTCGGGCAGCGGCTGCACAAAGACCTGGTTCCACTGACCTGCCACGTTTCTGGGAAAGGAAAATAAAACCAGGAGGAGCTTTGCATCACAATGATCCAACACAGCGCCTCTGGAAGCAGCCACCTGAACCAAACTGGTCACTTCCACTGGCTTCAGGTCAGGCAACAGGAGCTTTGACTAGTGGCATGTGACAGATTTAGCCAAGAGAGCTGAACTACAGCATTCCCAGCCCTGAGGCAACAGAACGGGTTGGATTCCTTCATTTATATCAACATTCTCCCCATCATACTGGCTCATGGAGTGACTTTCAGACTGACTGGTAGATTCTCTGCCTAAACTTGAGAACTCGCGGCATTTTTTTTAACCAGAATTTAACTCCCCGGTCTGGTTATTCACCAAGCCCACCCTCTTTATAAAGACAAGGCTGATGTTCTCACATCACTGCTCTCCTCAAAGCACCTTTCGCAGGAGAAACCAGCTGGTTATGTTTTGAAGGAGCTGTTGGTGAAGCCCAGCCCTCCCTCTGACACGCTCCCAGCAAGCCTGTCACCGGGCTCTTCACATTTTTCACATTCCTGAAGCTGAGCTGGAGCTTTAATATAAAGCAGAACCCCCCAAAAATTTTTAAAAATCCACTGCAGGAAGACACAATGGTGCACATGATGACTCTGTAATAGGAAGAAGCAGGTACCACCATGTTTCCACACACTTCAGTCAGCAAAGAGGGAAGGAAAAGCAGCTGAGGAGCTCGATGGGTGCTTTTAACGAGCAGCACGTGGAGCTGCTCCTGTAATTACCCCCACAAAGCTATCGATGCCATTCAGCACAGAAACTCACTGCTCAAAATTGATGTATTTCACAATGGTTTGGTTCTCTTCGTTGTGCCACAGCGCCCAGATCTCAGCTGAGGTTAAGGCAAAGTCAACAAGAGTCTCCTAAGAAAGAGAGCGAGCACGTATTTACCTTCTCATTAATTCAAATAAAAGAGACACGTGTAATTAACAACAGCCTGACATTCCCTCATATCCTTTAACCATGTTTTTGGAAAGAATTCTTTATTCACAGTTAAATCCCCAAATCTGGGCCCTGGGTTCTCCCAGGAAGGAACCCTCCCTCTCATCTTGGTGCCTCCAGGGGAACTCCAGCCCCAGGACTCACCTGGGAGGAGAAGAGGGAGGAAATGTGGTCAAGGCTGTAGCGGTTGCTCTCGGTGCTCACCAGCTGGAAGACACAGAACTACAAAAACACACCCTGTAAGTCATTTTTTAAAGGATGGCTACACCAATAACCAGCACATCATGGGCAAAAGCATCTCTCTGGGCCCTCTTGCCCAAACCTGGAGGATTTCTAGTTGCTTTTTGAAAGACTAAACTAGAAAAAAAGGTAAAAACACCACTGTTGGGCACCGCTAGTGAGGAGATTAAGGTGGAAAACTCCCAAATCCTCAGGCCACTCATCACAAACCAAGCTCTGTGTGTTTTTACCAAAGCAGAGCACCAGCAGGAGAGCAGAAGTCACAATATGTGCTTCTACTCCGTGTGTGAATCCCCTGGAGGAGGGAGAGGGTAAGCTGTCCAACAGATGAGACCACTCTCTGACGTCATTCCCCTCCTGCTAAATTTATTATCCACCACAAGGAGAAGCTCTCTAGAAGTCAATGTTTGGCAACGTAGCGATGCATCCACACGCTCCCAGGAGCCCCAAACTCAGGGAATCAAACAAAATCAGTCTTTCCATCCTTTTAGCTCCTTTCAGACCTTTCCTTTTCCCACGGCACATACATGCTTTTGGGATCCTACCAGAACAGGAGGTGAACAAGCGAATAAACCCTCGCAGCTCAGCTTAGTCACACAGGGAATTCCACTCCCAAGGCAAGAGCACATGCATCTTGCCGTGCTTTGAGAAGAAAAATGTTTGTTTATTCAAAGTACTGCCCTCTCCAGAGGGTCAAACGTGAAACTTTTGCCTATTTCTTTCCCTATTTCTTGCCAAATCCAAGGAGAAATGGCATATTTTCCGTGTGTCCAAGAATAAAGCATTCCCAGGGAGGAAACCCCACCGTTCTGTACCTGCCCTCGCTTGGGTGCGTGCATGTAGACACCAAGGTAAAGCCCCAGGGACTGGGAAAAGGCCAGTTGCAGGCGGTGGCCAGTCCCAGCTGCGAGCCGCAGGTCCCTGCTGACCGGCATGAACTCCAGCAGATCAGCCACCATCAGGCACATCTGATCCTACAACAAAAAATAATAAATAAAGGTATCAAGAAAGTTGCATCTGAAAGGCTGAGAAACTGCCCTTTCCCCTCACCCTTCCCCTTTTGGCCAGTCTACCCCTAAAGGGAAACATCCATACGTGTACCTGAACCCCAGTTTAGCTTTCCCTGTCTCACCTGTGCCCTCTCCCACAGAGCACACGGGTTTTTGGAGCCCAAGCACCTACAATAAACCTTCCCCTTCCTCCCAAACACACATTCCAGTGCAGACGAGCCGTGAAAGCATTTGTGCTGGTCGATTAGCTCCGGCGATGATTTTTTGTGGCAAGTGGCAGGCAGCGAGGAGAGGCCTTTATTAACTTCTTGTTGACAAGGAGCCACATTACAAAGAGGCTCTTATCTACCCCTAAATCAGTAGAAAATCCATGTGGTGTGCTTCCTCAGGCCTTGAAGAGTTCCTGAATGCTCCAGCAAGGTTGTAAATAACCTAATACCGCCTCTTACCCTTCACACAAGGCTTAGCTGTAGAAACCCACCCATTTCCAAACACAGCTATAAACATACACCATAACAATTCTCCAAAACTGTCCCAAATCCCAACGTGTAGAAGCCGCAAAGACGACTTAAAGGCAGATCAAACCTACGCCAAGCACTCGGCCTCCCTCCCTCAAGCCTCAGGGTATCTCCCGAGCGGTGATCTCAGAAACGCCGCTGCCCCGAAGGCGAGGCCTCGTGTACCTTGTAGGACCACATCCGAAGTTTATGGTCCTGGCAGAGAGCAAAGAGAAAGGCATCGTGATCCAGGCAGTGAACAGAGAGGCTGATGGGAAGGTCTGATGGGCTGCAGTCACCTCTGAAAACACAAGAGTTGATTTTTTTCCCTTTTTCCCCCCCTTGAAATAAAGGCCAGCTTTAAGGCAAAAAAAACAAACAAACAAAAAATAATCAAGGCCAGCACATAGATTCAAGGCTTTGTTTAAAAACAAATAAATCAGCCATGTGAGAGCAGCAGGAGAGAGCAGGGCTTCAGGATGCAGAGGAGCTCACCACACTGGTTACACCCTGTTCTTCACCCCCTTCTCCCCAGCCTAACTCTTGCAGAATGCAGTCAAAAGATGAAGAGGGAAGCGGGGATCCAACTGGCCTCAAGCTCACAGTCAAAGCCATTCAAGGGGTCAGGGAACTTGCTTTAATTTCCCAATAACAGGGCCTCAAATTGGGTTGTGGTCTCCACAGCACCATAATGATTACAGTTCACCGGGGGGCTCAGCCTGCACACAGAGCGTCCGTGTCACCCACACGTAACCTCCACTGGGCAGGAACAAGCCTGACATTTCAGAACAAGGGCAAGAACATACAACTGTTGTAATCCTTAATCCACGCTGGCTGCCAGCCATATCCTGGGCAAATCCTTGGAGGCCAATTACTAGATAGAACATATTCACAGACACAGACATGCAGAATCAGCAGGACTTCATTAAGATGAACTAATTCAGTGTCCGAGTCCCAACTTCCGAGCTGCGATAGGGCCTGTGACCCACTTAACATTTATTTCTTTTTTTTAGGGGGAAGTTTTTATAGACTCGCCCATCTTTGGCTTCAGAGAGAAACTCTTAAGTGAGGGCATCGAAAAAGACTAAATTAGTTCCACCCATTAGTCACCAGACACTAACCTGATGGCAGTTGGCATCCAACCGGTAAGGAAACGCTGCATCACTGAGCTCTGCTTCAATTCCACAACCGAAACCGCTCCTTTCAAAAGAAAAAAAGTGAGATTAAGAGATATATGGAGCTCTCCTTAACGAGGTTAGTTGCTGCCAGCAACAAGGGGTTTCTCAGGCACGATGTGAAAAGGGTTTTGTTGCGTGTACGTGTGCGTGGAGTGAATTTGTGTGACAAACACCAACAAAAAATCAAACTCGAGGGAGGAGGAAACCTGCTCCCGCTCCTTACCAGGCACGTCAGGAGGAGGCAGCTTAAGGATGAAGATCCCTCCGGAAGCAGAGGGCAGAGCAAAGAGGGCCTCCCCCTCGCTGCTCAGCCAGGCCGCTGAGGCCACGGAATTGGAGGCCAGGCCCGGGAGGTTGGGAATCAGGTAGTAATTGGAGGGATCTCTGAAGTTGCTTTTGCCGATATCTGTAAACACAGACTGCATCTGGCTCTCCGTTATCAGCTCCTGGAGGAGGAGGAGGGAAAGAGCAGAGAGTGCAAATCCTGAGCACACGTGCACAAGGCAGAGAAAAAAAAAAAAAACAAAAAAACCCAAGCAGACACCTGTGGAACGACAACTGGGACGCCGCTACTTAATACAAAGTGGTTTTCCAGTAAAAACCCTTATCACTCAACCCCTTTCGCTCCCTGCTAACCCACAACCTCCTTATTATGAGGAGATATGAAAGGGATTTCAAAACCTGCAATTTTCTAGCAGAACACTCACTCAGTCTCTCCACTCACGTGCTGCACCACCCCCAAAGAAGCCCCACACTCCATCAGCTGCTTTGAGACGGCTCACAGCAAAAAATGAGGCCCACACAGAGCAGCTCAGCCATAGCAGAGCCTCATCCCTCAGGAAAACTGCCTGGAACTCTAAAAAGCAAAGAGATAAGCTCTGTAGGAGAGGAAAGGGGCCTGGCGAGACACTCCAGAAGCAGACAGGAGAGGAAAAAGTCACAGCAAATGGATAAACGTGATGTAAATTTTCCATGAGATCCATTTTCCACATGAAATCAAAAAAGGTTCTGCTCCTGGCTGTGTGGAGAGCAAGTTACAAACACAGCCAGGCCCATTGCTGAAGCACTCAGTCCCCACTTCCAAGGTACTTTGTCCCCATTGTCACAAGGCCAGGCCCCCAGGACCGCCAGCAATGTCACCTCCAAGCCTTATTTCGTGTTATTTCACCGAATTTCATCAAAATCAGAGCCCTGTTCACAGATCTGAAACACCCTCAGCTTCGGGGCAAACGCTGCAAGTCTGATGCCTACAGCCTCTGCCTCCCCCGCTTGGGGTCTGAATACATTCTAGTCCAAAAATCAGAGATTTTCAGCATGCTTTTCCTTCCTGACCACTTTTTCCAGTAATTTTTACTTCCACGCAGAGAACTACCTCACACCGGTGAGCGCTGCTGCTGTCCCAAGAATCAGAGGACTTAGGAGTTTAGCAGTTTCTAACAGCTATAAAGAAACATAACTGGGAAAATTTGGAAAGTAAGAAACTGAATTGCAGAGTTTTCCCCATGAAATTCAGGAGAGCTTGACAGGCTCCAGCTCCAAGACTCCAGAAACACCAGAGGGTTCCAGTCCGGGGCACAAATCCCCACCAGAGAGCTATGGAATAAACTGGTGATGGTGGACTGACCCAGCAGGAAAAACTCATGGGTCAAGATACAAATGGTTTAATAAGTGAAGAAAAGAGGAAGGAGAAGAAAATAAAACCAAGCCATGACACGGAAAAGCCTCACCACCTCCTCCAAGCAGGCTGATGCCCACCCAAGCCCCAACAATCATCATCTGCCCCAATATCCTCCCTGCTGTCGCTGAAGACGGTGTCACAACGCAGGGACTGTCACCCCCATGTCCCAGCTGTGTCCCCCCAGCCTCCTGCCCACTCATTTTGGGGGCAGAGGAAGAAAAGGTGAAGCCCCTGACGCTTTGCATGCACCACGCAGTGACAGCAGTGGTGTGTCCCCAGCTCTGCTTTGGTGACAAATTCCCCACACAGCACCACACGAGCTGCTGCGAAGAAAACCAGTCCCATCCCAGCCAAAACCAGTATACAGCACACTCAGCAGGGGAAAAAATAATCCAGCCAGTGTGGAAATGGCTCAGGAAAAGCCACCAGCAGCTCCCCTCTGGTGGTTTTACAGCCGATGTGACAGGGGCACAACGGCAGGGATGGGGTTTGTGTGAAGCCCCACGACAGGGCAGTGGGTGTGAGTTAATCCCAGTGGGGAAGAGGGAAGGAAGAATAAAAGCCAGAAAATTTGGGGGTCCAGATAAAAAAAAAAAATTAAAGTTACTTAATAAGTGAAGGACAAGCAGAAAGAGAGAGAAGAAAACAAAAGAAGGGACACAGGTTGGACAGTGACACTTGGCCAGTTCCCAAACAGAAGATGGCTAAACCCCTCCAAAAACCCACTTTGCTCTCTTTTTGCTGAACAGGTTACAGAGCAAGGAACATCCCTGTGATTAGATTGGCTCATCTGCCTGGTTGTGTCCCCTCCCAAACCGCTGGACACCCCCAAATCTATTCAAGGGGGGGGAGCCGAGTGAGAAATAGAGAAGGTCTCGAGGCTGCGCAAACACCGCTCAGCAAAAGTTAAATTTTTAGAGCATCATCAACACTGGTTTGGTCACAAATCCAAAAAAGGGCACCACATGAGCCACTGTGATGAAAGTTAACTTTACGCCCACCCAAATTAACTCCAGTTTGGCCAAAATTAACCCCGTCTCATTAAAAACTGACTCTTTCCTGCCTAAAATTAACCCCGTCTCATTAAAAACAGACTCTTTCCTGCCTAAAATTAACCCTGTTCCATTAAAAACTGGCTGTTTCAGCCAAAATTAACCCTGACCTGGCCAAAACTGACTCTGTCCTGGCCAAAATTAATCCTGTCCCATTAAAAACTAACTCTGTCCTGGACAAAATTAACCTGTCCCATTAAAAATTGACTCTGTCCTGGCCAAAATTAACCCTGACCCGGCCAAAATTTACTCCATCCTGGCCAAAATTAACCCTGTCCCATTAAAAACCGACTCCATACAGCCAAAAATCAACCCTGTCCAGGTCAAAACTGACTCCGCACGGCCAAAATCAACACTGTCCCATTAAAAACTGGCTCTGTCCTGGCCAAAATTAACCCTCTTTGGTTAAAAACCGACTCTGTCCTGGCCAAAATTAACCCTATTTCGTTAAAAACCGACTCTGTCCTGGCCAAAATCAACCCTATTTCGTTAAAAACCGACTCTGTCCTGGCCAAAATCAACCCTATTTCGTTAAAAACAGACTCTGTCCTGGCCAAAATTAACCCTCTTTGGTTAAAAACTGACTCTGTCCTGGCCAAAATTAACCCTATTTCGTTAAAAACCGACTCCGTCTCAGCCAGAAGCAACCCTGACCTGGCCCAAACTGATTCTGTCTTGGTCCAAATGAACCCTGACCTGGCCCAAACTGATTCTGTCTTGGTCCAAATGAACCCTGACCTGGCCCAAACTGACTCCGTCCTGGCCAAAAGCCAGCAGAGGCGGGAAGCAACACTCACGCTGCGGTACATGCGGGCGGGATGCGGCAGGAGGAGGCGATGGACCGTCTGGGCGGTGACCAGCAGGACCACCAAGTGGCTCTGCACTTCACAGAGGTGCACGCCACCCGGGAGGAAGGGGCAGCCCTGGATGCGGAGGCGCACGGCGTTGTTGAGCAGGTTGACGTCCAGGGATTCCTCCACCAGCTCCACCGTGTCTCCTGAGGTGGTCCTGAGGGAAAGAACCAGGGGAGGTGTGAGGATCACAGAATCTTCACGGTTAGAAAAGACCTTTGAGATCATTGACTCCAACCACCAAAAAAAAAAAAATCACTAAAAAACACCAACACACACACCACACAGACAGACAAAAGCCAACAATCTCAGGCACCAGAGCATGCCCTGAAGTCTACGTGCCATGTCTACACCTTTCTCAAATCCCTCCAGGGATGGTGACCCCACCACCTCCCTGGACAGGCTGTTCCAGTCCCTGACCACCCTCTCAGGAAAGTCATTCTTCCCAATATTTAATCTAAACCTCCCCTGCCCCAACTTCAGACCATTTCCTCTGCTCCTGCCATTATTCCCTTGGGAGAAGACGCCAATCTCCTTTCGGGGAGTTGTAGAGGACAATGAGGTCTCCCCTCAACCTCCTCTTCTCCAAACTAACCATGCCCAGTTCCCTCAGCTTCTCCTTGTAGGACTTGTTCTCCAGCCCCCTCCCCAGCTTGGTGGCTCCTCTGGACACGCTCCAGCAGCTCAATGTTCTTCTTGTAGTGAGGGCCCCAGAACTGAACACAGCACTTGAGGAGAGGCCTCCACCAGTGCCCAGTCCAGAGGCACCATCACTGCCCTACTCCTGCTGGCCACGCTGGTCCTGATACAGGCCAGGATGCTGTTGGCCTTCTTGGCCACCTGGGCACACTGCTGGCTCATGTTGGCTATCCACCAACCCCCCCAGGTCCTTTTCTGCTGGGCAGCTCCAGCCACTCTGCCCCGAGTCTGCAGCATTGCCTGGGCTTGTTGTGACTGAAATGCGTGTCCCGGCACTTGGCCTTATTAAACCTCATCCCGTTTAATAGGATGGCGGGCGGGAAGGCAGGCCCGAGCAGGAAGCGGGATCAACCGGGCCCAGGGGCAGGCCCAGACGACGAGGGGGACCGTGGGCAGGCCATGGGCCTGGGCCTGTCCCCGGGCCCGCACTTACCACCGCACGAAGCGGTTCCTGGCGGCGGCGAGGAGCTGCGCGCTCTCCTGATAGCAGAAACCGCCCGCGCTGTCCCCGTAGCGACCGGCGGGGAGCGGAGCCGTTCCCGGCGGGCTAAAAACCACCTCCCGAAGGCGTCGCGGTGGGCCCCGAGCCGCCGCGTTCAGCTCCAGGTAGCTGCGCTCCGTCCAGGCCGCCGCCATCTTGCCGCCCCGGCCTTCCCGCCTCGGCCGGCGCGGGGGGTGACGGGAAGGGAGACGCGAAAGGGCTGACGGGAAAAGGAGGCGGGGACTAAAGGGAAAGGGGCGTGGTCAAGATAGAGGCGGGGCGGGGCGGGGCCCGCTTATGTCAGGGTTGA
>JAOWAV010000036.1:64721813-64732828 GCA_028571045.1 Scolopax bukidnonensis | reverse complement strand
GTCAGGAGGATGGGGCTGGTCTTTTTTCAGTGGTGCCCAGGGACAGGACAAGAGGAAATGGGCACAAACTTGACCATGAGAAGTTCCACCTAAACATGAGGAGGAACTTCTTCACTGTGAGAGTGGAAGAGCACTGGAACAAGCTGCCCAGGGAGATGGTGGAGTCTCCATCTCTGGAGATATTAAAAATCTGCTTGGACACATTCCTGTGCAGCCTTCTCTGGGTGGACCTGCTCTGGCAGGGGGTTGGAGGAGATGATCTCCAGATGATCCAACCCCATAGCATTCTGGGATTCTGTGAAATATTAGCAATGGCAGTGCCGGGCATCCCCACCATCCACAGGGTGCATCCTCACCTGCGTCTCCAGCAGCTGGAGGTCACGCTCGAAGGCGCTGTGCATGCGGTGGAAAGCCTCCACCGTGCCGGCGTCCTCCCCCAGGTCCTGGGGCAGCTCCTGGCGGCGGGCGGCGATGAGGGCCAGCAGCTCTCTGCCATCATAGAAGTACTTGTGCAGGTCATAGGAGGCAGCGAGTAGCTGCATGCGGGTGTCGATGAGCTCCAGAAGGTCGGCCCAGCTCTCGTTCAGCCCGTCCTTCCACTCGGCCATGGTGGCCGCCTCCACGTGCCCGGCGTCAATGAGGTCCTCGATGGTCAGGTTCACCCAGTCCACCCGCTCCTGCCCCACGCTGCCCGTCTCCCGTGCGAACTCCCGAAACTTCTCCCTCAGGAGCTGCATGGGGAGGGGTGGGGAGTGGAAAGAAGAATTGATTTTGACCCCCCACCTCCCCAAACCACACCGTGCCCACCCCTGGCCATCTGCTCACCGTGACGTGGTCCAGGTCCTGCCCCATCTCCTGGGAGGAGGCAACCACGTCGCACTCGGCGATCCACTGCTCCAGGTTCTCCACCTCCCGCTTCAGCTGGAAGAGGTGGGACATGTTCTCCAGGCGCCGGCGGCGCTCCTCGGCCGCCTCCTTCAGCCCGGCGTAGTGCTTGTCCACCTGGCCCTGCAGCCGGATGATCTGCTCCCTGCGTGGCCCCGGCACACAGACACCCCAGTTCTCACCCGGGAAAAGATGCCCCCGACCCCATCCGTGTTGCCAAATGGTGGGGCAGGACCCACTCTGTGCTCCCCACGTCCCTCTGCCACCATCTCCCTGCTGCAGCCAGGGCAACCAATGCCACCAGAGCCCCAGCTGAACCACCCACCATGGTGCTGAGGGCATGGGGACGCCCCGAGGGACAGGGGACACGCGACGGTGGCACCTACCCCTCGGGGTGGCCGGCGGCGAGCAGCTGCTGAGCCCTCCCTGCCAGCTCCTTGATGGTTTGGCCGTAGTCCTCGATGGACCGCTGCTGCCGCACGTGTCTCTTCAGCATCACCAAGCCAGTGTCCTCGTCCTGTGGTGTGGTAGACACCAGTGCCCATCAGCACCCAGCATGGCCATGGGACTGGGAGTGGGGTCCAGCCCCCACACCCATCCTATGGGCATGTCCTGGCTCCATCCAACGTGTCAGGGAGCAATGGTGAGCCCAGTAACGTGTCACACCAAGGCATGACATGGCATGGAATAGCATGGCATGATGTGCCACAGGATGGCAGGGCATGGGATGGCATGTAGTGGCATGACATGGCATGGTACAGGATTTAGAGAAGATGCTGGGAGGGCTGGAGCCCCTCTGCTGGGAGGGGGGGCTGAGAGAGTTGGGGGGGTTCAGCCTGGAGAAGGCTCTGGGGAGACCTTGGAGCCCCTTCCAGTCCCTCAAGGGGCTCCAGGAAAGCTGGGGAGGGACTCTGGATGAGGGAGGGGAGCCCTAGGAGGAGGGGGAAGGGTTTGACCCTGACAGAGGGGAGATGGAGCTGAGATGTGGGGAAGAACTTGGGGTGAGGGTGGTGAGAGCCTGGCCCAGGTTGCTCCGAGAAGCCGTGGCTGCCCCATCTCTAGAGAGGTTCAAGGGCAGGTTAGAGGGGGCTTGGAGCAACCTGGTCTGGTGGGAGGTGTCCCCCCATCATGGAACTGGGTTGTCTTGAAGGTCCCTTCCAACCCAACCATTCTATGACTCTATGTCTAACAGCATGGCATGGTCCAGGTTGACATGGGATGTCCCAACACGGTGCAGCTCCTCCTCAAGACACGGGGGCGCCACGAGGAGCCACCTCTTACCTTGGGCTTCTCCTCAGCTCCCATGAAGAGCTCCTGCTCGCTGATCCAGGCTTCGGCCTCGCTGGCATCCAGGTAATACTGCTGAGCCTCCCCGGTCTCCCGCAGGCGCCGGTGCCGGGCGGCCGCCTCCTCCTGCAACGTCTCCCACAGCCCCTTCAGCTCCTGCACCCTCTTCTCCAGCTCCAGGCTGGGCTCGGCGCCCCTCACCGCCATCTCCCCCCGGCTCAGCACGTCTTCCAGCCGGGGGGCATGGCCTGCCAGCTCCTTCTGCAGCGTCTGCACAGCAGGATGGATGGTCACGGCAGGGCTCAGCCATAATGGCTGGCCCCTGGTGTGGTGGGTGCCACCACTGCACCCGGGAGGGACTCACCTCGTTCCTCTTGGCCAGGCGTTGCACGCTCGGGAGGTTGGTGCCGTGCTCTGTTGACCTCGCCAAGGGAAGCCTCTCCTGCACCCATAACTGTGGACAAGAGCACCCATTGAGCCTTGCATGGCACCCATACGTGGCCCACCAGACCCCACCATGGTGAGGATGCTCACTGTTTCATCCTCCAGATCCCGCCCGAGCTGGTACATGGCCTTGGCAGTCTCCAGCTCCTTCCTCCTCTTCTCCAATGGCTCCAGCAGTTCCAGGAATCGCTGCCGAAGCCTCTGCTCCTGCCCGTCACCATCTGGCACGTCCCCAGCAGGGGTGGGACCCTGCCACTCCAGCTCCTCCAGCTCCTTCATACGTGCTCCCACTTGCTCTTCCAACCTCTGGTGGGGAAGAACTGTGTGAGCTGGGAGGACAGAGCCAAGTTGGGGGACCCCAAAGGCACCATGCAGCGCCATTTGGGGACATAACCTGGCACCTCAGACCCCTCTACCCCAAGCAAACCCCTACCCAAAGGTCAAGGTGACGTGCCAACCGCTGCTCGGTTGGCGGCCCCACCACCCACCTTCAACCTCTTCAGCAGCAGGTTGGTGGCGGTGAGGTCCTTGGCTTGCTCGGCGGCACGAAGCTCCTCCTTGGCCCGCCCCAGCCAGCTCTCCAGCTCCTGGTAGCTCTGGGCGTAGAGGGCCGCACGGTTGGCCTCAAAGAGCTGCCGGCCCTTCTCCTCGGCAGCGCCCCGCAGCCTGTCCCACCGATGGCGTAGCTCCTCCAGCCGCCGCCTCACCACCTCGCCGTGCTGTGGCTTGCGGCTCACCAGCTCCTTCCCCTCCTGCCGGCAACAACCAAGAGGTTGGTGGCCACCGAGGACATCCCTGAGGACATCCCCCTCCACCCCTAGCCTAATAGGGGTAGGAGGGGATTCCAGGCAGTAGAGGGAACCAGCACCCACCATCTCAATCTTCTCCAGCCAGCCCTGGTTGGACGCCAGCTCGGCCATGAATGCCTGGTGCTTCTGCCACTTGCTGTGGAGGCCACGGGCTTCGCCGTATGAGGTGTCCTGTGCCGTCAGCATCTTCTCATCCACCCAGGCATCGAGCTGCAGGGCAAAGGTATTTAAGAAATGTGTAGATGTGGCACCTCAGGGCATGCTCTAGTGCCTGAGATTGTTGGGTGTGGTGAGTGTCGTGGTGATGGGGTGCTGGTTTTGGTGGGTTTGTGTGTTCTTTGTGGGTTTTTGGTTTGGTTTGGTTTTTTTTTATGGTTGGACTTGATCTCAAAGGTCCCTTCCACACATGAAGATTCTGTGATTCAAGCCCTCTCAGGGCTTGGCGGGTGGGGACCTCGGTGCCACCAACCATGCCCATGTCCTTACCTCCCGGCAGCTCTGCAGGAAGGTCTGGAGCTCGTGGTTGTCCTGCAGCAAACCCGCCGCCTCCTCCGCCTTGGCCATGACGGCTCTGTGCCTGGCAGAGGGCAACCAGAGATGGGACCAGCGTTAGCCCTCACTGCCCACATGCCACCCGCCCGCTGGCCCTTCACCGGACTCACCGCTCCTGGAGGGCCTGGCACTTCTCGGCGATCTTCTCGGAGAAGATGTTGCCCTCAGCCACCAGCTTGTTGCCGTTGGCCACCGCCTTGGGGACCTTCTCAGCGCTGCTCTCCATGCCAGTGCGGAACTCCTGGAAGCGGCGCAGGGCGGCATCCGAGCCCTCCAGCGTGGTGGGCATCTCCAGGTGTGCCAGTGTGTACTCCTGGTGAGGGGGGGACCAGGGAAAGATTGGGGGTGTTCAGCACCTTTGTGGGGTGCCCCTGAGGGCAGAGAAACACCCTCACCCCCCCACACACACATTGGGGACCTTCCCTGGGTCACCCACCTGGTTGGCCAGGAGGATCTCTGCTTGCTTGGCATCCTGGAGGAACTCCTGGAAGCCCCGGCACTGGGTGAGGAAACGGTGCCGGGTCTCCGCCATCTTGCCCAGGGCGGCCCAGCCCACCTCCACCCCACGCAGACGCTGCCGCAGACCCTCGTACTGGGGGTCCTCCTGCTCCCCCACCACCTTCTCCCCAGCCTCCAGCAAGGCGGTGAAGGCGGCTGTGTGCTCCTCGGTGTCACGCTGGGCGGCCTGGTGCTGCCGCAGCAGCTCCTCCGCCTCGGCCAACGTGGCCGGCATCTCGTCGGCGGCTGCCATGGCTTTCTGAGCGCCGAAAAGCCAAGCTTGAAAGTCATCCAGGTCCTGCAAGAAGCTTCGGAGCTGCCCAGCTTCCCCCAAAGAGGCTGCTTGCTCCCCCAGGGCCTCCTGCAGCTCATCCCAAGCGGCTGTCACCCCCGCTAGCCGCTCGGCCACCTCCCCGGCCACCTCAGGCCGTTCCTCAGCCAGTTGGTCAGCCTGGGAGCGCAGGGTGGCCAGGCGGTCCTTGGCGACCACCAGCTCCCTCTCGATGCCATAGAGCTTGCGTTGGGTGGCCAGGATGCCGGCCAGATCCCGTCCCAGCTCGGCGGTGGCCCTGACCACCTGGGCTTTGCTCTGTAGCCACTGCCGGGTCTCCTCGCCCTCCAGGCGGTAGTTGAGGAGGCGTAGAGCCGAGCCCACTGCCTGGCGACGCTTGGCCACCAGCTCCCTGAACTGGTCCCACCTGCGGGATGGAGGTGGGTGACAGTGGAGGATGTGGTGGGGACCATCCCAAAATCACTCATTCGCCCCGGCGTCACCGGCCACCGTACCTCTTGTTGAGCTGCTCCTGGCACTGCCGGACCTGGGGGCTGCGGGGGTGCCCACTGGCCAGTAGTCCGTCAGCTGCCTGGTTGACAGCGGCGATCTGGGAAGCCACGGTGGCCATCTCCTGCTCCAGCCCGTCCAGCCTGTGGGGACCAGCGGGGCTGAGAACGGGCCACAACTCGGGACACAGCACAGCCACACCGCCACCGCCAGAGCTCCTTACCTGTGCTGTGCCACGTCCAGGTCCTCCAGCGCCTGAGGAACCTCCAGTTGCCCCAACCAGGTCTCCTTGGACCCCATCCAGAGGTGGCAGGCGTCGCTCTCCCCAAAAACAGTGTAGAGGTCCAGGGCGTCCTGCAGCTGCCGGCCCCGCCGCTCAGCCAGGGCGGCCACCTCGGTGTGCAGGTCCCTCAGGGCCACCAGCCGGCTCTGCCCTTCGGGGCTAGCCTGTAACTCCGGTGGGAAGCCCTGGGCTTGCCGGGCCAACCCTTCCAGCTGCTCCTGGGCGGCCGCCATCTCCTCCAGCAGCTCCTGGTGCTGCCGCAGCAGGACACGGGTGCGGGACTCGTCCTGCCCCAGCTCCTCGCTGGCCGCCCGCCGCCGAGCGTCCCGCAGCCCCTCCGCCAGCTCCTCCGCCTCCGCCTGGAACTGGAAGAAGCCCTCGGCCTCCCGCAAGCCCCGCCGGCGGAAAGCCGCCAGCTCCTCCAGTTGCCCCCACAGCCCTTTCACCGCCGCCCCCCGTTCCCGTAGCCGGCTGGCCGCTTGCCCCGCCACCGCCGCTGCTAGCCCCTCGCCCGCTGCCAGCGCCCGCTCCAGCCGCTCGCCCCGGCTCCGTAACTCGGCCTCGAAGGCGGCGTGGCGGCGCTGGAGCAGCAGGATGCCCGGCAGGTCCTTCCCGAAGTCCAAGGAGGAGTAGAGCTGCTCCTGCTCCTTGATCCAACCCTCGGCCTCGTCCAGCTCCCACAGGCAGGTCCAGAGGGACCGGGATTGCTCCAGCAAGGCTCTCCTCCGGGCCGCCAGCGCCTGCAGCTCCCGGCGGCACATCTCCAGGTGGCTCACGCGGTCACGGATGACTTTGGGGTCGCAGGGACGGTAGCCTGGCCAGGAAACATGGTGGGAGCCCATCAGTATGGCGTCCTGGCCGTGTCACGGTCCCGGTGCATCCCGGTGTGCCCACCTTCGGTGTCGGCGAAGCGAAGGGCGGCAGCGCTGATGGCTCGTGTCTTCTCTCCCTGCAGGACCATGTCACGCTCCAGCAGCCGGTGGGTCTGCAGCAGCTCCTCCGCCTCCAGAAGGTGCTTCCCACACTCGGGTGATGTCAACTGGACCTGCAGGAGAATTCTGGCCATCACCCACCACACCAGCTCCCGCTGGCAGCACCCCAGCATCTCATCTGCTTCTTCAGGAGGATCCCACCAACACTCTTCATGGTGCGACCAACCCATGGTGGCACCCCACGGCTCACCTTGACTTCATCCATCCAGTCAATGCTGTGGAGCATCTCCTGGAAGAGGTGCTGCAGGGCGAGGTTCATCTCCAGGCGCTGGCGCCGGGCGGCCAGCAGCTCCAGGAGCTGCTCCCAGAGCCTCAAGATGTTGTCCTTGCGCGCCTTGATGCGCTGGATGTCGTGGTAGCCCTCCACCTCCAGCTCCTTTGCCACCGCCTCGATGGCCTGCACCCGCTCCTTGTAGGCGGCCGTGTCTGTCTCGATGGCCTCGTGCTTTTTCTTGGCAGCCTCCACCGCCGGCAGGTCCTGGCCAAAGTTTTCCTGCCCCAGCACCAAGTTCACAGTGAGGCTCTAGTGGGGTGCCCAAGGTCACCAGGGTGGATGTCCCCGGTCTCACCTGGGCCACCAGGCGCTGGTTCTCGCTCAGCCAGGCCTCCCGCATGGCCGCCTTGCGGTCGAAGCGCCGTGCCAGCTGCTCCAGCTTCTCCTGCCGGATGAGCTCTGTGCGCAGCGCCAGCTCCCGCTCGTGCTCCGCTTTCTCCAGCTGCTCCCAGGCCTGGGAGAAGGTAGAGCTGGACAGGGGTGGCACCCACATCCCATGTCTCCCCACCCACCCATGTCTTGATCTGCTGGTGAACCCCAATGTGACCCATGGGTGGGGGACCATGATTAGAGGAACCCAACCTGCCCCGGGATGGACTCAAGGTGTCCTGGGATGGACTTGAACTGCCATGGGAGATGGACCCAACCTGCCCCCAAGAGGTAGACCTCACTTGCTCTAGAACAGAGCTCTAGACCCAATCTGCCCTGAGATGGACCTGAACTGCCCTGGGAGACGCACACAAACTTCCCGGGAGATGGACCCAACTTGTCCTAGGACCCATCCCAGGATGGACCTGAACTGCCCTGGGAGATAGACTCAAACTGCCCTAGGGCCTGAACTGCTCTAGGATGGACCAAGCTTGCCCCAGGAGATGGACCCAACCTATGTCCAAGAGATGGACTTAACTTGCTCTAGAACAGAGCTCTAGACCCAATCTGCCCTGAAATGGACCTAAACTGCCCCAGAATGGACCTAGACTGTCCCAGGATGTCTTTGACCTGCCCCAGGACAGCCTAAGGAGCAAAGCCCCCGGAGATATGGGGAGAAGAGCAGCCCCCGGGTCACAGGATGCCACAGGAGCAGCCACGTGTCCCCAGGTGTCCCCAGCCTGCTGGAACGGGCCCCATACCCGGTTGATGTCGGAGACCAGGCGTCCCTCATGCGGGGTGTAGACGCGCTGGTTGTTGGCTCTCATCCGCGACTGGATGGTGAAGAGCAGCACCTCTAGGTTGCCCTTCTCCTGAAACCTGTCCCGGAGAGAGCTCAGCTCAAGGCACCCATGGGTGCTCACCACCATCACCACCAGGTCATGGGGGAGGCCCGAGGGTGCTTACTTGGGGGGCTTCTCCACAGTGCGGTAGGTGCTGAAGGCTTGGAGCTGGTGCTGTACCCCGGCCAGTGAGTTGGCGAAGCTGCGGCTGTTGAGGGAAACGATGGTCTGCTCGATCCAGGTGAGCAGGTCAGAGGCCAGCCCCCCGTAGCCCTCGATCATCCTCTCCGTCTCCTTGGCGTGCTCGATGACCTGTGGTGGGGACGGTGGTGACCACTGGGTAACGGCACCCTGGTATCTATCCCCCAACCCCACTGCCATTCCCTACCTTGCCCAAACGCCTGCCCTCCACCTCTAGAACCTTCATCTTGGAGAAGTAGTGGTAGAAGGCCACCACGTAGGTGATGATGGACTTCTCGTCAGGGTTCTCCGTGAACACATCTGCCCAGCATGAGTGAAAGACAGAATCATAGAAAGGTTTGGGTTGGAAGGGAACCAGTTTCAACTCCCCTGCCCTGGGCAGAGACACCTCCCACCAGACCAGGTTGCTCAAAGCTCCATCCAACCTGGCCTTCAACCCCTCCAGGCACATCCTGGGATATAATGGGGAAACTGAGGCAGGAGGGTGGGCAGCAGAGGCCTCACCTTCAGGGTCGAGGAGCGGGGTGATGCCCAGGTGCTGCTCTGCCACGCTGAACGCGTGCTCCAGGTTGTGGCGGGCATTGGATTTGGTCAGGTTTTGGAAGTCAACCAGCTCAGGCCTGGGGACAGAGAGTGTGGGACAGTGATCACACACCTGCAGGACATCCCTTGGTGCCACCATCACTCTGCCACCCACTGCCATGCTGCCTACCTGTGCCTATGGATGAGGGCGTTGAAGGCCAGCCCATCCTTCCAGCTTGAGGTGAAGTTGGTGACGTTCACATGGGGGTACCTGTGGTGGGGAGAGGGAGTTACCGTCACCTTCTGGACATCCCCAGACCCTGGTGTGGTGGAATGTGGGTCCCATCACCTACCCCGCCGTCTTCATCTGGCACCAGAGCAGCAGCGCGTCCCTGGCAGAGCGTGTCTCCTGGCCCTCCTGTGTCTGCACAATGATGTCCTGGATCTGTGGACAGAAGGACATCCTGGGGTTGGAAAAGGACTTCCATGAAGGAGGGCTCCTGCTTGGGAACAAGCCACTGGTGCTGAGCTGAGGGGTGCCCCCCACCCACCCAGCCCCACCTGGAAGCGGAGGATGATGGTCCAGATGAGGCCAAGGACGAGGCGGTGGTTGCCATCCACGATGTCGTGGGAGCCCATGTTCTCCAGGTGGACCCGTTGCTCCTTCAGGAACTGCAGCGCCTTGTCCACATTCTCCAGGCAGTGGATCCTCATCCGGCCCTTGGTGGGCTTGGGCTGGAGCAGGAAAGTGCTCAGCATCCTCCCCTCCACACTGGGAACCCCCACCCCTGCCCAGGGACAACGGTGCTGCCACCCCAACCCTGGTGGAGCCTTGCTCAATGACAAGGTCAACGGCCTTGGTAGAGCAAAAGAGGTCTGGGGACATGGCATAACATGGCATGGCATTGCATGGTTGGGATGGGTCCAACGGGTTCCCAGCTGGATGGGATGGGGATGGGATGGTGTCCTGGTTTGAGGTTGGTCAATTCGGTCAAAACCACGACAGATGGGATGGGTCCTCGGGGTTCCCAGATGGATGTGGGATGGGGATGGGATGGGGATGGGATGAGGTGGGATGGGGATGGGATGGGGATGGGTCCCCAGCTGGATGGGATGGAGATGGGATAGGATGCATCCTCAGGGTTTCCAGTGGGATGGGATGGGATGGGTCGGGTTCCCAGCTGGATGGCATGGCATAGCATGGATCCCAGGATCCTCAACTAGATGGAAGTCCTACCAGAAGCTCTCCCGACAGCACCTCCAGCAGCTTGATGAGCACCCGCCCGTCCCGGAGGTCCATGTAGAGGTCCGAGATGCGGCAGGTGACGCGCGCCAAGTGCGAATTCACCCACTTGGTGAAGGTCTTCTTCTGCACCGCCTCCCGCTCGTCTGCAACGAGACGGCGACACGGTGGCACCGGCGGTTGGGAGGACGAGGACCCTCGAGGGGACCCCGGGAACCCCTGGCCCTCACCTGCCAGAGCTTTGATGCGGGAGCGCTCGAAGAGGCGTGCGGAGCTGTTGTCGTTGTCCAACTCATCGTCGGAGGCGTCCCATCGCTGGAGGTTGAAGCGGCTGTCCTGCTGCTGCAGCTCCAGCTGCTCGTAGTCGTTGGCCGAGGTCATGGTCCCGGTGGCCCCCGGCCCCCAGGTGGCCCTCGGCTACCGGCGAGAGGCCCCTGGTGGGATGGTGGGGAAAGGGGGTGGGTACGGCCTCCCCGGTGACCCCCTTTTCCCCCCGACATGGGGATTTGCGGTTCTGAGCCCGGTTAAGCAGCTCAGAGGGATTTAACCTCCCCTCCTCCCCAGGTGTTGGGGGGCACCTGGGTGGGTGGGTTGGTTGGTTGGTTGGGGGGGGGTGTGGGGGTGTCACCCTACCCTAGTAGCCAAACTGTGCCCCTTCCCCACCCTGGGGGTCCTGCCAGCCCACCCCAGGGGTGTCCATCCCCTCCTGCTCCATCTGCCCAGCCCTGGGTGACACCCCCCCGCCCCGGCCATGGAGGGGCTTTGTGGCAGAAGGTGGGTGACAGCTGCCGGAAAGGGGGGGGGGGGGAGGGAGGGGAAGGGGCCACCCACCCCCGGGAGAAGGGGGGGGACATTTGAGACACAGATAGGACACGGCCGGTATCTAAAAATGCCGCCGGCAGCTGTCGGTGGCCGGGAGGGGAGGGAGGAGGCTGCGGGGGCACCCGAGGGGTGCGGGGTGCCGGGATGGGGCTCCCCCACGGCCAGCACCCCCCCACCCGGACCACCCCCCCCCCCCCCAGCCACCCCGGGA
>JAOWAV010000036.1:64627003-64644887 GCA_028571045.1 Scolopax bukidnonensis | reverse complement strand
CTCCAGGCTGAACCCCCCAACTCTCTCAGCCCCCCCTCCCAGCAGAGGGGCTCCAGCCCTCCCAGCATCTCCATGGCCTCCTCTGTCTTCGCTCCAACAGCTCCATGTCCTTCTGCTGTTAGTGTCTCCAGAGCTGAAGGCAGCACTGCTGGGGGGTCTCCCCAGAGCAGAGCAGAGGGGCAGAATCCCCCCCCTCGCCCTGCTGGGGACACAGCCAGGATGTGGGGGGGTTTAACGGGGACATGAGCTCTCAGTGGCTTAAAAACACGAGTCTATGGGTGCAGTGCTGTGGTTCTGCTCCATGTGGCTTCCTGCTCTCAAAACCGAAAGCCTTCTGCTCGTGGCACAAACAGGACCTGCTGGGTTTGATGAGAGCAGGGGGGTTTGCTGTGTCTGACGGTCCTTCCTGACTCCTTTGGGGTCAGCACCCGACCATGAGGGGAGAAGGAGCACCTGCTGCTTTCCATCACCCACTTTTCCACCATTTTATTCACCTCTGCTCCATCCAGGTGTTTAAAGTTGAGGAGGTTTCATCAGCTCTTTCAAAGCCACAGCTCCTCCCACAGCCCTGCTGCAGCCACAAAATTTCCTTCATTTATTCAAACATGAGGAACTGGAAGCCATGAGACTAATTCCTAGAATCATAGAATTGTCTGGGTTGGAAGGGACCTTTAAGATCATGTAGTCCAACCACCAACCTAACTCTGATAAAAAACCCATCACTAAACCATGTCACTAAGCACTATGTCAACTCATCTTTTAAATACAAGAAAATACTCTTTTATTTATGTATTATTTTTAACCCAGTTCTACCCGTGGTCAGCAAAGGTGGGCACCAAGCTCATGAGTGGTCCAACCACCATCAGATGAAGCTACTGAGATGCTGAGCACGGTCCACATGCCCTATACTCCTCTAGGTGGCTATGGGAGCTCCTGTGCAGGCAAGAGAGAAAACAAGGGGGAAAGCACCAGCAAACAAGTAAATATTTGGAATTAATCTGAATTTTGTCACTAAAGAAAAAAATAAGCTTTTTTTAAAAAAATTCTTTTCAGAAAAAAAATAGACTGATTGTTTCACCATAAACCACCAGTGAATGCTGCTGCCAAGTGTATCGGGAAGTGAGATTTTGGTGCTCGTGAAAGGAAAAGAAACCGATAGTGTTTTGTAGAAACGAGCAGTTGGTTGCAATAGGGTTATGGTAAATGGCTTTGATGTCTTTCAAAAGGTTCAGGAGGCCCAACCACAGTCATTTACACCCGCCTCGGGCAGGGGGAAGGAGGCGGCTGCTGTGTCCTATTGCCACCATCTCACACGTTGGATGGCCATCTCCTCATCAATCTCCTTCTTCACCTCAGATGATGTTCATGAAGCCGAGCACGGACATCTCCAACACACACGTTGCACCTCACAACATCCAAACCGGCCCTTCTCAGCACCACCATTAGTCCATATCCTTGAAAACATCACACACCCCACCTCAAATATCCACACTTTATCATGCACAGAAGCATTTCTGTGGGTGATTCTCATGCTCACACCGCAGGTGGTTGAAACCACCTGAGGTTAGTCCTGCCCCATGTGTCTTTCTGTCCTTGCTCATGCCAACCTTCCCCTTCTCACTTTCCACCTTTCTCAAGAAAAGCGGAAAATGCAAATTTCTCTTTCTTGGGTTCAAAAATCTCTTTCCAAGCCATGAACAGTGGCAGAGGACACAGAGAGAGGAGCTCCCTGTTGTCTGGTGGGGTCTCCTTACTTCTTCCAACAGAACCTCAGGAGGGTTTTTTTGCTCCCCAGTGGTTAACTGTCTAAAATAAACCATTATAATATCTATAATATAATCCATCAATTTTAAGTGACTGTTTTGTTTCTGTACTAAGGGAAACTGAAGGTAGCTCAGTTTCCAGATAAACTGGATAGAAAAGAGTTGTCCTTCTGGTTCCTGGTTCTTCATGTAGATCTGGATTTCCTACAATAGAGGGAAGTCATCACCCCAGAGCAGGATCTACACATTTGAAGCCCAAGTATTTGATTCCTTTTTAAATCAAAGGGGAAAAAAAAACCACAATACATTTCTCTGTTTCTGTACCTTTATTTTTTTTTACCCACCAGCTAGAGGAGAACTCCAAGATGAGATTCATCTCACCCTCTTTTAGATTCAGCCTCATATTAAGACCCAAATCTGAGTGTCTGTTTGTGAGTTAAGGTCTCGTTACAGCTAACGAGACTCTGGCCAATGCAATCAGCAGAGTTCATCCATCTCTTCAGCTGACAAAAAGAAGGTGTCTGCCTTGTACCCAGCCCAGGTGTGGAGGTGACATGATCTTTATTTCAAGTTAAGGAGATAAGTCCTTCCCCTAAAGATATTTGAGGTGATTCCCAACTCTAATGATCGAGTATCTAAGCCAGGGGAGGTGGCTCCCACCACTAAAATGGCAATATTTGCTCAGCACTTCAGATATTTTTTTTTTTTATTGCTTTATTTCCGCTTTCTTAAGTCAAAGGAATTCCAGTTGGAAACTCATTTGCATCTAGACTCCTAGAGCATTCAATGTGACATGGGGACAAGCTAAAACACCTTTCCGAGGATGCAGCCATAGCAGCTCCTGTCCAATCAGAGGAGAGGAGCTCCAAAGCAATTAGCATATAATAATTGCCAATGTGAAAGGAGATGCACGATGCCAGCCATGTGGTTGCCTGTTTCTCATGACCCAGCAGGAAAGGGGTCCCACACACCCATCCAAACTTGGGATATTTTAATTTTGAAGCACATGGTGCAAAATGGCTCTTCAAAGGGAGGTGGGTTTTTTTGGCTCAAAATGAGCAGATATGAATCACACAAACTTTGAAAAGGGAAAATGTTGAAGATGAACCATCAATATGTCCTTGCCGCAGAGACACTCACCAACACCTCAGGAAGAGCCAGTGGGTCAAGGCACTTTCTGACCATCTGACCTGCAGCCTGAGGAATGGAGAAGTAAAAGCTGTTTTGAGAAGGGTCACAGAAGAGGAATCTTCCTGAAGAAACAGTCATCTTGCTGGTGCTTGGAAACAGACAGCGAGGATGATAGAAAGAGGGAAGTGAGAAGAGAAGAAATAACAATATTCATTTCTTGAATACGCAACATGAAGGTTTTTAGGTCATCTCTGGTGGACAACAGAAGAAGTCACCTCTCTTGAGAAAAACCCACACAAGTAAGAACAGAGGAAGAAAAATATAGCAGGTAAAATTGTAGTGATGCTGAACACCAAGGTGTGGGACCAGCAGATGGGTAACAGGGAATAAAAAAGGAGGGGAAAAAAAATAATAAGGTAAGGACAGAAATTTGTGCATCTAATTGCAAATGTCTAGAAGAAAGCTACCCAAGTCTAAGTTCACCCTCCTGACACACAGATGGGTGAAGCACCCTGCCCTTGGAGACCAGGTCTCAAAGAGCTCCATCCATCCATCCATGCGAATGCTGCTGATAGGACCTGCTCTGAGACTCCACTATATCAAGTATAAATGGAAAATGACAAGTTATCTCAAAAAAAGACCACAAAAACCAACAAGAAAACAATGATGTGATGGCAAATAAATATCCACATTGTGTTCTACTTCTTCCTTAATATTATTTCCACTTCTGCTCCATGGAAATACATAGGACAAAAAGAAAATTAATCTAAGAGATCACTGCAAATACAAAGCAGTAATTTCCTTAAATGAATCCATTACTTAAAGTTAGTTGTTTTTTTTTTTTTCTGCTCCCATGTTTCTGGAGAACAAAAAAGTAAATTTCAAATGCATTGCCTTGTGTTTCACGCCTCGTTAGGGCGTACACAGATGGAATTGCTCAGGCTCTGGGGGCATAGCTTCTGACGTGCCTGGGGGATCCCACCCCCAAAACCTGGGAGAGAAACCTCTGTGTTTGCCCCAGGCTCTCTGGGGAAGGCTCTCTCTGTTTCCCGGGTACCCTTTGGTGGTTCATCCTGTGGGCGTGGGGTAAAAGCTTAAATCTCCCAGCCCCATCGGAGGCTGCTGAGGAGAAACCTTCCCGGTGCCAAAAAGACCTGTAGAGCTTGTGTTTTTAACTTCAGCTCACGGACCAATGAGTCTCTTACCAAGAACGACTCAAGATACCATTAACCAGAGGGAGGGTGAAATTTTGAGGAATTTTGAGACAATTTTTTACTGGGTGGGGAAGGGCTTCCTCAACCAGCGTGTCCTGCAGAAGCAGGAACCCCACCATGAAGCAATACTGAAGTTATTAAAGTCCTCCCTGAAGGAAAAAAACCCCACATACTCCAGTACATCTGAATCCTAACTCAAATTTGAAAATTCCTGATATTAGCAGACCCAAGAGGTGCAAAGAAGGTGGTGTGTAAGTATAACTGGATTGGAAGGTTGGTTTTATTTTTTTCCTCTTGAAGCTGCACGTACATTAAGTTGCAATCAGGTCTATACTAGTCTCATGTTAATTGACCCAAACATATTACTACAGAGAGAGGAAAACCACTCCAACAAGTCTGTTGTCTATTTAATGCAACACTAATTAACGTGGCAAATTAAGGTATGATATTATTGTATTTTCTTGTCCCTAAATAATAACAACTCCCCAAAAAAGGAAACAAATTCTCCCAAACATACCCATGTATTGAAAAGAATTTTGTTGTTTATGAGAATACATAATTTGCAAGACCTTTTGCAAGATGAATTCTTTCCATAATCAATCAGAGCTTTAGGGCTTAAACTTTAAGATATTTTTTCCCCGTATTATGATCTGTTGGATATTATTTTGTCACTATATTATTTTTTAATATATATTATTTTTGATCTTCAACCTGCCCACTGAGGATAGCTATCATATTTTTTCTCAAATTAGTGGGTGTGTTTATCCAGGAAAAACCAAATCTTGCATTACCCTCAGGCACTCCATATTCCCACAAGCTGGGAGAAATTATTTCACCTCTTCCCTGTCTTTCTTTGTCTCTTCTGAGCTGGCACCAGGAGAATGGCTGGGGGAAACCACTCGAGCGTGACCGAGTTTGTCCTCTTGGGCTTCACCAACCTGCAGGAGCTGCTCTTTGTGATTTTTTTGCTCATGTACATCACCGTGCTGGTGGGGAACCTGGGGATGATTGTCCTCATCAGGACCAACTCTCAGCTTCACGTGCCTATGTACTTCTTCCTCAGCCACCTCTCCTTCCTGGATGTCTGCTCTTCTTCATCCATCGTGCCAAAGCTCCTGTCAGGCCTCCTTGCAGAGAGAAATGTCATTTCTTTCAATGGTTGCATCACACAGTTTTTCTTCTTTGCAGTTCTTGGCACCACGGAAGCCATCCTTCTGGCCATCATGGCCTACGATCGCTATGTGGCCATCTGTGAGCCTCTGCACTACTTGGTTGCCATGCCCCATGGGGTCTGTGTCCAGCTGGTGGTGGGTTCCTATGCTGCTGGGAGCCTGAATGCCCTTGTGCACACCAGCGGCCTCCTGCGACTCTCTTTCTGTGGCCCAAACCTTGTCAATCACTTCTACTGTGAAATGCCACCCCTCCTGCTCCTCTCGTGCTCCGATACCAGGCTCAACAAGGTGGTCATGGCCATCTGCATTGGCTTCATCATAACAGCCTCCGTCTCAGCCATCATTGTCTCCTATGCCTGCATCCTGCTCACCATCTGGAGCCTCCGCTCAGTGGAGGGCAGGCACAAAGCCTTCTCCACCTGCACTTCCCACCTCATCGCTGTTGCCCTCTTCTATGGCTCCGCAGCTTTCTTGTACTTCCATCCCTTTTCTGGAAACACAGAAGATCAAGGGAAAACAGCCTCTGTCTTCTACATCCTGGTGACCCCCATGCTCAACCCTTTCATCTACAGCCTGAGGAATGAGGAGGTGAGGAGCACCCTCAGAAGAGCTGTGAACAAGCTTGTCTCCTGGCTGTATTCCCACAGGTCCCACTCCGACCAAACCAGAGAAGGTATCACCTGGAATCAGCAGAAGAAATAAGGCTGACACACAGCAGAAGATGGACACCCTACGTGGGTCACGTTCTACCTTGTCCTGAACATCACAGAGTCTGAATTACGAATTAATTCCATGCTGGCAACCCTTGAAAAATAAATTACCTGTAATTACAATGTCGGAGAGAAAGAAACTTTTGGAGTAAATAAATCTATAGGCAGTGCTTGAACATTCACAGTTTATACTTTTTCCCAAAGATGATTTAATGCAATGTTGCAAGAACACTGAATTCTGTGGCCAGAAGGAGATGGCTCAGAGCAGAATGGCCCAAACCAAATAAAGACTACATTCTGGGGAGGGACAATGTCTTTCATAACTTTGTTTTCAATTTTTAATAAGTATTTTAGTACAATAAACCTGATTTCTTTTTTTTCTGATTTGTCCAATTATAGCCTTTATGGGAAACAGCCCATCCCCACGTTTCATATCTGTTGCACGCAGATATCCCCCTGTGCTGGGGATATTGCTTTCCTGGATGGGTCTCCTTCATGGACACCTACCAGCATGATGACATGCTCCTTTGCCTGGGAGCACGGTGGAATTTTATCCCCTGTGACAAGCATTCACTCAGCTTGGCCAGGAACAGTCTTTCAAGATGTTATCTGAGAAATCTTGGCTTTTCCCAAGAGCTGGCAACACAAGAAGCCTCCAAACTTCCGGCCACATGTTGTATTCAAACGTGCCCGACTTCTTTGACAGCTCCAAGATTCTCAGTGTTGGCCAAAACCTCCCCGCACCATATCCTCTCCAACTTACGTGTCTCCATCCAAGCAAAATCTATTTTCCAAAGTTTATTTTCCACCCCAGCTGCAGCTTGTTAATAATTTCTGCTTCCAGGTTTCAGGGCTTGAGTCATCTTGGTCCAGGAGTCATCCCTTCTAATTGTAGGGTTTCACAGCTAACTTAGTCACCACCAGTTCCCCTTCTGGAGGTGACTGTGCATTTTGGGGGCTTTGATTCATCTAATCTATTTTAAACACCTACATCAGGGCGAGATGAACTTTTCTGGAAAAAAAAGAAAAAGAAAAAGCCTGGTTTTCTCCATTTGCTGCTTGGCAGCAAAGGGTGAGGGTGAGGGGCTGACACAGCCACGCGGTGAATGGACCTTTTGCTCAGAGCACATTCTGAAGAGTTAATTTAAATGTAGATCAACTAAATTAACTAATAAATAAATAAATTTAAGCAGATTTCATTCTGCAAGGGGAAAGCTTCAGCTTATCATGCTGATATTTTTGAGTCCTTCAAAAACCCCACTCAGAAGTGAGAAGGTAAAAGCAGTTTTAATCAATGATTTATAATTCAGCTGATCACAGATGCTCAGCACCCAGAAAACGCTTTCTGGAAAGAAAAAAAAAAGGATGAAGGCAGTGTCGGAGCTAGGCTTTTGCTTTGACATAAAGGTCACTAACTCTGGGAATGAAATTCACGAAGAAAGGTTTATATTTTCCAGTAAATAATTCTCCAGATTTGATTAGAAATACTAGTGCTGTATTGCTCTTTTATGAGCAATAAAAGAGAAACTTTCCCCCATAAACCTGGCTGTGACTCTCACAGATGCCTGGATCCAACTCTGGGGTTTTTAACAGCAGGATATCCCAGATAATGTTAAAAAAATTGCAGCAGAAGAGTTCCACAATAGTTTTTTAGTTTTTCCTCCCTCCCCAATAACATTTGCAACACTTCTCCGCATCCTGAGCTGCCTCGTAATCCTCGAATCTCTATTTCTTACACCAGTTCTTTTTAATTCTCTGTGATATCCAAGAGATAAACTTACATATATCTATATATAAAATTTTTTATCTACATACGAATAAGTGGGGAAAAAATACTCAAGCTTACAATTAATTTGTTGAAACTAATTGTGTTTATTTATCAGTCTCCTCCTCAAGGAGCTGTTTCTGAGGACTTCAGCTCCCAAGAGAAATTTTCTGCATGACAAACCCAGGAGGGCAGTGGCAAAACCCTTGGTCTTTTAATGAAAGAGTCCCACAAACAGGGGCTTTTCCTGGTCAAGTATCGATGCCCTTCATGACCAGCAAATCACTCTTGCTTTTAACACCATTAATGGGAGAAACTGGGGCTCATTTCTCAGACAAAGTTTGGGTCTGGGAGATAATGAGTCCCTGATAAACCAAAAAGGGACCAGAGATGTGAGCGAACAGGTGAGTTTTAGCCTAAATAATACAAAAGTTTGCAAAGACAGGACTCGGGGCAGGAGCCTGTTTCTATATGAAGTAGTCACCTGAGGTCAGGACGTCTCAACTGAAATCTAGGCATTTATAAGTTTCTTTTCCACATTTAAGGCAGCCACAAGCTGAGGCTATGAGAGAAACCAACCGAGGTTCATAGGCTCACCAGCCCCTCAAGTTCAGATGATTATTTTAATCAAGAATACAGGGATTCGTAATTATTGTCCAGAGGTTGGAGAGGGCAGCAGCTTAGACAAGCTGATGAAGTGGCTCTACAAAGCATTGGTGCTCTGGTGCATGTTGTCAAGCTGGCAAAAAACCCCCACCCTTGCCATCCTCAAGTTCTGGTTTGTCTTAAGAGTTTTTACACAAAGCTGATGGGACCACAGGTCTACCTGTCATTAAGGTCACAGCAGAGAAGCCCTACTCGGGTTATTTGGCAAACTTCAAATTGCTTTTAAAGGGATGTGAAGGTTTCTGCAAGTGACTTAATGCTGGGGTGACATGTAAAAATTTGTTTTAATTGATCAGGGTTTGAAGGAGCTTCATGTCTAAGTGAAGGTAGGGTATGTGTGTTGAACCTTCTTCATGCAGAAGGGCCCTTTCCAATGAGAAATTTCTGTGACTATTCCTAACTTCTGTTTTAAGAGACGAGCTTAATTTTGTGTCTCTCTCTCTCTCTTTTTTTTTTTTTTCTTCCTTAAAAACCTGCATTATCAGCATCTTACTCCCCTCAGTTCATAACAGCACTGTAGCATTGTTGGCATAACAGCACTGTAGCATTGTTGGGGTTTCCCAACCAGTACTGACCTTTAAAAATTCTTTCTATTGTCTTTCTCCATTTAGTGGCATCACATAATGATGTGGATATCACCATAATTAAAGGGGGGGTTAATACTTGCACTGAATCACTTGTTTCAAACTTAACTTCAGAGTTTCATCGGAAGGATTTAGAGTTTTATTTTAATTTGGTCTGTGACAGGAAAGAAAATTCTCTTAAAAAAAAAAAGTCTCTATCCATCACCAGTGGTTTTGCTCTTGATATTTTCTGAGACTTTTTTTTTATTCTTTTAAATGCAGACTTTGATTTCTACCTGGGTTATGTCTTTGGATCTGATGAGTAACAAACTTCTTAACTAGTAGAAGTAGAATCAGCCTTTTCATTTGCAAAGTGACTTTATCAAACCAATAAAACCATCAGAAATAAGTGTCATTGTGCATTTTGCTTGCTTTAAAACGTGTTTTGAGACAAAACGTTAAATACGTTGTTCAGCATCCTCTTAAGATTTGTATTTCCTGATAAAAATAAATGTATCTTTAACTTTTGTTTGTGGAGAAAACAGGAAGGTGCTGATCCTGTGTTTCTCCTCATCTCTGCTTTTCTACAGCAAACTCTGCCGCGATGGTGGGCAAAGGAAACAGCACCCCCAGTGCTGAATTTGTTCTCTCAGGGTTCTCAGAGCAGAAGGATGTCCAGGCTGTCCTCTTCGTGGTCTTCTTGGTGATCTACGTGGTCACTCTGCTAGGGAACCTGGGGATGCTGGTATTGATCAGGCTCGATGCTCAGCTTCACACCCCCATGTACTTCTTCCTGAGCAGCCTGTCCTCCCTAGACATCTGCTACTCCTCCTCAATCACCCCCAGACTGCTTGCGGATCTCCTCTCAAAGGAAGGTCATTTCTTACCCTGCCTGCCTCACACAATTTTATTTCTACGCAGTCTTTGCCACCACTGAGTGTTACCTCCTGGCTGTGATGGCCTATGACCGCTATGTGGCCATCTGCAGTCCCCTTCTCTATGCCATCTCCATGTCCAGCAGAGTTTGTGTGCTGCTGGTTGCTGGCTCGTTCGTTGCTGGGATTACAAATGCCACCATCCACACGGCGTTTGCACTTCAGCTGTCCTTCTGTGGTTCCAACGTCATCAACCACTTCTACTGTGAGGGGCCCCCACTTTACGCCATCTCGTGCACAGACCCCACCATCAACGAAATGGTGATGTTCATTGTGGTTGGCTTCAACCTGTTTGTCACCAATCTGACCATCCTCGTCTCCTACGCCTACATTCTGGCCACTATCCTGAGAATGCACTCAGACACCGGCAAACACAAAGCCTTCTCTACATGCGTGTCCCACCTGACTGTCGTGACCCTCTTCTACGGATCTGCTGCGTCCATGTACTCACGGCCCAGCTCCAGGCACTCCCAGGACCTTGACAAAGTTGCCTCTGTCTTCTACACAGTGGTGATCCCTATGCTCAATCCCCTCATCTACAGCCTGAGGAACCAGGAGGTGAAGGATGCGCTCGGGAGAGTGATGGAGAGGAAACGTTTGGCTGAAAAATAGTTCTCCCTAGTGCTTCAGAGGAACTGAGAGGTCTTCTCAGAGACTGTATGTTCTGTTTCTGTACTGTCATGGTATAGAAAAAGTAGTGCTCTCTGGTGAGCTACTGGGCACAAATGTATTGTGAAACCTCTGCCTTGTTCCTAAATACCAAGTCAGGAACTCCTCTCGGATTAGGGCAGCCACTGACCTGCATCAGGGGTGCATTAGCTACTTTTATTGGTGTTCACAACCCGGTATTATTTTAATTTCAGGAATTTAAGCCCTTCTGACCCTTTGTAGCGTGAGGATGCGTCATCTTGGTTGTCTGAACAACGACAACAAACAACACCTATTGCGTTCAGGGTGACAACGATGACCGGAGCGATCTTCACATCATTTCTGGTGAACACAAGGCTCAGGTAGCTTAGTGTTTCCAGGACTATGGAAACAAACAATGGAACACTGGGCTTCCTAACCCCAGTTCACCACAACAGGGCTCCCCAAGCCTTTTCCGTGACTTATTTTAGCTCAACTGCAGCTGTATTTTCAACTTTATTTGAGAAAATTATGCAGTGCCTGCGACTTGCTCAAGGACCAGAGGGCTGTCATCTGGCATCTGCTATGAGTAATGGAAAGGTTACCCACCAGCTGGGTACCTGCTCCCTACCCTGGCATTTTCTGCTTCTATTGTTTATGTTATTATTAACTGCTTTTCTTAATTTTGAGCAATTTTTTGTTTCTCCCTCTGAAATAAATCATGAGATACAGGGGAATGACTAATAAGTTTTTGCAATTAGAGCATAGCTAACCCTAAAGACCAACAGGGGAGAAAAGAGCACTGATCGTGAACAAATATGGGGTAGAAACATATAGAAGTGATACCAATCAGACCCCAAACTGGCAGTGGAGATGCTCCTACCAAGTATGACACCATACCTCCTCCTCAGGGAGCTCAGAGGTACTACTGGGTCACTGCATCATTGCACCAAAGAAGAAGAATCTCAGTTTGTAAGAGGGAATTTAACCTCAGGGATGAAGGGCGGGTACTTTAATCAGAGGAACCTGATTCTCTCCATCCATCCAGGCCCACAAAATTGTCCTTAATACATTCACATGCCGACACACTGACCCTCCAACTCATTGGCTTCAGGACCTGGATGAGCTCCGGCAAGTAAGGCAGCTGTAGAAGTTTACTTTGTTGTTAACAAGGAAGAAAGTTTCTTTCTAGTTAGCCCCTGCTAATTAGTCTCTCATGGCTTGTTAAGAAGAATGAGGTAAGTTGACTACAAGCCTACTGAGGAGCTTTCATGGTGATTAGGAAACTTTCTTGGTAAACCCCAGAAGATCTTGTTAAGCTGATGACTCCTGGAAGGGTGGTTGGTTCCCCAAGGACCACTTCTTGCTCTGGGAAAGGGAGCAGTCTCACTTGTGATGGAAATAGCCATAACCACCTGTATGGTAAGAGCTTGGAGCTCAGGCCTGCTGGATGGCCTGCTGGAGGGCTTTCTGGGATAGTACAAGCTTGGTCATATGCTCTCATGAAAGAAAGAGACATTCTTGTCTTCATGATGAGTGCAGGTAACATGGTGTCCTTGGTTCTTTCTAATGGAATGATCTGTCCCTGCCTCCTTCTGACCCCCTACTAGAGGAGCTGGAGAAGTTAATTGCATTTCTTCTCACCTTTGGGCCTCCTCAAGGGCACCTCAAGCCTTGAATTTCTTGTAATTAATTGCCTTTTGTCTTTTTTAATTCTTAAACCATGAGTCAAGCTGAAGCAGGCTGTGGACGTGTGCTCCACATCTGACTGGTTTTCATAAGTGTGATTTTCCTGCTGTTACAAATCTGGAACTGGGGAACGGGTGTGGGAATGGGCTCACATGGCTCTCCACATCTGAAAACTCATTGTGAGGTGGTCATTATGAGGTAGTCATTTCATTATGAGATAGTCAGTCAGGTCCCCTCTAACGTATTTGGGAATACAAGGATGGTGTATCATATCCTATGATGGAGAGTTGAGACAGATGGGGTGTAACAGGAGCAGGTCTGAACATCAACAGGACTGGTACTCAGATACTCCAAGCTTTTTAGTTTTGGTTCTTTCAGTCTGACCTTCCTTGTTCACATTGGTGTGAAGGTTTCACTGGAAAATTAGTCTAGGACCATGAAAAGTGGTTTACGTGGTCCGATATATGAAGAAATAACTGGGAGAGCTCAGGAGCAGAAGCATTAATGAGATATGGGGTTCCACCTGAGCTACTGGTTGGGCATCAATAGGGAATATTTAATTGAGATAAAACAGAGGATGAAGAAGATGATGTTGTAGTACTAGGCTACAGGGTGGCCATGGCTAAGATCCCATTTTATAGCACAGATACAAATTATACATGGAGAGAGGTAGGAAGGAGAGGAGTGACATCTCCTGTCCATCATGAAGCACTTCAGGCTCAGAACATCTCATGCTCCTGGCTCACATCCTCCTGCACCTATTATGAAAAGCAACACATGAAAACACAAACTAGAAAAGATAGGTGAACTCCTTGCTATATGCTATACGGTGTAGACAGTAAACACTGCTTTTTCCTGCACCAGGATCTCTGCATCAACGAGGAGAAGATTAGGAAGTATTAGGAAATATTTAGATAAGCAGTTTAGGATGTTTATTTTGGAGCAAGATGAGATGCCTCCTGGAGATCCTGGCAAAGGTCAAATGAAGAAGCCTACACCTGTAAGATGACTACGTTCAGCTAATCCATGCTCAGACCCAACAGCTGGTATGCTAAATAAAACCACTGGGGTTTATAAATGATCTGGAAAAGACAGAAAAAAACAACACTACGCCCCCATAATTAGCTTTTAATTCCTCAAAAAAAAAGGTGTAGTTTCCAATTTCTAGTTGGCATTTCCTTCGGGAGCCCTGTAGGCCAGGAGAAAGCCCCTGCCAATCCAGGGGACCGGCTCTGGCGGTGAGCACTGGACTGTCCACCCCGTGCTGATGCCACTGGGCGATTCCTTTCATGCTTCATCATTTATTCATATTTTTCCCCCCCTTTGAACGATTCAGTGGTCATCAAGTCAGTGTTGAAATTGCATAGATTTTGGTGGGATTAAATGAATCTTCAAGCACGGTTTATGAGTGTATTTGGAAGGAGCTACATGCTGCCGTTAACCCAGGAGGACCAGCTGGAAAGATCAACCAAGCTTAGAGTCCCATTATGAAAATTTCTGGGTGTTTTCTCTCATTCTCACGACAAATTTTTTAGAAATTCCACACCTGCCAAGTGTATTAGGAAAAGAAGCCACACAGACCCTCTTTACCTTTTTTTTTTTCTTTTTTTTTGGGGGTACATTTTAGTTTGTGCATTCTGTTAAATTAAAATTCTTTAGAGGGTTTTTTGGCACTGTCACACGTTTTGAGCTCAGATTGTGTTTTTATATATTTCCTGAGTGACTAAGATTCAATGAACAGAATAAGGATGGTGAAAACAGTAACACAGGCACAATCTGGCAGACTTCATAATATTTCAAGATGATGATACTGGTCCTGCTTTTGAAACTACCCGAGACACCTGCAAGAAAATGCTACTCTTGTCCCCCTTGGACACAAATTCTGCTGAAAATCTGGGCAGCCAGTGAATAAAACAGTGTTGAGGTAAGCTGTGAATATGGGATCAAGTGGGTCTGTGGGGAGGTTGCTGTCAGATAATGGCAGAGTGACTTCAGAAAGGGAAATTATGAGCTGGTCGTGTTCAGCTGGTCCTGTATCCCAGAGGGATGAGAGGGCTGGAGTGGCTGTAGACAGCCTGCCAAAAAGTTTGGCCCTAAATCTCATTAGGAAAAAATTATATTGGAAAAATTTCTTGACTGTGAGGGTGGTGAGAGCCTGGCCCAGGTTGCCCTGAGAAGCTGCGGCTGCCCCATCCCTAGAGGGGTTCAAGGGCAGGTTGGAGGGGGCTTGGAGCCACCTGGTATGGTGGGAGGTGCTCCCCCATCATGGAACTGGATGATCTTGAAGGTCCCTTCCAACCCCAACCTATTCTATGATTCTATAAAAAAAGTCTCCCATGGAAGAAGGAAGGAAGTCATGCATGATTAACAAGTGGCTCAGAGGCTGGTGCCACCAACAAAATTTTGGGTTTTTTGACCTTGGGGAACTTTATATGACACCAGGTCTGCTAGCAACAGATGGGGTACATCTGTCTCAGAGGGGCAGAAAGATCCTGGCACAGGAGTTGGCAGGGCTTGTTGAAAAGGCTTTAAACTTGGCTCGAAGGGGGAGGGGGTTAAATAGAGGTGCACTAGAGATGACCCTCAGGATAGCCTCCAGCCTGCCAGATCACTTGAGGTGAGAGATGATGATAATATCAGAATGGTCTGTGGCAAGTGGCAGGATGGCACACCAGGGTTCGAAAGATGGGGTAACAGCAAGGGCCTCCAACCTGTTGCACTAACACATGCTGTGAACACTGCATCAAAGCCGAGGTCTTGCAGAGCTGGACCAAGATCCCCTGAGGTTATAGGAGACAGGAAGTTTGCCGCCACAAAGTGCCTTGGGTGATCAGTGGAGTGCCCCTCTAAGAAGGTGACATGGCCAGCAGACCAGCTGAAGTGTCTCTACACCAATACACACAGCATGGGCAACAAACAGGAGGAACTGGAAGCTATCCTGCTACAGGAAAGCTACAACATAGTAGCAATTACAGAAGCTTGGTGGGATGATTCTTAGGACTAGAGTGTGGCCATCGATGGCTACAAGCTGATCAGAAGGGACAGGAGAGGAAGAAGGGGTGGAGGTGTTGCCTTCTATGTAAAGAAGTGGCTAAAGTGTGAAGAACTGTTGCTAAAGAGTAGCCATGAGCAGCTTGTGGGTAGGAATTAGGGATTGTGACAACAAAGGGAGCCTTGTGGTAGGAGTCTACTACAGGCTGCCTGACCAGGTGGATCCTGTCGATGATGTCTTCTTGCTTCAGCTTGAGGAGACATCGCGATCGCAGGCTCTCATCCTGCTGGGAGGTTTTAACCACCCAGACATCTGTTGGAAAAGCACCCCAGCTGGCTGCAGACAATCCAGGAACCTCTTAGAGTGCCTAGACAACAACTTCTTGAGACAAGAAATCAACATCTCTACTCGAGGAGATGCATTGTTGGACCTGTTGGTCACAAATGCAAGTGAAATCATCAGGGATGTCAAAGTTGAAGGCAGCCTGGGCTGCAGTGATCATGCTCTACTGTAGTTCACTGCCCTAAGGAGTTTGAAGCCCACAAGAAGCAAAGTTAGGACTCTAAATTTTAAGAAAGTAATCTTCCAGCTCTTCAAGGAGTTAGTAAATAGGACCCTATGGGAAATGGCCCTCAGAGATAAAGGAGCGGAACAAAGTTGGCAGATCTTTAATGATGTTCTCTATAGAGCACAGAAGATCTCAATCCTCACATGTAGGAAAATGGGCCAGGAGGGCAAGAGACCACCATGGTTGAGCCATGACCTGCTGGTCAAACTAAGGGGCAAGATGGGGCTACATGGGAAATGGAAGAAGGGACAGGCATCCTGTGAAGAGTACAGGGACATTGTCTGGATGTGTAGGGATGAAGTCAGGAAGGCCAAGGCACAGCTAGAACTGAACTTGTCAAGGGATGTAAAGAAAAACAAGAAAGGTTTCTACAGGTATATTAACCTGTAGATTAGGAAAAGGAAAAGGAAGAAAACATACCTCTCCTGATGAGCAGTGGGGGACTTGTATCAAAGGATGAGGAGAAGGTGGAAGTTCTCAACAACTTTTTTGCCTTGGTTTTCACTTGCAACCCCTTTCCTCCTAGCTCTCATGTTGATGGCATACAAGTTGGAGACCAAGGTGACAAAATCCCTCACATTGTAAGTGAAGACAAGGTACGTGAGCCTGAAGATACAAGTCCATAGAATCACAAGACCATGAGATACATCCCTGAGTCCTGAAGGAACTGGCTGACGTAGTTGCCAAACCACTTTCCATGATATTTGAAAAATCATGGCAGTCAGGTGAAGTCCCTGAGGACTGTAAGAAAGGAAACATCACACACATTTTTAAAAAGGGTAGAAAGGAAGACCCTGAGAACTACCGACCTGTCAGCCTTACCTCTATGCCTGGGAAGATCATGGAACAGATCCTTCTAGATGCCATGCTTGGGCACATGGAGGACAGGGAGGTGATTGAGGACAGTCAATATGGCTTTACTGTTTAGGTAAGACGGCAGTTTTGGTGCTGATTTGAGTTTAAGTGATTGCTATTGCCTCGCTCTTCTCATCGATGCTCATAGAAAAGGTGGGAAAAAAAACCCAAACCAAATCCAAACATGCATGAAAAACCTTGGGGGAGACACACAATTACTGTTCTATCAAAGCCAGAAAAGGCAAAGATCAGCATTTGGGACAGGTGCTGGAGCAAGAGGGTGCTAACAAGGGGACATCATGATGGCAGAAATGGTTGCAAGAAATATCTTTGCATTGCCCAAATCCAGCTTAAGTGGCACTAAGGAAAGAGGTTTGAGAAAGAAAATAACCAAGGTTGACAACAGAAAAAGTTGGGATTTGCTTTTGGTGAGTCATGTAGACACTCACTTTTTACCTACTCCCTCTCCTCAGCATGGGAGAGGGGGGGAATACATCTTCTTAAATCCAGATATTCAAAGAAAATTGCTCCTAGGCTTCATTAATGAGCCTGGAGATGAAGAAATGAATGTTCCGGGTGGATTTTACTTGTTGTCAAGCTTCTATTCTCCATGGACTGAAATGCCTCCAAGGTTGCAGAAATGAGTATAAAAACCACTCAAACACTAAAAAGTAGGGAGGGGACTTGTCCGCTGTTTGGAAGGTGCATCAACAGGTCTGAAGGAGCTACTTCGACCTGCATTGAAGATCTGAGTTTTGTTGGAGAAGTCATATCCAGGGTGAGAGGATCTTCTGTTCTGGTCAGTCCTCAGCCCTGACCCTGCTCTGAAGCAGTGAGACATGAAGGGACATCGTGGGGCTAAAGTAAGCACCCCTTCCTTTTTGTCTGGTGGACTTGAAGGTGGTGAGATAGAGGAAAGAAAGGACCAGAGGTGTAAGACATCTCATTTATAGCAACAAGACTGAGAAGAGCAGAAGGAACCCAACATGAGAGGAGGATTCTTCTTCTTTAAAGTTCAGATGCCATGAAACAAGGAGACATGTTAGAGTGGGTTGAGAGGAGGTCACAGATGCTGGAAGGGGGGGCTGAGAGAGTTGGGGGGGGGTGTTCAGCCTGGAGAAGAGAAGGCTCCGGGGAGACACAGAGCCCCTTCCAGCCCCTCAAGGGGCTCCAGGAAAGCTGGGGGGGGACTCTGGATGAGGGAGGGGAGCCCTAGGAGGAGGGGGAAGGGTTT
>JAOWAV010000036.1:64602897-64617488 GCA_028571045.1 Scolopax bukidnonensis | reverse complement strand
CCCTCTTTGTCCATTTAATTAATCTGTTTAGAAATAAAGCCAACAAATTTACACACACACGCACACCCCCCCCCACCCCCCCCCAATTATACCTTACAAATATAGAAGGAAAATACAGCATAGCGTGTTCCACAGTCTTCCCCCACCGTTGCATCAGCACAAGATGAGGAAAGAAAATATACTAATCTTTGGTGAAGTTAAAATCAAATTTAAACTTTATTATAAGCTCTGCCTCCCTGAGACCAAAGAACTACTTGCTCCTTACAGGCTCAGACCCTCCCTCCCTGGTACAATGAAGATGAGAAACATCTCTTCATATGCTTCATAAAAGCCTCTTTCACCTCTCTGTTCCTCAGGCTGTAGATGAAGGGGTTCAGCAGAGGGGTCACCAGTGTGTAAAACACAGCGGCCACCTTGTCTGGGCCATTGTGGTTGGTGCTGGGCTGCAGGTACATGAAGAACCCTGTCCCATAGAACAAGGAGACCACCATGAGGTGGGAGGCGCACGTGTTGAAGGCTTTGGACCTGCTCTGCGCCGAGTGCATCCTCAGGACGGCAGAGAGGACATATAGGTAGGAGATGAAGATGACGCTGCTGGTGCTAATCCCATTTAGGCTAACAAAGGCAAAGATGACCTTCTCCCTGAGGAAGATATCAGAGCAGGAGAGCTTCAGCAAGGGACCAATGTCACAGAAGAAGTGATCGATGACATTGGAACTGCAGAAGGACCCCCCGAATGTGCAGCCGGTGTATATCGCTGCGTAAAGAAAGCCCAGGAGGTAGGAGGTTGTGACCAACCAGATGCAGACAGACTTGGGCAAGATGACTATGTAGCGCAGGGGGTTGCAGACAGCAGCGTAGCGGTCGTACGCCATCACGGCCAGGAGGTAGCATTCCACAATCCCAAAGAAAACGAAGCTGTAAAGTTGAGCCACACAACCGGGGAAGGAAATGTCTTTGTTCCTCGAGATGAAGGACAGCAGCATGTTGGGCATGATGACGGTGGAGTAACAAGCGTCAGCAAAGGACAAGTGGTGGAAGAAAAAGTACATGGGGGTGTGCAAGCGCGGGTTGGTCCTAACGAGGGTCATCATGCCAATGTTCCCCAAGAGGGTGAGCACATAAATGAGAAGAAACACCCCAAAGAGCAAGGGCTGAATGTCTGGGTTCTCAGCAAGTCCCAGGAGGACAAATTTAGTGACTGTGTGGTTAGATCTCATAAACATTTTCTTGCCTTACTTGTGTCTGCAATAAAAAGAGGATATTAAAATTAGAAGAATAAAAGAATAGAACCTTTCCTCCCTACTCTTGTCTAGTTTAAATGGTTCCTTTGTTAAATAAATACTTACTGATTTCACTGAGATTTCTATAGGAAAAAAACAGCTTTGTCTAAATCGAATATTCCTATGGAAAATACCGGCTCTATTAAAAAATATTAAAGAATATTTCACCCCCAGTGCAAACAAATCATATGCCAATAGAGATATGGATATCTGTATGTCCCTGTCATCCACAGTGCAGCTGGAGATAATGCCATTACCTTCACCAATGTCTTACTAAAAAAAGAATTAAACCTGATGACCTTTTCACTGAAAGTATTTAAAAAGAAATTATAGAAAACATAAGTTTGGCAAATGTTTGATGATGGTGAATATTTGTCAAAAGGGTTGATTTTAAAAATCCTATTCCTATTAGCCTTTCCGTGGCCTTTTCTGGAAAAAAAAAAAAAAAAAAGAAAGGAAAAAAGCAATGGCCGAGAAATGCAAAGCATTTGCACCCTGTTGCCCATGTTAATGAAATACTTGTTTTACAGGAAAAAAAGATGTTGATCTCCCCGATTTTAAACACTGCTCTGAGGTATCTTTCCTCTCTGTTGTCTAAAGAATAAAGGTCTAAAGCTTAATAACATTGGTGTTACCTGCTGAGGCAAAAGGAAGAAAAATAGCAAAATGAGAAAACAGAAAACTTCATCTTTGGACCGTATTTCACTCCAAGCAATCACCAGTCTAACTACCACTTTTTAAAAAATAATCTGCTACCTTTTCTAAACCCATATTGTGTGGTTTTTTTTGTCTTTCAGTCAATATACTTAGCAAAGAACAGGGAGTGAGTTGAAGTAATCCAGATGTCAATTATTTTTTTTTCCTGTGCTTGGAAACTATGGATTTGTTCCAGCACGCATGCTTTCAGATTTAAGAAAAGAATCCAATCTTTATTCCCTTGCAGTTTGAAATAAATCTGTTTCAGAAGACACCTCAGAGGAACCTTGTAAACATAAAAAAACATGGAGTGAGAGAAAGTCACAGTCCCAGTGAAATCACAGATTATACAGTGTTAATGACCTCCAGACATTTTCCCTTGGCTTTTAATTATTATTCCAGTCTTCGAACCACATTTATAAAACTATTATGTATCATTTACAATGGATAAAATTCATGCTGGTAGATTTGTGATTTACACACCTTTATGAGCTCGAGCACGCTGAGGCATTGTAAAGCCCTTGGCACTAAGTTAAGGTGCTCGCTTGAAAACTGAGTTAATTTTAAGACGTGCTGACTCCAAAGGCTGATTTGTTAATGACTATACTCTGCTGACAACTGGGAATGTCTCATTTTCTTATAACAAAATAAGACCCGTCCTTATTTAACACTTGCATAAATCAGTTCACCTTGCTTTAAGCTGCCTAAGTAAAAGAAAAGCAATTTGCACAAGCCATGACTCCCTCTTATCATAAAGAAAACCTACTTTGGTAAGGCTGTTTCCTGACAGATCCCCCCAAAAAAGAAGAAGACATGAGGATGTGAAGAAGAAAACCCACTGCATAAATGCAGGTGAGGTTCTGCTTTGTCTTGGTTCCTCCTTCACCTTCGCTGCTATTGAGTGATGGGAGCCAAGGATTTATCCCGAATGTGGAGAACATCTATGCGTCTGCTTAACCTCTATTAACCACTTGATGTGCAGAGACAAGTGCTCCTTCCCAGGCTCCAATAGGTTGTGGGTGAGACAGGGCTGTAAATAAGGTCCCTTGTGCTCTCCTGGGAGAAAGTCCTCAGGGTACTTACTCCTCATGGAAAGGTTTACCAGAGGGAAAAATAAAATAAATAAATAAATAAATAAAAGGGTGTGAAATGCAATTTTGAAAGCCATTGGGCTGTTTTGGATATCTGAAAGGCATCATGTGAACGAGTCATTGCTGAGCACAGATACACAGCAGCAGTGATGATCATAGGATGCTTCAGAGATACTTGTGGACCACGCGAAGGTTTGGGTCTGACCTTGATGACAGAATGAAAATGGGTTTAGAGACATTTGAGATCTTTCAGAGGAACCCCAAATGGTTCATATAGCACCACTGACTCCATCTCTGGAGCTGCTGGTGTCTCTCTGTGGACACTGGGCAGCCCAGTTTTGTAAGAAGGATGGATGTCCACATCTGAACTGGTGAATCTGGGCTTCCATAGTATTAAATGATAAGAAATGGGCATTTTCAGACAGTGATTAATCTCTCCCAAAGCGAACAAAGAGGCCTTAACGAACCTGACCAGGCACACCTGGGGTCACCATCCCCACCTGCTGCCAATTTCCTCATCAGCTCTATTTAAGGTCAGCTCAGAGTCTATTCCTCTCTTAGGTTGTGCTGGAGGAGTGCTGGTTTTCAGCTTAGCACTGTGTGTGGACACCTTCAGACTTCTTTGATCCATACCTTTGCTTGATCATGGACCCTGCTGAGTAACTGCTGAACCCAACCCTGACCATTGGATGGACTTGGCTTGACCTTGGATGTGTCTCATCGTCACCAGCTTGCCAGATGGTCTGGAGTCTTGACTGAATTTAGCCCAGGTCTCTGGGTCTACACTACCTGCCTTACTCAGGTACTGTGGGATGGTCCCCTGCACACTATGGTGTCCCCCTTAGCTCTATTTAAAGAGATTAAAGAGGAAAACCCTCTGTGGCACCCCCCAACCTCCAGGCAGGGTACAACCCATCACCCTCTGCACCCCACAGCCCAGCCAGTGCTCTCTCTTCTGCTGGTTTCTCTCCTGTCCCTACACTGGAGACACTATTCTCAGTAAGGGAAACAGATAAATAAATTTAATGTTATATTCAATGATTATTCTCTGGTCCTTATTACCTCTGCTGTTTCCTAATTTAATATTAGAATTATGGGTGTTGGTAGGTTGGCAATGTTCTGCTTTGGAAGTGGGTAGAGTATTATTTAGGATTTTTCCAGGCCTTGTAAAGATTGGTAAATCTTCCCAGCTTGAGGGTTTCCATAGCTACAAGGTGCTGAGATGTCTCTAGGAGATGCTACTTCTCAACAACCTTGCAGCAGTCTCTGATCTTGGTATGTTCTGGCTCCCAGAAGACAACCCATCTCAAGGGTTGAGGAGGTAATAGCTCCTGATATCTAGCTCTTGAAGTCACTGAGGGAACTCTCCAATTATATCTAAAGGGGAGAAAAAGCAAGAGTGATTGGCGTGGGGTGATGTGCCCAAGGAGGCTGGTGGCAGCTTCTGCCAACCATTTAAGCTGGAAAGCAATAAATGGAGAAAACAAGAGCCTCTGCGAGACACAGCCATACATGGACACCCCGCACCATGTAGAATTGAAAAACAGGAGAAGAAAGTGAGTCTCAGAATAAGCTTTCTTCCCTGAAGTTCTGATTTATAAAGCAAGATAGAAGGTGGAAAACCATATTATTATTTTTTTTCTTGAAGTCAGTGGTGATTCTGTGCAACACAGTCATGCAGACAGGTAGGAAAGATCTGATTAGAGGCAATGCCAAAAAATTGTAGTACCAATTGTCACAAGAGCAAAAATTGCCATTTTTCTTTGAAAAAATATTTCCTTGGCTACTGGAAAAATATATCCTTGGTTAGAGTTATACTGGGACAAATATATATATATGTGTGTATGGAAGAAATCTTTAGTATGTCTTACATGTTTACCCTCTCCCCAGCAACTGTCCTTTTTGGGGAGCCTATTAATAATTTTATCCTATTGTTGAGATGAGAACACGCACTCATTCACTCAGTGAATTTAATGGGATATTGTCTAATTTTCTGTATTGTTATTTTTCTCCAGAAATAAAAAAGGCGCAGGTTCTGTCTGCCTCTTGAATGAGCTCCTTGGAGAAACTAAGAACAGAGGTGGGTACAGAAGTGGAGAAGGTGGCTGGAGAAGGTGGCATCTTTGATGGGAAACCAGAGGAGGTGTCATCTCAGGTGGATGGTGGTGGAATTGGAGGGGAGCAGGAGCTCAGGGCATTGAGAGGCTTTGGGGTAAAGTGGAGAAGCGGACTAGGAAATAAAAAAGAAATCCATCCTAATGTGAGGGCAAACTGAGGCTTTCTTATAGAAAAAGGGGAACTGCTCTCAAATGTCTCTCTTTGAGACATAGTTCTGTTACAACTTCTTTCTAAAAGGAAGCTTTACTTTCTAACCTTAATTTGGCATGTTAATCGGTTGCTTCAAAGTACACAGAAGGCTACTGTTTGTTTAAAGCATAAGTTAAATAATCGAAGTAAAGGAAAAACCCCTATTTTTAGCAAGTCACCAGCTAATCTGGAAGATATTGGAGAGGGCCAAGAAATGTGTGTATGCCCTTCTGTCCCTGTATTTATCCTCATGAGGCGAGAGCAGTTATTGAAATGCAGTTTATTCCTCAAAGTAGCCACTAACTTAGCCATTGCTTATTAAAAACAAACAGAAAACAAACAAACAACAACAAAAAAAACCCAAACCACCATAAAACCACAGGAGTTTTGTTTCTGAGCAGTTAGAATAAGAAGTCCCAAGCAACAAATTCAAACCCAGGGAAAATAAAAAGAGTCTCTGGGACATCATCAACCTGAAGGGCAGAGTGAGTGCTGATATTCCTGCAGCTTGTGTGTTATCAGAACAGACATTAAAAAAAAGAAGTAAGCTGCTCTTCCCTTAATGTGCCCAAACCTGCAGACAGTTGGAAATGATGCGCACGGTGAAGACCATGGTGATGTCCAAGGGAAAAGTTTGTTAGATTTATACTTTTTTTCCCTGTGAAGTCAGAACTTGAAGGTAGGAGGTAAGCTTGGTTTTAACCAAGAAAAGCATGGTATAGGATGGTAGATATAAGTCCCTATGTGGCCAGGTGGTTGTGGACCAACTGAGCATCTTGCCAGGGGTTCTGGCTGGTTTTTGTTAGGAAATTCGCTCATCTTCAAAGCACAGGTTTAAAACCCACTAATAATTAGGGGATCAAGTCAGTGTAAGTGATCTCATGGAAACCACCTCCCTGTCCCTGAGCTGTGTGTCTGCTGTGCACTGATGGCTTGGGAAAACTGGACTGCAGTGACAGAATTTGTCTTCAAGGGGTTCACAGATCACCCCAACCTCCAGGTTACCCTCTTTGTGGTTTTCCTCCTCATCTATGTCACCACCGTGCTGGGAAACCTTGGCATCATTGCCATGGTCTGTCTCGATCCCCACCTTCAAACCCCCATGTACTTCTTTCTGGGCAACCTGTCCTTCTTGGACCTGTGCTACTCCTCAGTTGTGATGCCCAAAATGCTGCTGACCCTCTCATTGGAAAGGAAGACAATTTATTTTGCTGGGTGCTTTTTGCAGCTGCATTTCTACATTGCTTTTGTAGTTGTGGAGTGCTGTCTCCTGGCCGCGATGGCCTACGATCACTACGTTGCCATCTGCAACCCCTTGTGCTACCCTGTCATCATGTCCCAGAAGGTCTGCGTTGCCCTCTTGGCTGGGTCCTACATGGTTGGGCTCTTTAATTCCATGGTGTTTACAGGGTTTGCACTGAGAGTGTCCTTCTGTGGCCCCAATGTCATTGACCACTTCTTCTGTGATGGACCACCACTGTTAAAACTGGCTTGCTCTGACACTCGCCTCAACCAAATGCTGATACTTGCTTTTGGGGGCTTCAACGAGGTCACCACTGTATCGGTCATCCTCGTCTCCTATGGCCGCATCCTGTTTACCATCCTGAGGATGGGCTCTGTGTCAGGCAAGCACAAAGCTTTTGGTACCTGTGCATCTCACCTGATGGTTGTTAACATCTTCTACGGGACCCTTCTCTTCATGTACCTGTGTCCCAGCTCCAGCTACTCCCTGGGCAGGGACAAAATTGTTTCTGTCTTTTACGCAGTGGTGGCCCCCATGCTGAACCCCTTCATCTACGGCCTGAGGAACCAGGAGGTGAAGAGTGCTCTGAAGAGAGCAGTGGAGAGAATAGTTATTTCCTGCTAAAGTGGTAATTGGTGTGACATTCAGTCAGTGGTGGGAACAGGGTCAGTGTTTTGGGGTCTTTTGTTGAAATTGGAGAGAATCTGTGATAATTCTTCTGTATGTTATTGTCCATTTTGGAGTCTGGCTTTATCCATGTGGGATTAATCTGTTAAACATCTGCCTCTAGATAGAGCATTTTGTAACAGGAGAAATATGTATTAATTGAAGAACTCACCAAAGGTTGATTTGTGAGGAAGGGTGCTAAATATTCAGATAGTTTCTGAATCATAGAATGGTTTGGGTTGGAAGGGATCTTAAAGACTGAGTTCCAGCCCCCTGCCATGGGCAGGGACACCTCCCACTAGACCAGGTTGCTCAAACCCCAATCTAACCTGGCCTTGAATATTTGGAGGCAAGCATGTTCTGGGTTTTCTCCTGGACCTGCCAATCCTTGGGCAACCCTGAGTCACCTTTCTATTGAAGGTAAGTAGAATGACAAAGCTGTCAAAATAACACATTTGTGAGATTTCTGCTGAGCACTTGGACCATTTTCTCAATTGTCTTTGGTCTGAGCCTACTCGTGGTCACCTTCTCCTAAAGTCTGGACATCATTCATCAGTGCAGTGGACAACATCCCTACCAGGTGTAGCACTTCTTCCAGCTATGAGATGGGATTTAAGGATTTAAGGTGAACTTTAGTGCTTCCAGGTAACCCCATGAAGGATCAGAGTGGGCAGGAGAATGCATGGGGCAGCCCAAGGAGGTTGATGGGGGGAGAGGAGGGAAAGTTACCCTAAAGCTGCAAGAAATGGGAAAATTGAGAGGAACTTCCCTGAATTCTCTTCCACAATCACACCTCAAGGAATATTCAGAGGTTTTTAAAAAATTTTCAACTGCACTTTAATCCTCCAAAGTGCTTTTTATAGTGAATAAATACTTCAAATGATTTGGTTAACACACAACACTAAATATTGGACAGTGATGGTTCCTAACTGTACTCTTCAGTGGAATTTTTCAGGACATATATGCAAATTTAAGGATGTACAATAAAGTCATGGTGCATTATTTGCAATAAAACGAGTATTTCTAATTTTCCCTCTAATTTTCTCAAAGCATGTAGTTGTCTGTATCTGAATGACCATTAGCTGTGGGATTTGAGTGGCCAAATTGAAAGTTTAATGGGTAAATGTGAAGTCTGATATTAGTCTCCCACCTGAGAAGGAGCAAAAGACCAACATTCTTCTTAAAATAAACAACTCTTAGATGCAGCAAAACACAGCACAGTGAATAATTTCTCTTTGCCAATACTTGGGTTTGCTTGTTCAGTTGCTGGTCTGTTGCTGGTTGTGCTGGCTCTGGTGTCATTGAAGGCTTCCTGCTGGACTCCAGCTGCTCCTCCAGAAGCTCAGGGATTCTTCTAAGTCCCGTAGCTTTGCTGCTGGAGCCATCCCTTTGGCCAACCAAATCACACCATTGGGGTTCATAGGCTGGAGGAGAAGTTGGGGCACCTGTAGCTCTTTGGTAGGTCCATGTGTCAGGGTGACCTGCAGCAAGGTGAGCCCATCCCCATCCCATGTGTCCTCTCTCAGCCCCAAGCTGAGTCCCCCAAGCTCTCAGCAATACTGATGGAGACCCATGGGTCTCCTTTGGACATGGCAAATCCTCCTCTGAGCTACGCTTGAGTCCATTGATCTATCTCATTCCACCTGAGATACCATAGGACACATGAACACAGGGTCCGGCACAAGATGTAGGGAGGCTTGTGACCTTTTGGGGAGCAGAAGAGATGCATGATGGGTCTCAGGCAGTCCTTGACACCCATGTCTGAATGGGTCAACCACCACCTTCGTTTCTGCCAACTGCAAAGATGGGGGAGGCAGTTGGCTCGTATGTCTGCACTTAATGTTGTTGGCAACTGATAGATGAATAAAACTCACCTACTGACCAAAATATGATCCAAATATGAGCTGCTGTTTATATGGTGACTCTGTCCCTGCTGTCAGTTTAATCTAAAAGCAGGAGCTCCTGTCATTTAATGGGAAAAATCAGCTAAACTGAAAGAAATGATGTGAATTGTAAAGCTCCTGGGAAACTTCCAGACACTGAAAGAAGCTGATCTCTATTGAGTGTGTTGAGCAGAGACAAATTACACTGAATTTACCATGAACTTGCTATCAATTTTCTGCTACCCGGGAAAAAAAAAAAAAAGCAAGTTTGCAGAAAGAGCTGGGTTAGCACCATCTCTTTTCACATCAGGCTGGGATGAGATAGATTTGACTTCTCAGTAGAGGTGGAGCAGCAGAATCACCTGGATCTCTGCTAAAGGGAGGTAAAAATGGGCAGCTCAGATATTTCTGGAAATATTTGGAGCATAGAAAGGAAAAAAAAAAAAAAGGATTAATGGGCTGTCTGTCAAGCATGTTCTGGCGTCGGGTCCTGTATAGACCTCCCTGTTCTTACCCATCAGTAGACTGGAAGCCTTTCAGGGTCATTCATTGCCTGAAGGTTTGGGTCAGCTTTCATCTCCTGTAATCCCAGCCACCTGCTTCAGGCACACATCCAGGGCTAATTACCGCAGCCTAAACTGCTCATAATCCTTGTTTAAGGTACTTGGAGTAAATTGCCCTTTAGATGCAACTTCTCACCTTCTCCTTGATCTTCAGAGGGGCTTGTGAAGAATAACTTGGGCTCATTTGGATTCTGGCCCTTGAGGCTGCCAAGTGTCCAAAGAGGTTATTGATATTTGTGACGATAATTAGCACGGGATTTTGCACAGCTAAGCTTTTATTAGCAGTTTAGACTGTTTGTCACAACAGCCGGGAATCCTGGATTCTCATGAAGGAGCCAGCCAGTACACAACCAAGATCCACTTCTCTTGTAGGTCTGAGCTGTAGCCAAAGCTGTGGCCAACCCTTGCTCCCCCAGGAGAGATGCCCATTGCCCTCAAAGACCTACAGAGAGACCTATAAAAGCAGGAGTGAAGCGCTTCATGAGATGAAAATATTCAGGAGGCTCTCGAAGGCTCAGGAGAGATGTTCTTGTGTGTCTGCAAGCCTGGAGGATGGCTCCAAGGGTTAGTCCCCCCAGATTTACTATGTGGACACCCCCAGCCTGTGGTGCCATCAGAGGGCAAAGATCTTGCAGCTGGTAAGAGGGAGGTGACCCCCATCCACAGGTAGGTGTGACCCCAAAAGGTCCAGGGGGATTCTGTTGGGGCTATACCCTGCTCTGGTATAAATCACTGCAGCAATGTTATCTTTCAGGAGGTTGTTCTGGGTTACACCAGGTTTTCTCCTCTGGGTTGGGTAAAAAAGACGAAATGTTTCTGCTGAGATGCACTCCAGAATTTTGAATCCAAAAGATCAGAAGTCACAGTGCTTATGGTATGTTTCAGGAGCCTGGGAGAAGAAGAGAGAACACTCTCCAGGGAAGATTAATCCACCCACTGACCCTGAAATAAAGTGATATTCACTTTAAAGAATCAAGAATATTTCTATAAAGAAATATCCAGCTGGTGGAGAATGATTCTTCAATGAGTCTTCTGATCCTGGTGCTCTTCTGGTGGGGTAAGACTTTGATTCTTATCTTTAATACTGTAAAAGAATGAATTGTTTTATTCTGGACCTTCACATTACCAGGGAGAGAATCCTGTATTTCACATTTTCCTTAGGGAGAGCAACTTAATCAAGTGCCTCAACTTAGCAACTGGAGTGGAATGATCTTGGCTCAGTACAGGTCTCATCCGTGGCTTTGACTCCTCTTCCATCTGGAGGGAGAGACAGGAGCTGCTGGGGTATTTCCTGCTGAAAATGGGGTGGAAGAAGTCCTTGTGAATGCCCTGGCCCCCAGGATGCCATGCTGTGCCACCAACAGGCTCCCTCTCAGAAGGTTTTCTCCCCCCTCAGATGGCATCCTAAAACAGGGATTTTTCAAGTTCTGGCTCTTCTTTTTCCCCTTGACCATTCCCTTCCCTTGTGCGTCCAGCTGATGATCTCCCCACATCTTGTGTTTGCCTGGAGACAAGGTGCAATTCGCAGTCGGATGCTGCTGTTTGGGCACACGGGGGAGAGCATCAGCTGTGACTTCATCTTCCAGGATAACCTTGTGGATTCCACTTTTGCCTGGGCTTAGTCAGTGCGTTGCAGCTGGTACGTGCTCATAAACACTCATAGATATCTCCTGATGCTTAGATCGCCTCTGTGCATCAGGGTTCCATCTCCCAGTCCACTTCTGGAAATACAAGGCATGATTAAAGTCGTGGTGGGTCGTGGTCTCCTCCATGAGCTACGAGAGCAGAGTGAGGGATGTGATGGGATCCCTTAATTGAAAGGCTGATCCATCATTTGTTAAACCCATGTAAAATCTTCACAGAGGGGAACTCAACCCCAGGGCTGGTGCCTTTGCTCTGACTGTCAAGGGAAATCAAGACAGATTTTATGGTGTTTAGACTCCCAGTTGTATATTCTCTGAATTGTACTGAGGAAAGGTTTGGTGCTTACCTCAGTTCAAAACCATAGAATCGTTCAGATTGGAAAAGACCCTTGGGATCATCGAGTCCAACCATCAACCCCACTCTACAAAGTTCTTCCCTACACCATATCCCCCAACACCACATCTTTGGGGATAACATCTTTGGACCCACACTTTGCTCATGGTCTCCCTGATTTCATTCCCCCCCAAGCTCTCTGAGACTATTATTAAACTCCTCATGTCCTGAAAGAGTTTTAGGATGCAAAACTCCCTCCCTTCCAACAAATTAAAGATGCTTTTCTTCACGGCAGTGTCTTTTCCCAAACCAATGAAAGAAAGCTACAATAGTTTTATATTTAATCCAAACTATTCCAATTATAGACAGAGCTCTCTTGTTCTGGACATTTTGTGATTGATTTGAAATGGGGAGGAAGGGAAAAAACTGTGGAGAAAAAATTATGGGAGGTCAAGGCCAGTTGATTTGGTCTGGATGCTTCTGTGTTGCTGTATGCATCGATCTGGGAGGTACCAAAATGGGACTCAGACACCAGTGGACCTGCCCGAAGGTCTGCTCCCAGGTAGAACATGAGAACCCCTTGGCAGTGACTTGCTGCATGTGGGGAAGGTGTTTGGGAAAGCCAGGATGTTTTCCCTTCAGAAGGGACCTTATCTTGCCTTGGACTGTGAAGGAGGACAAGCTTGGAGGAGAAGGCTACAGTGTGATCCATCCACTGCCCAGGGTGTAAATTACCAATTTATCCCATTCCAGTTCAAATAAATAAAGGAATCATTTACACACTCCTGTATTTTCAGGCTCTCCCTTTCCTCAGCAAACACGAAGCCCTGACTGGCAGAGCAGAATCGCACCTTGGTGGTAGAGTTCATCCTCAAGGGCCTGAGTGACCAAGTGGAGATGAACAAGGCTCTTTTTGTGCTGCTGCTGCTGGTCTACACCGTCACCCTTTTGGGCAATGCAGGGATAATTGTAGTCATCCGAGATGACCCATGTCTCCACGCATCCATGTACTTCTTCCTTGGCAGTCTCTCCATTGTTGACATCTGCTTCTCCTCTGTGATTGCCCCCAGGACCTTGGTGAACTTTCTGTCTGAGAGAAAGACCATTTCCTTCACTGGCTGCATGAGGCCAGGGGTGACCTGGTGTGACTTTGTGGTGTGACTTTGTGGTTGACTTTGAAGTCAACCCAGGTTTGAGCAGGACATATAATAATTTCATAATGAGGACACTTAGAAGCTCTCTGGTCCTATGATCAGCAAGTTATACACATGTATGTGTGTGTATATCTAAAAATACAATATATTAAATGTATTATACTATATATTTATGTATAATGGAATATTTTCTTGGGTTAAATGTGCCAACACACTGTTATGATTTTTCTTGTGGCTCCCCAGTCTCAGTAAATGAAGGGATGCAGGACATGCCGTTTTGATGGGTTTTAGCAGAAAAGTGTCTATACCAGAGAAATGCCAAATAATTTCATGGGTGGCCCTGGGCACTTGGGCTCTCCATGATTTATGAGCTGGATCGGGGAGGCAGCTCCTGTGAAAAGCTCTTCTTAGGAAGGATGGAAACACAAGATCTAAATGGATAAACTTTGATGTTTTAATGCAGTTACGGGGACATGGCGTACAATGAATAAACCAAGTGAATGAAATATAAATTCTTAAATAGCTCTGTCTTTGAAACGAGGCTGCTGAGTTAAATTGCAGGCTTAAATTAATCTTTGTCACCTCTTGGTTAGGCAACCATAGAACTTTGTCCTTTCATTTCCAGCCCCCCCCCCCCTCCCCAATTTCTGCCTCGAAACAAAGCTCTAATTAGTTTTCTACTTTACGCCTGCAGGGGTTTGTTAAAAACAAAGACAATAATACTAATCATTAGAGTTTGCAGCCAGAGATTTGCGCTTTGGCGTGAAAGGAAAAAGGAATAAAAAAAAGAAAAACCAAACAAAAATGAGCAGGAAAAAAACCAAAACCCCAAAGACCCTGAAACAAACAAAAAATAAGAGGGTAATAAACCCCCCAAATCTTTATTTCTTATGCAAGAAATTGCAGCTCCCCCCACTTTCACCACCTTCTGAACAGAAACTTGTGGTTGCCGTGAAAACGTGATGCCACCAGGGGGAAGAGTAACCACGATTTTCCCACCCCTTTCCTCCCCATCCCTGCAAACTTTACTATTTCTTCAGCATTTCATCGCTGGGAGGTAAGAGATGTCCCTGCAACAGCACCTTAACGAGCTCCTCTGGGAGGGGACCTGGAGGTGATGGGCTGGGTCCTGGTTGAGGGTTTTCCACCCTTCTCCAAAGTCACGTTTCACCTACTTCTGAACAAAATCCAGGCCTGTTTATCCGTGAATGACTTATTTTTGTTTCTCCTATCTACCTTAGCGCTCTGTCATCAGTCCAGAGAGACAAGAAAAGGCCATAACAACCCCTTTTAGATATGAAAAGGGGAGCGCTGGAGGGGGAAACACCAAATAAATGGCTAGAAAAATACCCATCAAGATTTCTTATCCATCGTCACCATCTATTGGATGCTGTTGGAAATATCACTTCCTTTTTAATTTAGATGCAAAATTTATTTTTCTTATTTTTTTTTTTAAATGTTCTCACAAGCCTTGGGTGAGGAATTGGCTTGTTCCTTCTTCAGGCCAGAGGGAAATAGCGTATAAATAAAACAAGACCATCATCATCTCACTGCTGCAGTTGGACAGTCCCATTTAGATCCTTTCTTTTCTTGGTGTTAGCTCCTGAGCCTGTGAAAAATGAAGGGCTGTTGGATGTTTGAAGCAGCTTCTGTCCAAGTTCCCCTCCCACTTAGAAATGATGGAAATAATGTTTTAATCTGCCTTTTTTTTTTTTTTTTTTTTTTTCC
>JAOWAV010000036.1:64587114-64602887 GCA_028571045.1 Scolopax bukidnonensis | reverse complement strand
TGGAATTCTTGTGATTCAGCGTGTGTAAAATCTAGATAATCAAATTCACTCTGCCCTATGAATTACTTCTTTTCTCTTCAATAGGCTGGGCCAACCATATTACCTCCTCCGACATCAACCATTTCCTACAGCTCTCCCTCAGAAAGAGTCCCCTGCAGCACACCTTTACTCCTGACAAAACTATTTTGGGTTTTCCTATAAAGGCAAATGAAACTATGGAGAGAGAGGTGAAGAATTTAATTCTTGGTTGTTGAATTAGGTAAATTGCCTCCATCATGACCTAAATAATCCCAGGTGAGCAGCAGCTCCCAGTGCTCTTGGATGATGAAATAACTGGAGGAGGCTCCCTGTATAATATCCTGGTTCCTGGGTGAATTTGGTGGATTTATCCTGGTGGCCTTCACAGGGGAAGACACCCACCTTTGGCCACAGAACAGTGGATCACACTGGGGTAACTTCCTACTTTTGGAGTAAAGAGGTGACTTTTGAACTTTCCTGGAATGAACTGCAGCTGGTGAAACCACTTCTCATCTCTGGGAGCCAAATATGGCTAGAATTTCTGATTGAAAAATAAAGGCAGGGACATCAAAATGAAAATCAAGGCTTTGTTTTCCCCCTTTCATTCTGAACATCAGCATAAATTGAGAAAAGGAAATGCTGGATTTCTCATGGAATGCAGTCTACCCTGAAGGTGGAATGCTTCCAAGAAGCGACACACTGGGATAAACTAAGGTTTTTTGGATACAGGTATTGCAGATGGGGCAGGTACCGCAATAAACCCTTTGGGGATGGTTTCTTTAGGACGCATGACTCTTTTCAAGACAACACTTTTGAGCCAATATTTTCAAATAGCACCTCCTGCTGGCATTAATTTTAAAAATCTGTTGGCTGTAGCTTGACCTGGCAGTGGAGGGTCTGGGGACCCCTCTGGGCTTGGCAGGGGCTGCCCCTTGCTTGGTCTGACGGTCCCCTGGGGGTGAAAATGTCATTCCCTGACCAGGTTTACCCTCAGCTCTGTGAATACTGTGAAGAGCAGAGCCCTGGAAGTGTGGGTAGATGTTGTAAGGGAGAAGACATGATGTACCTTTCCAGCTGGAGCAGGAAACCACTCTATTAACGAGACTCTACTGCATCTACTAGATATTTTGGGCTGTAGGACTCTCAAAAACCCCAGGTAACCAAACCGACTACTTTATCTCTACAGATCTGGCACCTTCCCCTTGCTCCCACACTGAGATTTTGAGAATAACGACCACCGGAGAGCAGGATAATTGCTATTTAACTGGGAGAACGCATTAGCTGTAGGGTCTCAGCAGCGGCTGGTCTTTCTTCTCTCCGTAACATCATGAGTTAAATCTTGGCAAACCCTAACGCCAGGCTGTTTGGTGAGTCCTAGGGCAGCCGGTGAGAAGGCCTTGGGTTGGCTTGCCCAAAAGATGCAAGATCTTCCCCAATTCAAGCCAGAAAGCAGGTGTGACAAATGATGCTCCTTTCCCCAGGAGGACAAGGATCATTGTTCGGGGCTTTGCTGGCGGTTATTGAGCAGAGCGTAGACCAGTCACCCTGTCAGGATGAATAATATCTAACCTGAGGCAGCAAGGTACAGGGTTTTTAATTTAATTTATCTCCATTCCAGTCAGTGTCTTGAAGCTGGAGAGAGATGTGGCTCCTGGTGGGCAGCTCTCAGGCACGGCACGAGCCTTATCCACCTCCGGGGTTTCGTATCTACATCTTGGATTGCTCCACACGAAGCGGTGGGCTTGTCAAGTAAAGTAAAGGTGAACCTTAGCTAATTGTGAAATTCGGGTCAATTCTCCAATGGCAGGAGATGTCTGCATCCAGGCAGGATGCTGCCTCCGGGGAGGGGGGGAGGACACAGCTCCAGACCCCAAACAGCTCAATTTTTCATTATTTCTCATCTGTTGTCCAGCACCGAGCAGATGCCTCAGACTCAGCTTCGCCCCCGGTATCTCTATGTGGGCAACGAAAAGCAGCTCAAACCACCCCCCCACTTAATAACACCAGGGCTTGGGGGTGAGATGCTGCTCGGGGGATGTCTGAGATGAGGTGTCTGGATCTGGGGGTGACCCCCCCCCGCTTTGGCAAAGGGTCATCAAAAAATGATGACTTTTAAGGTGGGATCTGCTCGTCAGATGCCAGGTGGGGCGCAGCACTCGTGTGTCGCTCTCTGGTGTAGCCCTGTCAAGCCATGATTGATGTTATCCAGGAAAAATCAATGTTTGTTTATTCTGTCTGTCCTGAAGCACGAGTTTGTTTGGTTTTTTTCAGGAGCTGCTGATTTCTCTGGGGTGAGCAGAGAGCGCGAGCCTGAACTTATCTTTTATCTCCAGGTTTAGGCACCGTGTCCGAAGCGGAGTGAGGTGAGACAAATCCTGGATCTTATTTCTCCACCACCCCACACGAGGCAAAATTACGCTACGGAAAACTGCATTTTCCAGGGCTTTCACCTAAAAGTGTTCTTCCCGGGATGTGGGGAACAGATACTCATGTACTCACACTGGGCTGGGAGCACTGAAAAGATGAGAAATAATTTCATTTTCTCAGCAGTTGTTGTGGAAATCACAGACTGCCTGGTGTAAATGGCTTGAGAGAAGAAATGAGAAAGCTCTGCAATTGATTTATGCTTTATTCTGTATATTGCTCTCCTTTCTTCCTTTAAAATATCCACCCACTTCCAAGTGTGCTGCTGCTGGTTCTATGAGCTGAATGGGGAGACCACCCTTGGGAACTTGACTTTTTTTCTCTCTTAGATTGATTTAAAGCAGTGTAACTGCTTGGTGGGTGAAAATTGACGTTCTTAACTTTATTGCTAGATGCCATTAAGTCTTCCACTCGGAAGACATAAAGCTGCTGAACTGCTTATATATTCAATATGGTCGAAGCTAATTACACAGTTGCGTTTGAGTTTGTTCTTCTGGGCTTCACAACCCGGGAGGACCTGCAGGTGACGTGCTTTGTCTTATTCCTCACCATTTACGTGATCACTCTGATAGGAAATCTGGGAGTAATTATATTAATCAGGATCGATTCGTGCCTACACACCCCCATGTATGTCTTCCTAAGCCACTTGTCTCTCCTGGATGTCTGCTACTCTTCCGCCATCATCCCTCAAACCCTGTTGAATTTTTTAGTGGAGAAGAAGGTCATCTCCTTTGCTAGGTGTGCCACCCAGCTCTTCTCCTTTGCAGCCTGTGCCACCACCGAGTGCTACGTGCTGGCTGCCATGGCCTACGATCGCTACGTGGCCATTTGTAAACCCCTGTTCTACTCTGTGGTCATGTCCCAGAGGCTTTGTGTTGGGATGTTGGCTGGTGCCTACTTAGCTGGTGTGATCAGCTCCACCATACACACAGTTTCCATATTTACTCTGCCGTTCTGCCGGTCCAAGAGGATCAATCACTTCTTCTGTGATGGACCACCGCTGCTAGACCTCTCCTGCTCTGACACCCACGTCAACGAGGTGATGCTTTCTGCCATGGTGGGGTTCAATGTGCTCAGCACCACAGTCTTCATCCTGATGTCCTACTCGTTGATCCTCTCCACTGTCTTGAGGCTCCATTCCGTGGCTGGTAGGCACAAAGCCTTCTGCACATGTGCCTCTCACTTGGTCTCCATCTCCTTGTACTACGGCAGCTCCCTCTTCGTGTACCTGCACCCCAGCACCTTGGGGGGCAGACAGTCCTTGGAGCACAACAAGGTGGGCTCTGTGCTCTACTCTGTTGCAGTTCCCATGCTGAACCCGCTCATCTACAGCCTGAGAAACAGGGACATGAAGAGCGCCATGAGGAAAGCAAAAAGTAGAGTCTTCTCTTCCTTGTCCATCCACAGTTCCTGGTCAACTGAAAGGTGGGGACAACCTGGTCATGGTGAGGATGGTTAGATATTGCACCTTCAAGAAGCCAGGACTAAATGCACCTGGAAGCAGGACACCTGGAAAACACGTTTCTCCTTGAACCAAGGCCACCTGCTGTGCTAGAAAGGATGAGACTTTCCCCTGAGACCTGATAGTGACCATGTATTGGGCAGAAAGTTGTCATCCACAGTAAACGTTCTTTAAATATGACTTAAAATAAGTATTATTTATTATTTAAATAGTATAAATAATAATTATCTACATTTTCAGGCTTTGAAGAGAAAAAAGGAGACTGTTTTGCCCTGCCAAAAGGGGGAAAAAAAACAGGGAAAACTTTGTGTCGGATCTCTTATGTTTCCCATTAATGAACCTCCTCTGGTGACATCCCTGTCATTAGGAGCTTGTTAATTGAACTTTCCAGGAGTTTTAAGTCTACACCATGAAGTGAGGGTCTGTGAAATAACACTGTGATGATGTGGTGGTCATTGAAGCACTCATGGTAAATGGGGACAGTCATATTTGAGCCTCTGGAATCACAGAATCATAGAGTGGTTCAGGCTGGAAGGGACCTTAAAGATCATTGAGTTCCAACCCCCCTGCCCTGGGTAGGACACCTCCCACCAGACAGGTTGCTCCAAGCCCCCCCCAACCTGCTCTTGAACCCCTTCAGGGATGGGGCAGCCACAGCTTCTCTGGGCAACCTGGGCCAAGGTCTCACCACCCTCATAGCAAAGAGTTTCCCTGAAACAAATGGACCATCCATTGTATAAATGATTTGAGTGTGACCATGGGGAGTCCTCTCCAAATATTTTTTTCCATAGATTCTGATGTTGACAGCACAATGGTTTGCTTAAAAGAATAATTTTCCACCGTTGCTTTGAAGATACAACAGAATTGACAGGCATTGAGCAGCCTGGTCTGGTGGGAGGTGTTCCCCCATCATGGAACTGAATGACCTTTAAGGTCCCTTCAAACCTAAACCATTCAATGACCTATGATTCTATGTTTTCACCATCCCTCCACACAAAATTAGCTCATTCTTCAGATCTCCTTGTTGGTAGTAAAGGGCTATTTTTCCAATACAGAACTTTGCCATAGTTGGGCAAATAAAAAGCAAACTGCACTGGACTTTTGTCCTTCTGGACAAGGCCAGGTGGTGGCATGGGCAGGTCCCTCCAAGAGAGCCACTCTGGAGGTGTTGGGTCAGCCAGGGAATTGAAAGGAGCTTTTGATGAGCAGGTTGAAATGATACCAGCTGGAGCAGGGTCCCGAGGGAGAGGGGTTTGTACAGATACCCAGGATAAAACCCATCTGCCAGCCTGGGCGACCTGCTCCTGAGCATCTCCCCTTCCACCAGGGCTTCCACCCATCGGCTGAGCATCTCAAGGAGCTGCAGGCATCACATCTACTCATACCTTTCAGCCCAGCAGGTAAAGAAGGGTTGGAGGTTTCCTGTGAGTGACCCTTGTTGTGGTGCCTCTCCTCTGCTTGAAAGATTCTCGAGGTGTTGGGGGTACAAGGAGGCTCATCCTGGTGCTTCACCACTCTCCCCATTAGCCCTGAACCCGTGACAAATCCCACACTTCACTTCTGCTGTGACTCAGCTGATTTATCTGTTTAGCTGTTTGTGCACCTCATACTGCAAAAAAATACACAACAGAAAAATAGGCACCAGCCCCTTTTTGTGGCAGCTGGACTTGCCGTAATAAGTTATGAGGAGCAGATTTTTTTTATTTATTTTGCATTACAGTAGTATTTTTTTTTAAATTTCTGCATTAAAATGATAAATTGGCAAACTTAAAATGAAAAAAAAACACAAACCAACCAAACTAATTAACACTCCCGGTTTATTCACATGGCTGAAACTTCCTGCATTTCTGCTGAAATGAGAGAAAATTCATAGTGATGGTTTTTCATAGAATCATAGAATGGTTTGGGTTGGAAGTGATCTTAAAGATCATCCAGATCCAGTCCCCCTGCCCTGGGCAGGGACACCTCCCACCACACCAGGTTGCTCCAAGCCCCCTCCAGCCTGGCCTTGAACCCCTCCAGGGATGGGGCAGCCAAAACTTCCCTGGGTTTTTGTCAGTCTTGGGTCGATGGTTGGACTCAATGATCTGAAAGGTCCCTTCTGACCTGGACAATTCTATGATTCCATGAATAAAAGCTTCTTTTCTGTGAAATCCTGCAGCACGGACTCGTGCCGTGCAAGATTTTAAATGTTTTTATTTTTGAGAATAATTTATTTAATATTTAAGCAATTTAAAATATTTAGCATGTTCTTAACCTTGAAGCTGTTTTAAGAGATAATTGTCTTCTCCAGGGCTGGAAGTTCACGTAGGAGCTGGTCACCACTGGGATGGAAACAAGCACCTCTAGGACACAATCCTTTTTATGATGAAATTGCTGTTGATAGAGAGAAATGGGTGCTTCAAGGGTACGAGTCCTCCAGCTGGAGCTACAATTCCTTCCCCATCACCAAGCAACATTGATCAAGAAGATCTGAGGTCAGCAGAGTAAAAAGAGTGGTGTTGGGACTTGATTACCCTCCTGCCTTCGCTTGACCCTTCTGTATTTTATTAATTCACTTCATTCTGGGGGGTGGTTGCTGTTTTGTGGCTGGGATGTACTAGTGCATCCACAACTAAAGGAAGCCCATCCACGCTCTCCAAGAGCATCCATGGCATGAACCCAAGTGCCCAAGCAGGGACTAAGAGGTTTGCTTAGAAACCACGCTCCTGACCCCATCTAAAACCAAAATAAGGCGTTTTTAGCTGAGATGGAGACATCTGGAGATGGATCTTCCACCAGATAATTCATCTGCAGATGGATCTTTCACCAGATAATTCATCTGCAGAAGGTCCAAATGGGGGATATGAGAATATCCAAGCTGAAGCTTTAAAAGGTTTGGTTTATATATAATATTTTAACATTATTATATGGATATTTGGGTTGGTCATTGACAGCTCACTAGAATCACTGGAAAGCTGGGCCAGAGGCTGCAGCCCCAACCCACACCCGCAGGGATTTTTCTTCAAAAGCAGAAAAACATAGAAATTAAAAATAAAAACCCAAACAGTTTTGAACACATGGGGTTTTTTTCATGGTGAAAAGGCTGCACGAGGACTAATGAAGCTACAGAAAAGCACTGGTCCAGTCTAAAAAAAAAAAAAAAAAAAACCAACAAAAGAAAGGAAAAAATCTTTCAAGTTTACATAAATTAGTGGTGAGAATATGAATTTTCCACATTTTGGAATGTGTTTATTAGACTTCGGGTTTTTTGCACTTGAATAAGCATTTTGATATTTCCTAGTGTATCATTAGTGCAGAATTATTCTCCTTTAGTATAAATCACAGCAGAATTATTCTCTTTTAATATCCAACCGCATAATTGGCTCCTTCCCCTATTTGGCTTCGATGCTTGGGTTAAAGGCAGAAACCTTGTATTTTTCTAAGAAAAATAAAAAAGCACCATTTTCTATTGCTTTCTATTACTTTATGGGTTAAACTCTGGTGTTTCCACCGTATTTCTCTCTTAGGGATTTATTTCACAGATTAATTTTATTTCTCTGCAAATTCATCTGACACGTAGAAATGATGGAGGGAGGAAACCTCACTGCTTTGTCCGGCTTCATCCTCTTGGGCTTCTCTGATGCCCCAGAGCTACAAACCACCATCTTCATGGTTTTCTTCTCCCTGTATGTGCTAATGGTGCTGGGGAACCTGACGATGATCCTGCTCATTAATGCCGACTCCCAGCTCCACACCCCCATGTATTTCTTCCTGATGCATTTATCTTTCATAGATTTCTGCCTTTCTTCCACCATCATCCCAAAAGCCCTGGAGATCTTCCTGCTGGGGAGGAGCCACATCTCGTTTTTGGGTTGCTTTGTCCAGATGTATTTTTTCTTTGCTCTGATCATCTGCGAGTGCTTCCTCCTGGGGGTGATGGCTTATGACCGGTACACGGCTGTTTGCCAACCCCTGCTTTACCCCACCACCATGTCCAGGGCGCGTTGCTACAGCATGATGGTGCTGGTGTACACCACAGGCTTCCTCACCTCCTTGGTGCACACCATCCTGGCGGGGAGGTTGTCCTTCTGCCAGGCCAGGAGCATCCACCACTTCTTCTGTGATCTGCCCACCCTCCTGCAGCTTTCCTGCTCCGATACCCACCCCAACGAGGTCCTGCAGGTCTCCAGTGCTGGGTTTAACATCTTGAGCTCTGTCCTGATGATCCTGCTTTCCTATACCTACATCCTCCACGCCATCCTGCAGATCCCTTTGGCCAGGAGAAGGCTCAAAGCTTTCTCCACCTGCGCCTCCCACCTGGTTGCCATCACCATATTCTACGGGCCGGGGATAGTGGCCTACATCCAACCTCACAAAGCCCACACAGGGGAGGGGGCCAAGGTGGTTTCGGTGTGTTACACCCTCCTCTCCCCCACTCTCAACCCCCTCATCTACAGCCTGAGGAACAAAGAGGTGAAGGGGGCCCTGAGGAGGCTGCGGGTGCGGACGCTGGTGCTGCATCTAACCAGGCTTTGAGACAGTTCTTCAGTGGTAACGAAGGAATAAGCATTATCAGCCATTATCTGTCTGAGATCACACAGCAATACAAGGTACGGAGAATGAGCATGATGAACCATTCTTCTCAAACAACTTCAATTTATTTTAATCGTGGCATAAGCCTGCATTAATTAATCAGAATAAATGTTGGCCCTTTCCTTGCAAAATCAAAACGGTACCACGATGCTTTGTGTCCAAATTGTGTTCCATGAAAATATTGCCCACAAAAAAGATGTTCAAATTGGACATAAATAATTACTAATATTTCCATTGCCTGCTTGATGTCCAAATGAGCTTAGAGACCTGAGGATCTCCAAAGCCCGTGGATATATGGAGAAAAAGCCAGTGATAAAGCCAGTGGTAAAAGCCAGTGATATATGGAGAGCTCCAATGTGGCCAGAGGCGATGCTGAGAAGAGGGATGCATTATCCACCATGAGTGACCTTGTGAGGGTAGGGTGGAATGTGACCATCCAGGGCAAGGTCCAGCCGTGACCTCAGACATGATTCCTGACTGACCTATGGAAGAACCATCAGAAGGCTCCAAGCCACGGCCTTGGCTTCAGGGACCTGGTGTCTGACTTATGGGCACACATAGGTTGGCATGTTGCCAGAAGTGTGTCCTGACTAAAAATCTTCTTGGGCAAATTGTTAGTTTTCTTTGTATCTATGACTATTTCCCTTGTTGTCTGATTTACAAGAAGTCCATGATTCATGTGGCAAATGCTGAACCTCATTTGACTGAGTTATGACCCTCCTGTATGTCATTGCACAGCTGAGGTGAAAGATGCTTGAAAGAAAACAGTAGACAAAGCTTTTTTTAACATTTAATCAAGACAAACCTTTTATGTTTAATGAACTATACAACTTCTGTAAGAAGGTGTAGCTTGTTTCATGACAAAGTGAATAAATTTTATGTTTCAAAATAAACACCTTTGTGGTCGGGCATTGGAATAGGCTGCCCAGGGAGGTGGTCGAGTCACCATCCTTGGATGTGTTTAAGAGCTGTTTAGATGTGGTGTTGGGGACATGGTGTAGGGAAGAACTTTATAGAGTAGGGTAGATGGTTGGACTCAATGATCCCAAGGCTCTTTTCCAACCGAAATTATTCTATGATTCTATGAAAAATGAATGAATGTGATGGCAACCAGTTAAAACCAGCTTGAAGAGAAATGTTATAAAGCTTTTAATCAAAGTTTCTGATGGAGTTTTCATGGAAAGTAGAGGCATGTGGACAATTTCCCTGAGAAACAGAGAGACATCTGAACCACCTTATTCTGGGTAACTTGGGAAGAGGGATGAGAATCGTTAACACACAGCAAAAGAGCCCATCGCTCTGTTCTTCTCCATCCTTCCATCCTCCGTCCATGGGGATACACCAGAGAAGGCTGGACATGGTGCAGTAACTGGTTTTAGGGCACTGGGTGGAGAAAAAAAACCCAGTTCCCCTTTCCCTGAGACACCAGGCAATGATGGTAATTACCATGGCCAACCCCACCTGGGGTCTCCACCCACACCCTCTGCCCAGGGCTCAGGCACTATTGAAGCTCAGCCCTGGGTCATTAACTATTTTTAGAGCTGGTGCTGGTTCTGGTTCTGGTCTTGGTCTGTTTTTCACCTTTCCTGGTTCAACTTTGGTTCTGGTTTTCCCCTGGGTTATGGATGGGAGCTGCTGCTCTGCTCAGGAGCTGTGGAACCATCCCCTGTGGGTGAATCTACTGCCCACCCTGCATCGTGGCCACCCTCAGCTTCCAGTTTGCCTTCCCTTGGGGAGTAACTGGTCCTCACTGCTCCCTGAGCCAGGTTGGATCATGCGAGTAGCGTGAACAACTCTTACCATCAGACAAGACCCTGTAGTGTTCGAGCTGGGGATAAATCAAGCTGTTGTCAAAGGTAAGTGTTATAAAAATCTCTTTCTGCCTCCTTCCTGTGGCTGACTCTTAAGAAGAAATATCCCCTGCTCAGCTGCATGCTCTCTGGGAAATTTATTTAATTCTAGATTAAGTGTCCACAATGTAGATTCCTACATCTGAGCAAAAAAACCCCAGAAGCTTGGATTATTGGTATAACCAATATACACACACACCGCAGTGTGTGTGCCTAGGTTGTTATTTCTTAAAATAAATTATGTTAGGAGTATTTATCTTGTATTTTAGCTATGAAAAACCCCAGTCTCCAGACTAACTGGGACGCAGCCATGTGCAAATGAATATTAAGTGACAGGTGACACACACACATCCCCTTTCCTCTGTGGAGACCTGGCATCCCAGCCTCTGTTGCTCAAGGTTGCCATTGGTGGTCTCCGCTTTGAAGAGTGTGAGGTTCTGCCACATCCCTCAGTGGCACCTTCTCAGCAGCTCCCCTGGGGACGGGTTGGCTGGGAGGTAATCTCATTCCCAACTGCCCCATGATGAGAAAATAGAGGGGGGAAAAATGCTTCTCCATCAGTAGGTAGATTCAATCCTTGCCAACGGGAAGAGGTCTGGAGTCCTCAACGCAGGAAGGACATGGACCTGTTGGAGTGGGGGCAGAGGAGGCCACGGAGATGCTGAGAGGGCTGGAGCCCCTCTGCTGGGAGGGGGGGTTGAAAGAGTTGAGGGGGTTAAGCCTGGAGAAGAGAAGAAAAGAGATGGGACCTTGGAGCCCCTTCCAGTCCCTCAAGGGGCTCCAGGAAAGCTGGAGGGGTTCAAGGGCAGGTTGGATGGGGCTTGGAGCAACCTGGTGTGGTGGGGCAGGGGGTGGGACTGGATGGTCTTGAAGGTGCTTTCCAACTCAAACCATTCTGTCATTCTCTGAAATACCATTCCAGCTGCTGCTGCTTCCCCTCCTGAAGCAGACGTAGGTCAGAGGAAGCTGGTTTCTGTCCCAGAGGACGAGTCTGGATGAGTTTGGTGTCACTGCATCTGTAGGAACCAAGGTGAAGGTTGGGATCCAGGCGGGAGGCTGGGAGTCCTGCTCTGCTGTCGGGTACAGGCAGAAAGAAATTAGAGTTTTTGTTCCCCAGGGATAAAAGTGACAGGGAGTCCAGCAGGGTGGAAATTCCAGGTCATGCAACGCTTTAGCGTCTTCCTGAGGCAAGACCACAGCACTCAACACCCTCATTCCCTGGCAGCTCAGTGGTCTCTGCTTCTCCTCTCTACCTGACTTTCCATCCCCCTGGAAGAAAATGAAATTGTTATTTTTTTCCCTTGTAGTTAGCCCAAAGTGAGGTGTGGTTTTTGTGGATGTACCTCTCCAAAAGTCTCCAGTCCTCCACGAACTCACCTCTGGAGGATTCTCTGCTTGAAGTACGACTTCTTGAGAAGGTAGGTTTAAGAGGGAAATTCCTTATGAGCTTATTTTTGCCAACTCCTATGATATTACATCATGTCACAGAAAAGAAACCCAAACCACAAAACAAACCCAAACCAAAACCCACCCCAAGAGATGAGAAGGAAATATTTGTCAAAGCCCCATATTGACCAGGTGTTTGTTAACGTGGAGTCTCCTCAGATTTCAGAGCACAGTTAAAATTGGCTGCACCAGCTTCTGTAAATCCATGTGGTTCCTTCCTCCCCCAGACACTGGACCAGAGACAATTGAAATAGGGAAGCAGCAGGAGTTTTGTCAACTCATGGGGATTGGTTTGGCCAGCAGGCACCTCACAAAAATGTTATTTGCCGTGGCCTTCCGAAGCGCCTCCTTGACATCCTTGTTCCTCAGGCTGTAGATGAGAGGGTTGAGCATGGGGACAAGGAGGGTGTAGAAGACGGCGGTGACCTTCTCCATCTCCAGGGAGTACTTGGAGGCTGGTTGCATGTGGCTGAGCCCCACGGGCATGTAGAACAAGGTGACGGTCAGGAGGTGGGGGGCGCAGGTGGAGAAGGCTTTTTGCCTCCCTTTGACTGACCTGATCCTCAGGATGGAAAAGAGGATGTAGAGATAGGAGATGATGATGATGAACAGAGCAGACATGGAGATAGTCCCATTGAAGGTGACGAGCAGAAGCTCGTTGAGGTGGTTGTCGGAGCAGGTGAGTTTCAGCAGGGGGTTGGTGTCAAAGAAGTAATGGTTGATGATATTGGGGCCGCAAAAGGGCAAGGGCAACAAGCAGCACGTTTGGATGAGCGAGTTCAAGACCCCCCCAATGTAAGAGCTGGCCACCAGCTGAACGCAGACCCTCTGGGACATGGAGTTGGCGTAGACAAGGGGGTTGCAGATGGCGGCGTAGCGGTCGTAGGCCATGACGGCCAGCAGGAACACCTCCGTGGTCACAAAGAGGAGGAAGAAGAAATGCTGGATGAAGCAGGCGGAGTAAGAAACGGTTTTCTTCTCCAGCCAGAAGCTGACGAGCAGCTTCGGGGAGAAGACAGAGGAGTAGCACAGGTCAACGAGGGACAGATTGCAGAGGAAGAAGTACATGGGGGCGTGGAGCCGGGGGTTTGTCCTGATGAGAGCCATCAGCCCGAGGTTGCCCATCAGGGTGAGGAGATAAATCAGTAAGAAGATGAAGAAGAGAGGAACCTGCAGCTTCGGGTGGCTGGTCAGGCCCAGGAGGACGAATTGGGTCACCGGAGTGTGATTTCCTCTGGCCATATTGCCCTCCCTCAAGCCTGCTGGAAGGAGGAGGAACGGAGGGGAAGAGGAAAGAGAGCAATCAGTCAAATTCCACACTTGAGGTAACCCCTCACTGCCCTCAGGTCCTGGGCAAATCCTCAGAGGCAGAGCAACTCATCCAAAACTTCAAAAAAAGGTGTGTTTTGTCCTTATTCTCTTTAATCAGGAGGCTGAATTGGGGAAAAAAAATATATTTTTTTCCTTCAAAAAAAAGAGGGTTTTTTTTGCCTTTTAAAAACATGTGGCTTTTTCCTTTAAAAAAAGGTGGTGGTTTTTTTTTCCTTTTAAAAATGTGTGGTTTTTTTCCTTTTAAATTTTTTTTCCTTTAAAAAGGGTGTTTTTTTTCCTTTAAAAAAGGTGTGGGTTTTTTCATTTAAAATTTTTTTTCTTTAAAAATAGGGGTTTTTTTTCCTTTAAAAAGGGTATTTTTTCCTTTAAGAAGTTTTTTTTTTTCTGTAAAAAAATGTGGTTTTTCTTTTTAAAAAAGGGCTTTTTTTCCTTTTTTTTTTTTAAAAAAGGGCCTTTTTACTTTAAAAAAATTGGGCTTTTATCCTTTCAAAAGAAAATTTTGGAGTTTTTTTCCTTTTAAAGGAAGGAGGTTTTTTGCCTTTTAAATATTAGGGTTATTTTCATTTTTTTTAATAATTTGAAAACTGGAGAAGGGGGTGAAAGGATTCCAAACTTCCTCTCCTTTCATGAGAAGGGTTTACAAGGGGAAGGTTATTTAATTCCACCCCCGCCCCCCCCAGTGAGCTGGGGGGACTGAAAACCCCGTGCTAGAGAGCAAAAATGGGCTGAGCTGCCACGTTTTTGCCAATACTCTCGGTCAGGTCCTGGCATAGAGGGAAATATTCCCCCTCCCCAGGGTGGCAAATCACAGCAAAATGCTTAATTTTGTTATCTGCTCCAGATCAATTGCTATTTACATATTTTTTCCCCACTCAGGGCAGGAGAGGGAGGGGTTTTTCAGGCGGCTCCTCACAATTGTGAGGCTAAAATATAAACCGAAGGTGGGTTTTTTATGTAATAAAAACTGTTGGCTGTATCCATGGGAATCCAGGAGGGGGGGGAATTAAAAATCATTTTCATCAGGCTCCACAAAGCAAAAGCCTTAATTTTCAAACCACAGACCACTTTGTATATATATTTTTTTCTAATTAAGCCCCTTCCAGTGCCAGTTACTCACTTTTTCTGGCCGGGCGCAGCAGATGTGAGGCTTTGTAGGGTTTTTTTTTGGGGGTATAAATATTGGAACCGCTTTTAATTAATAAGAAAATCAGCAGGATGAAGAGCAGGGGGGAATATTTGTTGGCAGCGGGTGATGCCTGGCAGTTTTTTCTCACCCACCAGGACATGGGGCAATGTGTTATTTTGGTGTGGTTTTGGGGGTTCCCATTAATGGCTCCCTCACCTCTGAGCTCGATCCCACCCTCGGCTTTTCTGGTACCAACCCAGATTCTCACTTTTCTTCCCGTAACAGGGAGATTTTTTGCACTTTACAAATATTCCTGAGGCTCCAACACACGAGGAATTTTGCTAGGTTTTGGCTGCAGCTGCTTTCTCCCTTCCAGTGAGTGAACGTGGGGTTTTTGGGGGTTTTTTTGGGTTTTTTTTTTGTGAACACTCAAACCTCTTTATATAAAAAAAATATATATATATAAATATCCATGATAGACCCACCCAGCCCTTCTGTTGGGACCGAGCTCTCACCTTCTGCCAACGAGGAATAATATTGCAGCAGCAGCAGGTCGCTCCGGGCTCTGTGGGGTGTTTTTATTCTGCCCAGAGAAAAATCTAGGAAGAATACAAAAAAATTGAGCCCCCCCACCCCCCCTCCCCAGGCTTCAGGTCTCGGTGTAGCTCCATAGCTGTCTGCCCCCCTTCAGTTTACACACTTTGGGGACAGAAGGGCAGCTTTTCAGATGTTTTCTCGGTGGTTCTATCCCACCGAGGTGGCGGCACTGAAGCTAGTGCCTAGAAATTCAGATTTATGGAAAATATACAGCTTGGGTATTCTGCTAATGAGCTTTTTGCCTTGAATACTAATTCAGGGCACACTAACTTGAGCGCTCGGAGTTTAATCTTGTTTTCCAACGTAATATCATGTCCTTACCCCTGGGCCGGGTGCGTCTCCCTGTGAGTTGGCCTCGTCCTAAGACATGGTGAAGAAACCTGCTCCGTTTTCCTCCATTCCTCAAACGCCCCGGGTGCTACAGGAGGAGGGAAATGGCATTTCACAGGTGGGACCCTCGGAAGAGAGACCCATGAAGGTGGCAGCTCAGCCCGTGAGGAGCCACGGTGGTGGCACCAGCCTTTAGGCCCGAGCAGGTGACGCCGCCGTCCCCAAAGGTGAGAGCTTCTGGGTTTATTTACTCTCTCACAGGGTTAAAAAAACATCCCCGGAGTAAACCAGAGCGGAGCGGAGCAAAGAGCTTCCTGCCGTCACGGAGGGATCGTTAAACTCCCAGGAGATTTGGGAAGAAGTTTGGATTTGGGTCTTGTGCCTCAGTGCGAGGCTCAACCTTTCCTTGCTCAGAGATGACGTGAAAAGGGGGAGTTTTCACCTGGAAAAGGAACCATTTGAGGTGCTAAATAATGTTTAATGGGATTACGGGGCTTTTATTCTCTTGTTCCAGATTTTATTAACCCCACCACCACCACCAGGACAGGTTGGGGGTGACCTGCTGGAGAGCAGCTCTGAGGAGAAAGACCTGGGAGTCCTGGTGGACAACAGG
>JAOWAV010000036.1:64545305-64567089 GCA_028571045.1 Scolopax bukidnonensis | reverse complement strand
GGGTTCAAGGGCAGGTTGGAGGGGGCTTGGAGCAGCCTGGTGTGGTGGGAGGTGTCCCTGCCCAGGGCAGGGGGTGGGACTGGATGGTCCTTAAGGTCCCTTCCAACCCAAGCCATTCTATGGTTCTATTATCTCATGACTTCTTGTTGGCAGCTCCAGAGACCTTCCCTTTACCCCCGTCAGAGAGACCACAGCCACGTGGTTCCTCAGCCTGGTAGTCCCACTTTGCCCAGGCAGCGGGGACATTCTGAAGGACATGCTTCTTGTCCTCAGAATGCCTAGAGGTAAGATACGGAGCTGGGGACATGGGGTGATGCAACAGTGAGACAGACCTTGGTGTTGTTCCGCCACCCCCTGGATGCCTGGGCTGCTACCTACCTGAACGATTAGTGGCGTGAGTGGGGCTGGTCTCAGAGAGGGTGACGGAGGAGACATTGGTGGGAGCAGCAGAGCAGCAGGTGGAGAAACATGGTGGGCTGAAGCAGGCCAGCACGCTGGGACCAGGGGAGCCAATGTCTAAGTCATGTGTGTCCTCTGGAACTGCAGGACAGAGAGAGGAACATGAGGAGTAAGTCAAAGGGAGAAGCATCCAAGAGGAGCATCACCATGTCCCCCCAACTGGGGTTATTCAGCCTGGAGAAGAGGAAGCTGAGAGGAGACCTTCTCACTCTCTACAACTCCCTGAAGGGAGGGTGTAGCCAGTCTCTTCTCCCAAGTCACAGGTGATAGAACAAGAGGAAATGTCCTCAAGATGCACCAGGGGAGATTTAGGATGGATATTGGGAACAATTTCTTCACCGAAAGAGTTATCAAACATTGGAACTGCCCAGAGCAGTGGTGAAGTCTCCATCCCTGGAGGTATCTAAAAGCCACCAGACATGCTGCTGAGGGACATGGGTTAGTGGTGGTTTGGGCAGTGTTGGGTTGATGGTTGGACTCAATGATCTGAAAGGTCCCTTTCAACCTGGACAACTCTATGATTCCAGAAAACTAGAGCCCCAGCACCTCACAGCATGAAGGACAGTCCTCTCAGCAATCCCCTGGCACTGGGAGCAGCCACATTCATCACCTGCACACCAGCCCATCATCATGGGCATCTGCCAGGTCCCCTGCCCTACCACCACCTACCCTGGTGTGTGGGGGTCCTGCCACTGGCTCCTTCTGACGCAGCTGTGGATTGCACCATCTGAGTCTTGTCAAAGTTCTGGCTTGACCTGAAATGCAGGAAAATACAGTGAAAACCTCCGCCACCCACTGGGGCAGGACAGCGGTGTCACTTGTAGGTGAAGAGAGAAGCAGCTGTAGCAGCGAGTGGGGTGGTGGGATCAGGAACATGGAACAAGAGCAGACACGGGGAGCGCAAGGGTGAGGAGGAGCAGAGACGTGAGTGGTGTGGGGAAGGAGAGGCACGGGGACAGCAAGGAGAGGTAGGAAATAATAGAATCAGAAAATGGTTTGAGTGGGAAGAGACCTCAAAGACCATCCAGTTCGATGATGGGGAGACACTTCGCACCACACCAGGTTGCTCCAAGCCCCCTCCAACCTGCCCTTGAACCCCTCCAGGGATGGGGCAGCCACAGCTTCTGGGGGCAACCTGGGCCAGGCTCTCACCACCCTCACCCCAAACAAGTTCTTCCCCACATCTCAGCTCCATCTCCCCTCTTTCAGTATCAAACCTTTCCCCCTCCTCCTAGGGTTCCCCTCCCTCATCAAGAATCCTCCCCCAGCTTTCCTGGAGCCCCCCTTTAGGAAATGCCACAGCAGATTGTGTGGCAGCTCCACATCTGTAAGGGACAAGTCCCAGCTGGTTCAGAGGACACCAGCGATGCTCAACATGGAACAAGAGTCTACTCAATGGACTTGTTTTCCAACAGTGATGTCTGGGGTGGATTTACATGCTTGGGCTTCAAGATGTTAGGCCATAACGGGCTCCAAGCACCCACCATTCCCTCAGAAAGGTGGCCCTTATCTCTTGGAGACAGACTGTTCCTCACCTTCTTTTTCAGAAACACACACAATCCCACCCAGATTCACCCCGCGCAACTTCAGGTGTTTCACTGAAGCCATCAAGACCTGAGCTGAGGACACCACAGGCATCTCCTGAGGGGAAGGCAGATGTGAAAGGGGAGGAACCACTGCCTTGTGCTGACTTTTTTCCCACATCTACACAAGGAGCCCTGGGCAACACCACTTCTGGGCACCAGCTACTTCTTACAGAGCTACAGGATAAACAAAAGCTCTTCCCTTCATGGACTGAAGCTGTGCACTGAGCAGAAATCTAGAACAAAGTTGTTCTAGATCTTGCCTGTCCAGGCCCTATCCAGGCAAAGGAACACTATGCTTTTACCCATCCCACCTTTTACTTGTCCTGACCCCACGTCTTGCCTGTCCCCTTTGCACTGCTCAAGGTTTCTCAACCCTCATTTAAAAGAGAAGACAAAATACCACTTCGTCACCTGCCAAGACTTATCTTTTCTTCTTTCTTTTTTTTTTTTGCTGGTGAAAGGAGATGCAATGCCAGTCTCCCGGAGGGACTCTGGACACCAACTGACCTTTATCCCAGCCCCAAACCTACTCCTATCCCTCTTCCTCCTCTGCCTCATCAACGTTCCCCATAAGTGGGTTCATCTTCTGCCCCACAATTACTTTTTTAATTGCTTCCTGTGAAACACTCTGATTTGGAATTCTTAAAAGAGCAAAATTAATCATGCTTTCCACTGCTCTTAATGCCTTTTTTTTTTTTTTTTTTTGCCCAAAGGGTGCTGATGGACAGGTAGGGCCTGTTTTCCTGTTAAGGGAGTTATTTTGCAGCAGCCCAGCAGATCCCATTAACTGAGGCGCTTTACTGGTCTGCCCCTAACGAGTAACTCGCCCACCTCTCCCTGTCTCAGCATGTTTCCAAACATTCCCAGTGGTGATGGCTCATAAGGAGAAATAATTCAGGGTTTTTTTCTGTCCTGTGCTTGAGAGTGACCCTCCACAATAAAGCTACTGATGTAAGAAGAGAGGCTTGTAACAGCTTTTTGGCTAATTCTTCAAAGTCTTCACCCTTTTCACACTTTTCCCTCTGCTCCCATCACACTGTCTGCTCCTGCTCTACCTGGAGTGTGAGATTTCTTTATTTAGCCATTGATTAATTGGTTCTTCGGTCTCCTAACCCTAATTTCCCCTTCCTAATGGGGTCCATAATCCCTCCTGGAGTCCCATGTGCTGACATATATTCCCATCCCTTCCTTTCCTTTTGGTTTTGCTTAAAGTTCATACAATCATAGAATCATAGGGGGTTGGAAGGGACCTCTGGAGATCATCTAGTCAAACCCCCCAAGACCAAGTTGGGACCTCTGGAGATCATCCAGTCCAATCATCCAAGACCAGTTCTTGGTCTTCTGCGGTGCAGGTGGAAGAAAGAAGAGGATTTGAGAGAAAGAGGAGGCAGCAATTAAATAAGAGTATAATGAAAGAGTCACATACCGTGGACACAGAGCGACCGGGACCCCGGGACCCCTGTGCCGAAAGAGGGCCAGGAGACAGGCAGTGGGCACAGCAAAAGTGCTACGTGATGGTGAAAGGGAGAAGGGAAGAAAAGGCATGTTGGGAGAAGATGAGGACGACAAGGATGGGGTTGGGGGGATGAAAGAGGACGTGGAAGGTCACGGACACGAAAAGACAAGAATTGGGAAATTTAAAGATGAAGTGTTGGATGGGAGGGTTGGATGAAAGATGGAACGAGAACAGGAGGGAGAGAAATAGGACAGGGAGAGGAGAGAGAGAGAAAAAAAGACTCATTATCGGGTTCGTGGGAGGTCCCGGAGGAGTGAAATTTGCCAAAACTGAAGGTCCAGCACAGGCTGCTGGGCTGGGGCTGTTCCCCCAACGCTCTCTCTGCACCAAGGACTCCATTTTCCAAGGAAAACTCTTGCCTGGCACAGGCTGGTCCAGCCCCACTGCAGTCAGTGGGACGGTGCTGGTTTAGTCCAGCTGAAAGAGGCACCCAAAGAACACTCAGACTGGCCATGTGTGGACACGTGAGCAGCCAAACAGCAGATTATTTTCTTTTTCTCCTCCGTTCCTCACTCCTCTTAACCGACATGAGACTTGGATGCCTGACCCAATGGAATCGTGCTCAACAACCCCAAAGTGGCAGCTATTTTCCCTTCAGACTCCCCCCGGTCACCACATCCCACCCGCTGAGCCCAGAAGGACCTACCCATCGATATCCACAAGGTCCTCTTCACTGCGCAAGCTCAGCACGTAGAGGGTGGACATGGACACCACGCTGGAAAGGAAGAGAGACAGACAGGCTGAGAATGGGCACGGGACAAGGTTCTGATATTGTGGTTCTGATCTCCTTCCAAGGGGATTTCAGTCCAGAAAAGAAGCCGCAAGCCCCTCGCTGACCACCCCACAGATGGCCTGGGCAAAACCCATTTGGTGGAGAGAGTGGAGAAGGGGCCGCCCAGGGAGTGTGGTCTCACCTGAAGGCCATGATGACGACCAGGGCGATGATGGTGCCCTGCAGGAAGCGCTGGCTGATGCAAGCCTGTTCCGGGACAACCGAAGGTGACTGCAAGAGAAGAACCTCAAGATCAGCTCAGGGTTCCTTCCCGCTCCGGTCCTTGCACAAATCCCACCCAGCCCAGTTTGCTCCTCTGCAAGCCATGAACCACCCCAGAGCAGAAGCCGTATCACATCTTCACCAGGCATAGAATGGTTCAGGTTGGAAGGGATCTTAAAGACCATCGAGTTCCAACCCCAAAATGGTTGGAACTTTCTAAAATGCGTGGACAATAAGGAAGGAGAAATCATGGAAACAGGAGCAGGCAGGGTCTCTCCAGATGACCGTTCTTAGAAAGGCCACCTTTCCCCATTTTGGGAGGGTCCCTTACCTTGCTGGCTACTTTATGGGGTCTCTTTTTGTGGGGCACACTTCCTGCACGGCTGAACTGGCTCCCCGTTTGGCTGCAAGGAGAAAAAGGAGGAACAGAGCTGAGCTGCGATGGGACACCACGCGAAGAGATTCCCAGGGAAAAAAAAAGATTCTCCAGGAGAGAAGACATCTCTGCCTGGCATGACAGTCACAGACCCTGGTCACTTTGCTGGCCCACTGACCAGAGAGCTTGAATTCTGCCCCAAAACCAAAGTAGGTATGATGGTTTTGGAAGCATGAGGAACTCTTTGCCCTGAGAAAGTCACTTTAGGGATACATGGAGATAATTTCACACTGGGGTTTTTTTAGGCTGGTCTAAGGGTAGGTTTTCAGTCTGTGAACGCCAGACTTGTCTCACCAGTATCTTCTTGAACCCACCCCAGGCCAACTGACAACAGCCAACACCCCACCAATGTTCCTCATCTCCCCTTTCCCAAACCAAGCTGTTACTCGAGGCTGCCTGGTCTCCAAAGGAGGGATCTCTTCTGGCTCTCCTGCCCTCAGCATGGCCCTACCTGAAGGCCCCAGAGCTCACGGTTGACTTCATGCTGTCCAGTCGCTTGAGCTTGGCCAGTTTGTGACTCCACCTCTCCAGCTCATCGATGCGGGTCTCCAGGTTGTCTGTCAGTTTGCACAGCTCCTTCACGGCCCCCACGTTCTCCATGAAGATGCGCTCCTGCCAGGGAACAGGGTTGAGAGTCTGAGTGGCCTGGCAGGCAGAGGAACTCCTGCTCCCGTGGACCTGGCCACCCTGACTGATCTCCCATGCCCTGCCCCAGGGGAAAGGGGACACAACGTCCAGCTCTGGGGGTAGGGAATCACCCATCGTGGCACACCTGGATCTCTACAGCCCCTGGATGCAAGAACTAGAGATGTTCTCTTCAAAGCCAACCAAAACAACAAATGTTGGTGCAGGATCCCTGAGGTCTCCTGTTGGTCCTAATCCAGAGTCTTCCTCAGTCACAAAGGGCAGACACAAAGTCTCCATCTTCCTCAGGAGCCCTTGGTCAACTCAGGTGAGCCATGTTCCTCACTTATCCCTTCTCTGCCCCTCCCCAGACCCTGCTGGAGTTATTCTGCATTGTTATCCAGCAGAGAGTTGATCCAATGAGAGCCCAGGAACCTCCAGAGAACAACCTTCCCCCTGCAGCCCCTCTGGTAAAGGCAGAACATTCCAGCACAAGCATCTCCTTCTAGCACAACTGCACTCACATCCCACCCCTGCTCCTTATCCACCTTTGGGTTGCACCCCTCCACTTCTGGACACTTCTACCACCCACCACACCAGGGCAGGTTGCTCCAAGTCCCCTCCAACCTGCCCTTGAACCCCTCCAGGGACAAGGCAGCCACAGCTTCTCTGGGTCAACCTGGGCCAGGCTCTCACCACCCTCACAGCCAAGAAGTTCTTCCCCAGATCTCATCTCCATCTCCCCTCTTTCAGTGTCAAACCCTTCCCCCTTGTCCTGTCACTACATGCTCTTGTAAAATGTTCCAGCTTTCAAAGATCACCCTCACAGCTACTTCCAGGTGGTGAGGAAACTGCAGGGATCCACAGAGGAGAAACAAGGGACTAAGGTCAGTCCTGGCCATTCCTGCTCTTGACAGGGTGACGCAGGAGAGACCTGGCAGCTTTGAGAGGTTGTCCCCTTGACGTGTGCTACAGAAGGCTGTCCCCTTGATGTCCCAGAGCAGCAAAGAAGCTGCCACAGGTTAGAGAGAGGTCAGGCATCCAGGTGTTCCATGTTATCTTGACATAACCACCTTATCTTATCCAGAACGGAGAGATTATGACTAAGAGCCTCCCTAGAGGAGGCTGCCAACAAGGAACCCTTCCCCGAGGGAGATGCTGCCAATTTTCAGCCTCACCAGGCTACCTCCTCCCTGCTGATGTCCACCATCCACCCAGGGCTGCTCCTGATATCTGAAAGACCAGCCAGCTCTAAAACTCACATGGGTGGTGCCAGCCTAGAAGCACTTTCCCAGACATCCCAGATTGCCTCTTCCACTTCCAGCTCCACAACTCCCTTGAGCCAGGAGTTCAACAGCCTTCCTGGCTGCCACCAACCTTGTTCACCACCAGAAAGTTCTCAAGGGTCTTCCCATTGGAAAAGACCAGGTCCCCGGTGTCCTTCACAGCCTCGGGGAGGATCTCCTTTACCTCCTGAGCAATGACACCTGCAGGGAAACAGCACAGTGGGTTGAGGTGGGCTCCTCCTGTCACAGCTCCTTCTCTGGTCCATGTGGTTGTTGGAAGGAACCCTGTAATGGCCTGGGCAGCCCATACATGCTCAGCAGAGGCTGTTGAGACAAGGCTGGTTCCCAAATCGAGTGGACAAAGGTCTTTGCATCACCCTGCCATAGCTGTACCTCTGCAGAGACCTGGACACCTGGAGAAACCTCATCAAAGAAGCCCTGTAAGTCACCTGTGGGAAGCACCATCTTCTCTCCCGCTTACTAAAGAGGGAATTTCATTAAATGGCTGAACTTCAGGTGGTGGGAAGCCCCCTCCCTCCTACCCCATGCCTGGTGGGCTCCTACCCCTACCCTTCTCCCACGGCAAAGCTGGGTACATCCATGAGGAAGGGCACTGCCACTTGGCACCATCAACAAAATGCTGCTGTAGGTGGCAGAATGCAAGGTCCAGTGCTGCAGATGGAAGAAGGTCACCGTGGTGTGAGGCAAGGCCCATACCTGTCTCCAAGGTGTTGTCAATCCCCACCGTGGCTGCAAACTCGGGCTTGTAGTTGTAGTGGACCAGCCGCATTCGGGAGATCCTCTTCAGCTGCTCCGTGGTGTCCACCTGGGGCAAACCAGACACACGCAACTCCTAAGTGGGGTGTTGCTCCTGAAGTTCCCCTGACTCCAAGCAGCAAAACCCAACCATGGCTCATGGCAGTACCTTTGCGAGGCAGAACTTAATGAGACAAGCCCTGAACCCTGCTCAGACCAGCCCTTAGGACAAACAGCATTTGTACTGGGATTGATCTCCAGTTCTTGTCACTTGGACACATTCCTTGGGCAGTGAAGTCAGGACTGAGACTGAGTCCCAGGGAACAACTAGACACTGGGAAGTTCTCACAAATACGAGACGTGATTGTACCCCGTTTTTCTGGTTGGGCACATCCAGCTGAGAGGACCTCAGAGCAGAGCTGAGCCTCCCACCCAGGCTTGGGCAAGCCCCAGTATCCTATCTGATAAATTCACTTGGTTCCAAGTTTGCCTTTGCTAGTTCTGGCCAACACTGGAATAATCAATATCCCCTAAGATATGTTGGAGAAGCTGTATTTGGGACAGATGGGGACAGACAGACTTCTAAGGCACTTTCCATCTGGTCAAGAGGAGCTCAGGTTGCCCATCAGTGGCTGGAACAGGCTCACAAGGACACTCAAACTTTCTATGGTTGCCCTTCAGAGCCCTCATCACCCCAAACCCACCCTGGTTTGCCTGGCTCTTACCTCCTGAATATCCTCCTTCACACGGGCGTCTGAAGGGTGCATCAACGAACCCATGACCTTCACATTGCCGTGGACCACCAGGGCTTCATCGGGGCGGTCTGTGTTGATGCCAACCCGGCCGTGGTGAAAAACGGTGTCAGGGAGCTGCGCTCGCTGCCAGAGCACGTCACTGTCACTCTCAAACTGGCCAGGGTTGGAGGCCTGTGGAGAGATAGGAAAATTGGGGTTGAAAAGCAGCAGCAGCAGCAAACCCGGGGTGAGAAACACCATGGTGCTGCTGGGCAGAGGCTCTCTGAGGTGTAGAGGGAGAGAAGATGTCAGGAGAGCCCCACAGACTCGTCCCTCTGTGCCTTTTGCAGAGGGACTGCAGATCAGGAGAGGTCATGGCCAATAGATGGACATCAGAGAGTCCTGAGCTTCTGTGGTGGCTTGGAAAGGGCCTCACCACCCTCATAATGAAGAATTTCTCCCTGAGATCTCATCTCCATCTCCCCCTTTTCAGTGTCAAACCCTTCCCCCTCCTCCTAGGGCTCCCCTCCCTCATCCAGAGTCCCTTCCCATCTCTCCTGGAGCCCCTTGAGGGACTGGAAGGGGCTCCAAGATCTCCCTGGAGCCTTCTCTTCTCCAGGCTGAACCCACCCAACTCCCTCAGCCCCTCCCTCACAGCAGAGGGGCTCCAGCCCTCCCAGCATCTCTGTAGCCTCCTCTGTCCCCGCTCCAACAAGTCCATATCCTTCTGCTGTTGGTGGCCCCAGAGCTGGAGGCAGCACTGGAGGTGGGGGGTGTGTGTCTCCCCAGAGCAGAGCAGAGGGACAACAAACAGGTTGTCCCAACAACACTGTTCCCTCACTCTCAACTGCCCTGGACACTGGTCCAGCCTTGGGAGGATGGGACACCTCCATCCTGCAAGAGGTTCTTGCATGGTCTGAGGCTGCCCTGACCCAGCAGATGTGGGAAGTTGGAAAGGCTTGAGCCAGACTGCAGGTATGGACAGGGATTAGGAGTTTGAAGAAGGCGGGAAAGGGCTGTAGGTGGGGAAATGCACTGAAAAGCCAGAGGAAGGTAAGAGGATCACCCAGGAGATCCATCAAAGGGGCACCTGCAGGGGCTGGGGGAGGAGAGAAGGACTTACTCTGACGATGATGCGCTCGGAGATGTGGGCTGCCAGGGTGTAGTTCTGGTTTTGGGCGTGTGCCTGCAAGGCCACCACCAGCATGAAATACCTGCCAAGAAGGGAGAGAGCTCAGGGTCCACCCTGCTCTGTCAACTTCCCAGCCTGCCCAGGCACCAAGGTGTCATGGTGGGCTTGACCCATCTCTCCTCACTCACACTGTCCCCAACCCTTCACTCCTCACACTCGCACTGTCCCCAACCCCTCAGAAAGTGGGGGACACCCTTCTTGTGGCCACAGCAGATACCTCCTTTCCTCCACACAGACAAGGACAGCCAATTCAGGACCTGTCCTCCATGTCTGCTTCCCTCCAGCCACACTCCCCCAACTGGGGGACTGGGACATCCACAGGACTTGAGTGCTTGGAAGTGCTTGGAGAAGGCACCAGTGCTCCTCACCTCTGGTCTGGGTTGGGTTTGCCTTTCTTCCGCATGTTGTTGGCTGTGGTCTCACTGAAGTGCAGCCGTCCCACGGTGACCTTGGTGACCTGCTCTGGAGGCAGGTTGACCCTGGAGAAGGGGAAACAGAGGAGGGAGTGAGGACACGACCGGAGAGGAGATTCTTTGGGGAATGGCCATCTCCTGGCCTGCTCCACCAAAGCGGGTCTATGGACTGGGCACAGAGTGGGGAATGTGAAGAGAGGAAACTCTGTGGGAAACAGAGGAGAAAAATGGAGAGTGTGACATCAACACTACTATCCAGAGACCTCCAACTTAGCCCTTTCCCCATCTTCCCCTGCCATTGCTTATTCCCCAGCAGAACTTCCCACTAGAGCACTGGTCTCATGACGAGTGGCTGAGGGAGCTGGGGGTGTTCAGCCTGAAGAAAAGCAGGCTGAGGGGAGACCTTCTCACTCTCTATAACTCCCTGAAATGGGGAGCTGCAGCTTGAAACAATGCTGGGGGGGTTGGTCTCATCTCCCAAGGAAAAGGTGATGGGAAAGAGGAAATGGTCTCAAGTTGTGCCAAGGGAGGTTTAGGATGGATATTGGGACTAATTTTTACACTGAAAGGCTTATTAAGCCTTGGAAGAGGCTGCCCAGGGAAGTGGGGCAGTCACCATCCCTAGAGGTATTTAAAAGCTGGGCAGATGTGGTGCTGAGGCATATGGGTCAGCGGTGGGTTTTGTTGGGTTGATGGTTGGACTCCATGATCTGAAAGGTCCCTTCCAACCAAAACAATTCTATGATTCCATTCTACACCCCAGGCAGGACTCACGTGACGGGGTTGAAGGGCCGTTTGCTGCGGTCAGACTGCGACTGCTCGATATTGATGGACTGGTTCAAGGCCTCTAGCTGGAGAGAAAGATTTGAGTGTGTGAGAAAGAACAGAAAGCTGAGATCTTCCCCTTCCCACCTCCTTCTCCCCAGACCTTCTCCAGTACAACCAACTTCTAACAACCCAACTGGAACATGGTCATTGTCTAACCATGGGTGAAGGTCAATGTGTGTCCAACACATGGTTGAAGGTGAAAAGATCTTCCCAAAGTGCCTATATAGCTCCAGAGTCAAAAGTGAGTTGAGATGCAGCCCTGAAGATGCCCAGCCAGTGACTGAGTCCACCTTAGGACTCCAATTTGAAGATCTGCCTTGTTCTTCAGGTCTCTCCCTACAACTTAACCCATGAAGACGTGGTGTTGCCTGCTCCCAACCCCCTGCCAAGTCTTTCTTCTCCCTGCTGGATTTGCTGCTGGCTCTTAGCTCCCGCTTGCCTTCACTCCGTGCAGCTTCAGGTAGAAGCACTCTAAGGGTTTCAGGCCCTCGGGGGTCTTCACATACTTGGGATCTCCAAGCATGCCGATGTAGACTGTGACCTGGAAGTGGTTCTTCTTCTGGCACACAAAGGCGTCGTCGCCCACCGAGAAGTTGAAGCCCTTGTCAGCATCGACGCGGTAGGTGAGCATGGGGCTGTGGGAAAGGCAGCAGGCGTTAGACCTTGTGCACACCACGAGAAGCTCACGCTGGTTGAGGGGAGGGAAGGATGAGTGTTAGAGTTTGAGGACCCCACAACAATTTATTGTTGTTTAGACAATTACTCTCTCACCCGATGACCCCTCTGCATCTGGGAGGGGGAATCTGGAAAAAGCAAGGAAACCCCGGGGGTTGAAATATAAACAGATTTAATAGGATAAGACTAAATAATTAACATTAATAGCACTAAAGAACCAATACTGATTCCGATATCAACATAAAATGTGCCAGGACTATTCTAATGTTAGGAAGCTGGTCCCTCCCAACGTGGGACCCTGCATGTACTGCAGCTTCAGGAGGAAGGGAAAGGCTCAGGGCTCCAGCACTGGGACAAGGACTTCTCAGGGTGGCAGCCACCAGGGGAGAGAGAGACAAAGAGAGAGAACTCCTCAGCAAACTTTCTAATTTATATTGAATGTGATGTTCATGGTATGAAATAACCCTGTTGGCAGCTTGGGGCAAGTGCCTGGGTCTCGTTTCTCCTTGTTCCCACACCTCGAAAACATAGAATCATAGAATCATTTCAGTTGGAAAAGACCCTTGGGATCATCGAGTCCAACCATCACCCCTACTCCACAAAGTTCTCCCCTACACCATCTCCCCCAACACCACATCTAAACAGCTCTTCAACACATCCAGGGATGGTGACTCAACCCCCTCCCTGGGCAGCCTATTCCAATGTCCGACCACTCTTTCTGTGAAAAATTCCTTCCTAATGTTCAGTCTAAACCTACCCTATTGGAGCTTGAAGCCATTCCCTCTTGTTCTGTCACTAATTACCTGCAAGAAGAGACCAGCATCAACCTCTCTCCAGTGTCCTTTCAAGTCACTGTAGAGAGTGATGAGGTCTCCCCTCTTCTTCAAACTAAACAGTCTCAGCACTGAGACCTTGAACCCCCCGCACATCAGAGCTGCTGTAAAGTAAATATTTTCACCAATTGAGACACTAGAGTCTTCCAAAAGTACAGTTTTCCCAGGCATTAAAAGAGAAATTAGTCCTGTGTCACTCAAAGCAAGACAATTCTTGCTGTTTTTTTCACACCCAGGAGCAGAAGCAAGGAGGACGTACGTGGCCACATCCTGGGGTGGTCCGTATTTCCTCAAAGGTTTGCTTTAGGTGGGTCTTCAACTGGAAAGGACTATGGTTCCTGTGATGAGGGTTTGATGAGAACCCTGGGGCAACCACCCTTCTATATGCTAAACTATAGTATTACAAACTCAAAGAGGGGAGATGGAGCTGAGATGTGGGGAAGAACTTCTTGGCTGTGAGGGTGGTGAGAGCCTGGCCCAGGTTGCCACGAGAAGCTGTGGCTGCCTTGTCCCTGGAGGGGTCCAAGGACAGGTTGGAGGGGGCTTGGAGCAACCTAGTCTGGTGGGAGGTGTCCCTGCCCAGGGCAGGGGGTGGAACTGGGTGATCTTGAAGGTCCCTTCCAACCCAAACCATTTTACAATTTTATGATAATTCTATGAAGATAGCAAACATGAGCCACAAGAAGGGAGCACCTAATTTTTGAGCGCTGGCTCCGTGTGCACTGGAGGTACCCAGCTCCACAGCATCCCCAAAGCCAGGAGCAGACCCCGGGATGCTGCTGTCTGGGGGAAGCAGCTCAAGAGGACCTGGGTGGGAGTGTCCCACACCTTGGCTCGCTTGACCCATTGCATTCCCAACGCATGCCAGATTCCTGCCGAAATCACAACCACCTGCTCCGGCTGCTGGGAAAAGCTTCCAGCCCCCAATGGGCAGGTCCAGAGGAGGAGAAGGAAGAAGAGGAGGAGGAGGGGGCCCTGGCCGCCTGATGAACACATACCAACTGGAGAGGTTTAATCTACGTCTCCTTAATGGGCTGGTTACCATGGGAACAAGGGAAATATGTGGCCTTTGCAGCAAGTCCCCTTTTCTCTCACCAGCCCAAACCCCCAGAGCTGGACTGGTGGGGGCCCCCCAGCACCGCTTGACCTACACTGTGTGGGGGGGAAGGAGATGCCTCTCCTCCCACCCTCTCATTGAGCAGAACACCAAAATCCTATTGTTTTAATTAAAGAACTATGGGTGAGGTTATTTATATTATTTATTTATTAATTAAAGAACTGTGGAGCTCAGCCTAGACTTTGACATCAGCCTTAAAAATTATTGAGCCCCTCTTCCACAAAAGCAAAGTGCTTCTGAATTCCAACTCCAGGACTTGTTACAGAGAGACAGACAGACGGATAATGCCCGGGGCAGGGGGGGAGGTGGACGGACTGATGGATCAAGACAGACATCAGCAGGACTTTGGGAAGCAGGAGATAAGGAAAAGGTTGCTCTTGCTCCTCTGGTGTCCCTGGGCTGGCCACCTCCTTTTCTTCTGGGAAGAAAGGCATTTTCCCCACCAAACTTGGGGGTATTTCCAGGCTTTTGTGAATAATGCTGGAAGATGCACGAGCAGCTCCTCCCTTCTTGTTCCCTGGGGAGCTGGGGCTGCCATGCTGGGCCCTGGACACAAACCAGACGGTGGGAGCAGAGCACTACCTTAGCCCAGAGGCACGAGAGGAATTCCCCTCCGCTCTCACCCTCCTCCCAGTCTCAGCTCCAAATTCTCCATCTGGCCCTTCTGGATGGGGAGCTGCAGCTTGGGTTGGAGCCACCATGCTCCCCCCAGGGGTGCCAGACCCCTTCCTGACTGCTTTCACCTAGAACCCCTGAGAATTCACCACTCGCCCCACTGGTTTTTAATGGAGAAAGCAGAGGAGAGGGAGGGACTTGACCGAACCTCCAAACCATGGATGCTTCCAAAACATGCTCTGGTTAACATCGCTCAAACTGATGGCTGCTAAACACAAGTGTTGAAAGAAGGGAGACAGTCAGGCTCCCCTTCCCCTGTCCTCCAGAGATGCCTGGTCCCTCCAGAGTCCCCTCCTCAGAGGCTCCTTTTCTCTGAGTTTTCCCAATATGTGTGGCCAGTGCATCCCCAATGTGGGATCCCTGGGGTAGATCAGAGACAAGAAGCTGCTTTCCCGGTATAGAATCATAGAACAGTTTGGGTTGGAAGGGACCTTAAAGATCATCCAGTGCCACCCTCTGCCCAGGGCAGGGACACCTCCCACAAGAGCAGGTTGCTCAGACCCCTGTCCAAGTTGGCCTTGAACCCCTCCAAGGATGGGGCAGCCCAAACTTCCAACCCAAAGCATTCAACGATTCTATGATGGTGCCATCTCAGACACCCCACCAGTGCCTCCTCAGCTCAGCACCGTTTGTAGTCCCTTCAGCTGCCTGAGATCCAGTCATGACATGAAAGAGTGAGACCTCAATGGTCCATCACCATGGGATGAGCCAAACGGGCCAACACAGTGTCATAGAATCAAGGAATGGTTTGGGTTGGAAGAGACCTTAAAAACCATCCAGTCCAACCCCCTGCCCAGGGACACCTCCCACCACACCAGGTTGCTCCAAGCCCCACTCCAACCTGGCCTTGAACTCCTCCAGGGATGGGGCAGCCACAGCTTCTCTGGACAACCTGAGAGTTGGTCAACCTGTGTCACCTAACCCAAACCTCCATCCTGCAGGACTGGACCATGTCCCATCCCCTTGGCGAGGTTCAGGATCTGCTATTTATAAGGACCTTTCTTCCAACCAAGGAGTTCAAGCCTGAAAGCTCAGGTTTAGCCCCCAGCTCCAGTGGAGAACGCATGTTGAGGACCAGTTTGCTCAACGGGAAGAGACTAGCACCAGCCCAATTCCCAGGATCCGAGGTCTCCAGGCTCTGGGCTCAACATGGAGATGTTTCTGTCGGGTGCTGCACTACCCTTCTCCAGCTGCTTTCTCTCAAACTGTAAACACGGGGGGAGAGGGAGGAGGGAGCCTGCTGGCATTTGTCAGAGCACGCTGTCAGGGAGATGAATTACTCCCGCTCCCAGGAGTAAATTAGCAAACTGCCTGGTTCCAGGCATCTTCGGCAACCGCTGCTTGAAACCAGCTCACCCTTTGGAAGGTTCAACGAGTCCCAAACCACAAAACCAGTGCAAAAGGCCAAGAAGAAACAACGCTATCAACAAAACCAATCCAGAGACTTCGGTTTGGAGACAAGCCCACATGAGCCAAGCCTGAGCCACAAGCCACCACACCGATTTCCAAGCACCTCCACACAGCTCTCCTTTCTTTCCTTCCCAACATTCCACAGAATCACAGAATCCTCATGGTTGGAAGGAACCTTTGAGATCATTGAGTCCAACCACACACACAAAAAACCCCCCCCAACAATCTTGGGCATGCCCTGAAGTGCCACATCCACACGTTTCTTAAACACCTCCAGGGATGGTGACTCCATCACCTCCCTGGGCAGGCTGTTCCAGTGCCTGACCACTCTCTCAGGAAAGTCATTCTTCTCAATATTTAATCTAAACCTCCCCTGCCACAACTTCAGACCATTTCCTGAATCCAGCCTACTTTTAGGAAGCCTGTGTCAAAACTAAACTCTCTGTCATTCACAGGAGCCTGGCTTCCCTTTGCTCTTCCTGGCAGCCACGGGGCTGCTCCATAGCTCCATCCTGCCTGGGGATGGGGAATCTATTGCCATTCACACAACAAAATTCACCGTACAGGTCTCTTGGAAGGCAGAAGAGCTACTCAGAATGAGTTGAGATCCCTCCCTGTGCTGTCCCCATCTCATCGAGCCATGGCAATGGCTGAGAAGGAGCCATTAATTATTAATTTCCCACTCATTTGCAGGAGGCAAGATACAAATATCATCTGACGTGACAGTGACACTCGCTGCTCTGAGGAGAGGGCTGTTAAACAGGCCTGAACGGTGCTGAGAGAAGCTGGAAGAAGCTCTCCCTTGTTGGGACCATTGAGCATCACAAACCACTGCAGGAAGCCCCTGAGGAGCCAAAAAAAAAAAGAATGTTCAATGTTGGTTACTGGGGCCTTCACTGGGAGCAGCTCAAGTGGACACTGGGGGAAGAACAAGGTCTCCTTAAGCCTCATCATCAGCCAGCGCTAACGAGGCTGCATTTAGCTCTTCGGGAAGCCTCTTTGTAAGAAACTGGAGAGAAGGACAAACTGGTGATAGGAGGAGGAAAGTGGTTGGCAGAAGGTTTGTAGGTGTTGCTGGTGAACCTGACCAGTTCCACCCCTGGGTTCAGCTTTTATTCTGCCTGATGGCAAAAAGGATGCTGCACCCTTCACCCATCCTTAGCCAAAGAGTTTGGGACCACCTAACTCAGATCTCCAGAGGTGTCTCTTCATGGTTTGCTCCCAAAAGGCCTCTCCCTTTGCTGAGCACACCAGAGAGCTGGTGGGCACAGAGAAAATACACGCAAAATCCTGCCAGAAGGCTGGTGAGAGTCCAGCAATTTGAGTTCCCCCCCAAAAGAAGGAGACAAGGTGGGACCACTGTTTGACACAGATTCTTGGATCTCAAATGAATCCCCAGATCCTGACAGATTTCAGCATCTCCCTGCCAGATGCTCATCCACAGTAGAAAGACTGTATCATCCATACCCAAATCTGGAAAAATCTCCTCCCCCTCAGCTGATCCACCTCCAAACGTGATGGACTTGGAGACATTTGAGCCCTGCTCTGGCAGGGATGGACTACTAAGGGACCCAATTTTGTGCACACAAGAGGAGGAGCATGGAATATTATTTGATAGTACTTTTTTGCCCTGTAAGCTTACACTTAGCATGGAATATTACACATAAATCCACAGGCACAAGCATAAACTATTCTGAATGGGTTCAAAAAGTGTTCAAAGCCAGGTTGGAGGAGGCTTGGAGCAACCTGGTCTGGTGGGAGGTGTCCCTGCCCAGGGCAGGGGGTGGGACTGGATGAGCTTTAAGGTCCCACCCAACCCAAACCATTCTACGATTCTATGAAAAATACATTAAATTACTGACAAAGGCATTATTCCCCATGCCCAACAGAAAGGGTCATGCTCATGGCATCCTAAAGGCTTGGTCTCCCTCCTTAACCCACCTTTCTGGTCTCTCTTCTTAAGGACAAGAGCAGGGAAAAAAAATCAGATGATTCAGATGATTTGAATTCCTGGGGCTGTGAATAAGTTGTGGGCACCTGGATGACAGAAAATATGTTCCCTGTAGGGGCAGGAAACTCTAAAAGCACGCACAAACTAGAGGACAGTTTCCAGCAGAAAACAGACCAGGAACGGTTGGTCCTTGATTTATCATCTCAGAGGAAAGTAAATTGGGGAAATACTCCTGGATCTCTAAGAGCCAGAGATCCTGCTCCTTTGCTGAGTGTACCTCAAAAGGCAGAAAGGAAGGAGGAGGTTCCTACCTGATAAAACTTGGAATTAGTCAACCTAAAAAAACTCCAATATAGAAAAAGGAAAGGAAGATGGATCTTTTGGTGTTTCCCATCAGTATATTCTGCCGGAGGAAGCCATCTTCCATTTAGAAGGAGATGTGGGTCCATCCTGCACAGGGTCTCCTAGAGCTACCTGGCCTCAAGCCAGGGAGAGTCCAGCAGGGTGGTGTGTAACTAAAAATCTAATCGATCAACCCTTGACCTCAGCCCTTAATTCTGGCCAAATCCAGTGCCCCGACAAACCGCACGTGGGCTCCTAAAATCTACATGAAGTCAGCTAAGAGGAATTTTACTCGTTACACAACGGGGTGACGACGACCTAAAATGCCACAGAAGTAGGTTTGCTCTGGCTTTCGCCCTAAATCCTTAAAAGCAGGTATTAAGCAAACGATGCCCAAGGAACGGGGCAGAACAGGTCTGGGTTTGCAGAAGGGAAAAGCTGAGGTTTGCAGGGCTCCAGCAACATCTCTGTAACTAGAAGAAAATATTATGGGTATATTATGGGGTTTTTTTTATTTTCTCGCCCAGGCTGCCTGTAGGGTAGCAGGTTGTGGGGGAAAAAATCTCTGGAAGAAGGGGGGGACTTCAACATCTGCAAATGGTCCGTGACAAGCTGAAAGAGCCGTGACGTGTTTCGGACCAGGGAGCGTTTACCCAGTGCAGGTAAACAGAGAGGAGGAAGGGAAAAGAGGGGACTCATTATGCCCCAGAGAAAAGCGAGGCCGTGCGAAAGGTCTCCTCCCGCCCCACGCAGAAGCTCTTTGGACCTCACTGACTACACAAGGTGCAGTTGTGCTGCTGCCAGGGGGTGATGGCCCTGCCGAGATTGATGTGGGACTGAGAGGCCACCCCAGGGACTCACAGGCGTCCACCCAACCAAGCGTTGACCGAGTTACAGACTGGGGGGTCAGCTTCTCCTGGCTGCTCACAAGTTCCCAGAAGCAGTTGATATTCAGCCTGGAGAAGAGAAGGCTCCAGGGAGACCTTGGAGCTCCTTCCAGTCCTTCAAGGGGCTCCAGGAAAGCTGGGGAGGGACTCTTGATGAGGGAGAGAAGCCCTAGGAGGAGGGGGACAGGTTTGACATTGAAAGAGGGGAGATGGAGCTGAGATGTGGGGAAGAATTTGTTTGGTGTGAGGGTGGTGAGAGCCTGGTCCAGGTTGCCCCAAGAAGCTGCGGCTGCCCCATCCCTGGAGGGGTTCAAGGTCAGGTTGGAGGGGGCTTGGAGCAGCCTGGTGTGGTGCGAAGTGTCTCCCCATCATCAAACTGGATGATCTTGAAAGTCCTTTCCGATTCTGCGATTCCACCTGAAGGTGGGAGATGCATGGGGAACGGTTGGGTAGAACAGAAGTAACCAACTCCCCAAGTGACCCCTCTCCTACTATGCTTGGGGAAGCAGGCACATACACAGTCTTTGCAAATGACCAAGGATGTCACCAAAGAAGTAAGCAACTCCAACAGCCGCTCCTCCACAGGAGAACAACCCATAGTACTCTCTGGTCACCCTCAGGTCTATCTTAGGGATGACACAAAGACAGGGGCTGGAGATCTGCGTCCAGCAGGGCTGGGGGTCACAGTGACAGTTCCCCTCCACATCCCAGATCCTGCTCTGCCTCACCCCGGGGTCCTTGGCTCCCATCCTCAACACCATCTGGGTTATTTGGTATCGCAGACACCTCTTCCATGTTCCCCAAGAAGACCTCCCACCAGCCCCTGGCTGGGCAGAAAGGGGAGGAGGGGAAACGGGGGGGGTTTATTCACTCAGTGAGTGGTTCCTGGAACCCAGCCTGATGCTTGCCAGCTCCTTGTCACCTCCCAGGAATGCAGGGAGGATCCAGAGCATATGCTGCCTCCACCCTCCTCTGCCCCAGCTTCTCCTTCCATCTCCCAGCCCCATGCAGCATCCCCAGTTCCTCTCCACTTCCCGCTCTGCCTCGGCCACCCCATCTCTCCTCTCTGCAAACATCCTGCCTTTCCTCAACCCCCTTCCATCTTCCTTTCTTTCTCTCCTCTTTTCCTCCTCTGCCCATCAACCGCTCCCACTCCTCCTCAAGCTCCTCTCAAGCTGTGCTGAAGTGGCTCTAGATGACCTCCAGTCATCCCTGCTATGCATTGTCTACAAAACCCTAACACTTATTTCAAAATCCAAGACCTTGGTAAGCCTGGGCAGAAGGAAAGGACACTGCTGGTCCCAACCATGCTCAGGGCAGTGATTTATTTGCCAACGCAGCCCTCCATGGCAGGCCAAGGTCTGAGTGGTTGCCCAACTGGCACCAAAGCCGCCCAACTGGACAACAAAGGTGCCCAAAGGACAACAAAGCTGCCAAACCACCTTCTGCCAGCTCCTACAGAGCCATCCCCATTTCTTCATCCTCCACCAGCCTCACAGAAGCGCAGAGAAGTAACTTTCCCAGTGGTAAAGGTACAGTGGGAGAGGACAAAGGGAAGTCTAGGAAGATCTTTGTCCCATCTCGTGAATTCCATCTCTGCCCCAAGTCTGTTCCCAGTCTGCCCCCCAGTCTGTTTCACCCTATACACAAAAAGTGAATCTGAATTGCTCTAAAGGTGGGTGATCCACTCACAGTTCTTTGTAGTTGGCATCGTAGAGGGTTGCCCACTTGTTCTGCTGATGTGGCTGCCACTTTATGGACTGGTAGTTGGGATCCAAGTAGGAGCCATTCAAGCTGTCGTTGTCTTGAATCAGGCCTGTGTTGAGGGGAAAATACCAATTTCAACCACTCTGATGGAGTGCTCAACTGGGTGAGAGCAGAAGGAAGGGGCTGACGTGGCGTGGCCAGCCTGAAGTCTGACTCCTAGCTGCCAGGGCACCACCACGGACACCAGATCTGGTTGTCACCCTGAGGTGGCCACATGCCACCTTAACCAAGCCCTGTGGCCCGCGAGGTGCCCGAGGTGGCAGCAAGGATTAAGGGGAAGGGGGTAAGGGAAAAAAACCCCACGTACCTGGTGAGAGAGGTCCTGGCTGATGCCAGGGAGGGGTTGGGACTCTGTCTGGGTTGAGTGGCACGGCCCCCATACCTGGCTCCTGCTTTATCAGCCCGTTGAGCATCTGCGCGTTGAGGGTGTTGGGGGGCGACTCGGAGTGTTTCCTCTTCTTGGCAGGGTGGACCGGGAGGCTGCGGAGAACCCAGGGGACAGCAAAGGGTGAGCAGGAAAAAGAGAGGTGGGGAAGGGACAGGCCTGCAGCCCATGGCCAAGAAAAATCTGGGATCTCACGTAAAAACCCAAACCTTCCAGGCTCTTTCAGGACTATCCCCAACTTCTCCCCCACGGCTCTGCTGAGCCATGTCTTTGCTGTCCTCATCGCCCAGCTCCAAGCCAGGTGCTGCAACCCCCTGCCCAAACTTTGTGTCAGCTCATAGAAGGGTTTGGGTTGGAAGGGACTTTCAAGATCATCCAGTTCCATGATGGGGGGGCCACCTCACACCCCACCAGGTTGCTCCAAGCCACCTCCAACCTGCCCTTGAACCCCTCCAGGGATGGGGCAGTCGCAGCTTCTCGAGCCAACCTGGGCCAGGCTCTCACCACCCTCACAGCAGAGAACTTCTGCCCCACATCTCAGCTCCATCTCCCCTCTGTCAGTGTCAAACCCGTCCCCCTCCTCCTAGGGCTCCCCTCCCTCATCCAGAGTCCCTCCCCAGCTTTCCTGGAGCCCCTTGAGGAACTGGAAGGGGCTCCAAGGTCTCCCTGGAGCCTTCTCTCCTCCAGGCTGAACCCCCCAACTCTCTCAGCCTGTCCTCTCAGCAGAGGGGCTCCAGCCCTTGGAGCATCTTTGTGGCTTCCTCTACAGCTGCTCACATCTCCACCTTGATGCCTGTTGATTTCTCTCCCACAGAACCAGGGCACCCTCCATAACTTCCCATTCAACCCAGTGATATTCCTCAAGCCTTCTGCAAGCCTCCAGCTCCCATTCCCCCCTCCCCACCCCCACCAAGAAAA
>JAOWAV010000036.1:64530194-64545045 GCA_028571045.1 Scolopax bukidnonensis | reverse complement strand
TCGTCTTCTAAACATCTCCACAGGGAGACAATTTTTGTCTGAAATAAAAACATGTTCCATGAATCATAAGTTTATCATATGAAATGTTTTCTCGAGGAATCTATATCTTACAACTGGATTTGTTAGGGTGGTGGAGGAGGATGCTCCAGGCGAGAAGGGGGAGTCATGTGGCACATGTTCTCAGGGGTCATGGTCCGGAGGAGGTGAGGATCTTGAAAAAGAGAAGGAGTAGTATCTGTTAGACCATCAGGACTGTGTGTCCTAAGGCTGTGACCAGCATGGACCCTCTCCTGATCCATCACGACTTTCTTCATGAACCCATAGAATCATAGAATGGGTTGGAAATGACCTTCAAGATCATCCAATTCCCCCCCCCCTGCCCTGGGAGGCACCTCCCAGCAGACCACATTGCTCCAAGCCACCTCCAACCTGGCCTTGAACCCCTCCAGGGATGGGGCAGCCACAGCTTCTCGAGGCAACCTGGGCCAGGCTCTCACCACCCTCATAGCAGAGAACTTCTGCCCCACATCTCATCTCCATCTCCCCTCTGTCAGGGTCAAACCCTTCCCCCTCCTCCTAGGGCTCCCCTCCCTCATCAAGAGTCCATCCCCAGCTTTCCTGGAAATGGAAAGCTGAAGAGAAAGCACCTGAACTTCGCCAAATTTCAGTGATTTTGGGCATGGCCCAAGAAAAGTGCCCAAGAATGTGCAAAGAAGACCTTCTTGATGATGCCAGAACTCCTCGTAGCTATAGGCCACAACACCCTGCCATGAAACCAGACTGCCAGACCCACAGGGCATGGGGTCCCTGCTTGGTGTCCTCTATAGTTCCAGCAGAGAGACGGCCCCAGGACACCCAGCTTGGGCCAGAGGCACCAAAGATGTCTCTTCACTGTGTTGGGGTACCACCATGCAAGGACATTTGCTGTGCTCTTCTCCATCCAAGAGCAGAAAAAAGCACGGGAACAACTAGAGAAAAGCAGAGCCAACTGAATGACCTGAACACCTCCAGCTCACCACATCACCCCTGAGAATTTCCATGTGGGCACTTGCTTGGTTGCTGGGTTTTTATTTAAATTTAAACCAGAACAAGACTTTTGATCTCTGAATTTACATAAACAAAAAGGGACATTCAAATGTGATCCTGCCTTTCTCCTCCCTCATTTGGAACTGGATACTAAAGCCACACCACGATGAGGGGTGATTTGACTACACCACCACCAAAAGAAACGCTCAGGGTGTGGAGGGGGGAAGCAAATCCACCTCCCTTTCTGCAGCTGCTGAGGCTTCCAGATGGCCACAACTCAAAAAAGAGGGCTTCTGAGGGCTCTAACTCAAACAAAAACTGTCGGACTCCATGATCTCAAAGGTCCCTTCCAACCTAGACAATTCTATGACTCTATGGAAACATTTCTGGAGGCAAAGAGCAAAAAAAGTAAAGTGTGTGAAGGAAAGCAAGATGGTTGAACCTCATCCTACACCCCTGGAACCTCATCCAACACCCCTCTTGGCAACAAGGGCACATTGCTGGCTCATGGAGAGTGTGCTATCTACCAGGACTCCCAGATCCTTCTCCTCAGTAGTGCTTCTAAGAAGATCCATCCCTAACCTGTACTGGTGCTTGAGGTTCTTCCTCCCCAGGTGCAGGACCCTACCATTTGTCCTTGTTGAACCTCATGAGGTTCTTCTCTGCCCAGCTCTCCAGCCTGGTCACATCCAGGTCACACTGGAGGATGGCACAGCCCTCTGGAGTGTCAGCCAGCCCTCCCAGTTTGGTGTCATCAGCAAAATTGCTGAGGATACACTCTGTCCACTTGCCCAGGTCATTGATGAATATGTTGAACAAGACTCAGCCGAGTATTGACCCCCGAGGGACACCACTGGTCACAGGCCTCCAACTTGACCCCACTCCATTAATTAGAACCCTTTGAGTCCTGTCAACCAGGACTCAATCCATCTCACTGCCCCTATCTATCCCACACTTCCTTAATTTTCTAATGAGGTTGTTATGGGAGATGGTGTCAAAAGCCTTCTTCCACTTCCAGCTACATCCTGCAAGTGAAGGGGGAGAAAAAATAAAATACAGGAAAACTAAAAGAGTGATCACTCGCTTCTGCCCATGAGAAAGGAGCTGGCAGAGTGTGAGCAAGAAATCACGTGCCCAGGAAAATCTCAGCACTCTCAGATTTTACAAGTGAGAGAACCTTTTTGGAACAGCAGAGGCTCAAAAGAAAATGTCACACTGAAGACAAAATAGGACCTGAAAGAATTTAGGAATTCTTCCTGTGAAAAATCTCCCGGGAAAATGTGAGTGAACGACCTGGATGAACGGGAATTTGAGGCATTCACAGGCAGCCCCTGAAGAAGTGGGTAATGAAGCCTCCTGGGGAAGTTCAACATTTCTCCTGCCTGGAAGTCCTTCCCTCCTATCCCAGCATTAAACCAGAAGGTCACAATAGCCCTCCAAAAAGCCTGTGTTTGCTCAGGAGAGTGACATCATAGGCTTTTAAACACCGGTAGAAAGATTGGGTAAATTCCTGAGACCTCCCCAGGATCCTGGGCACCAAACCTGTGCTGACAAAGCACAGGCAGGTTTGGTCAAGACCTGTGATGGAGCCAGGTGCTGATGCCCAGCTGAAGCCTATCACCCAAGAGAAACTGAAACTGGAGGTCACCAAAGGTGCAGCTGAGCCATTGTCACCAAAGAGAAGCTCTTTGCTGGGATTACCTGCCCATGAGAAATTCACAGCCTGGTCCCCAGCCCCACCAAACCAACCTCCTCCCACCTTTTCTTCAAGAGGACCAAAATTCATCTGTTCTCCCAGCCTCTGCCTCATGGCTGGAGGTACGTCCGCATCAACCTGCATGTTCAAGTGTCCCCCCAGGGTGCCAAGATCCCTGTGGAAATGAGGAACTGAGTCCTGGGGCCACTTGGCTATGAGGCAGAAGGAAACCAAGGGGTGGGAGGGGGACAGTGACTTTGGAGGAGTTTTAAGCAACAAGACAAAACTTCTTCGCACCCTGACGTCCCATTAAACCAAGCACCAAGAGGGAGAAAACACACGCAGGGACCGGCCAAGCCTGTCACAGGTTATGGGGACATGGAGGGGGACAGCGCAGAAGGTATCTGATGGGTCTGGGCCAGGCTGCTCCCCTAAGCTGGTGCCACCAGCCAGCCTCGAGCCACGCTGGGCTGGATGGACTTTGGTCTCAGAACAACCAGCCAGTGGTTGACTAATGAGGCCGAAGCGCTTCACCAGGAGTCAGAAAACTCCTCCCGTTGCAAGGTCTGGGAAAGTGAAATGTATTTACGCCGAATCCTCCTACTGCTGCCACCTGTTCTCCTCCCTTCCAAGGCTTTCTCCTACCCGCCAAGATCTCTCAGTGCCCTTTGCCAGCCCAAATCGAACTGGAATCCTCTGCCCATCCTCCCGGCCAGACCACTCTGCCTTCTGGAGCTGTCTCAGGGACCACCCAGGCTCCAGGGAGGAGGGATGGTCTCCATCCTCAGGAGTTTGGAGATGAGGACCAAAGAAAAGCCTTGCAATGGCCAGGGCTGGCGGGTGACATCCCTGGGACAGAGTGTCTCCCTGTTCTTCAGCCGGTAGTGATGGTACCAGGCATGACACCCCCTTTACCCAGCTCTGGTCCTTTCATCCTGAGGAGGACTCAGCTTCCAGCGCCATAACTGGGAGCAAGGACTCGCAGGGCTCAACAACACAACTGGATGAGGAGCTCAGCCCAGCTGGTGGATGCAGCTCCCAAAAAACCTCAAAACAACCCTCAGAGAGCAAAAAAAGCGTCTTTACAACATCCTGCCCCTGCAGCACAGCCAGCCTTGGCACTGGTGGCTCTGGGACAAGCTGAGGGACCTTGTGCAGCTTTTAAGGGACAACCCATGGATGGAGTGTCCGAGAAACATGCCCTGGCAGCAGATCTTCACCATGGTGTGATTTCTCCATCCACCGTGACGTGGAACCAGGGTGGGGACAGGGGATGGGATGCTCTGGTGCTCCCAGCTCCAGGGAAAAAACAGATCTGGGGATCCAGTCTGGATCCCTGTGGAGGACACAAGCCACACACTGGTGAGGAAGGAGCTGCTTTGTGGGTGCTCTCCAGGACCCTCTTCTCCTCCACCAGCACCTCAAAGCAGAGCTCTCCCCACAGTGAGCAACCCGGCCTCTTTGTTATATTTAAGGAAGGGCCAGGAGGAATTCCAGGGATTTTTTTTTTTTAGCAAGATAAACAGAACTCTTGACCTCTTCCATCAGGGGAAAAAAAAAAAGAAGGAAAAAAAAAAAAAAAGGAAAAAAAGAGCAGACACTGCTCCTGGTGGGGACTGGGCTGGAGCCTGGGAAGGGGGTGCTGCTGCTGAGGGGGAAGGGAGACCAGAAGCAACCTTCCTTCCTTCCTTCCTGCCTCACCAAGGAGTTTCTTCCACCAAAGAGCAGGGAAGGTCACCAGAGGCACCAAATCACGCTCGGTGGCTTCCCCAGGGGAGGGCCAGGAGGGTCTGGGGGTGCCCTGGCCAGAGGGAAACCCATCTCTCTCTGCCCTTTACAGGGGGAAAAGACACCGACCCCCCCGGGATGAGGTGGGGAGGGGGAAGGAAGGGCTGGGAAGGAACTTACTGCTGAACGGCGGGTTCATTTCTGCCTCCCGGGGCCGGGTTCCATGTCCGGGTTTGGGGGGGAAGACGCTCTCACACCCCTTGCCTTTGGCTCACCCGAGGGGGGGGGGCAGGAGCTGGAAGGTCGCAGGCTCCGCACATCCCACCCTGAACACCCCCTCCCCGGGTGCAGGACACAAGCCACACACACCAGTTTCTCCCCGTGGAAGTGGGTTTTCCCCAAACCTCACCTTCCCTCCCGGTCCCTCGCCTGCTCACTTCTCAGCTCCCCCCCCCCCCCACCTCCACACCCCCCCTCACAGGGAGCAGCAGCCGAACAATGGGGGAAAAGTCTAGGGATATTTACTAACTGATAATCTCCCCACGTATTGCAGCCGCCTGTTTTCTCCAGTCTGATAAAGATTTCAGAGCCAACCACTTTCCCAGAACCAAGGGGGGGGGGGGGGGGAGGACCTTGGGATTTTTTATTATTATTATTATTATCCTTATGATTATTTATTATTATTATTTTACCACCACTGCCCCCCTCCACCTTTTTTTTCTCTCTCTTTTAAGCGCTTACCGTTCACCTGCTGAGGGGAATAGGCTTCTGATCCGGAATCCGGGGGGGAGTCGGGTAAAGTGCTGCGGAGCGATGGGGAAAGAGAAGGGAAGGTCATTTTAAACCAGTTTCCAGCACAACCACTAGGTCCAGTTTGATCCCAGCACCCTCCAAGCTCCGGTTAGGAATCCCTGCAGCAGATCCCCATCACCCCGGGGACGAGCTCGAGACTGTCACCGCTCCCCACAGTGGGACCTCGGGAACAGGGACACTTTGTGGACCTGCTGAGGAGACCTCCAGTTAAAAGAAGCCAACCAGAGATGTTATCCCTCCCCCAGAGAGAGCTTTCACGGTGGGTAAATGGGGGGAGCTGGGGTTGGGAACTGGGATCCGATGCCCGAAAGCCAAGGCTGGGATACCCAGGGGATGGATCCTCCTTGTGACCTGTACCAACCTAAGCACCACCACAGCTGCTGGCTGTGCCACCCTGGCTCTACCCCAACCTCACCAGGACTCCAAAATGCCACCAAATAGAAGGAGGACCTCGCAGCTCCCACGGCTTGGGGACAGCAGGACTGAGGACCAGCCATGTCATGGACTTCAGGGAGCCATTTAACCTCCTCCACCTTTCCTTCCTCTACCTGGGGCCAGCACAGACTTCAAACAAATGGGGTCTTCAACCATTTCCCAACCACCTCCTTGGAAATTCATTTCAATTAATTTGTCTTCTTTCTTTCTGCAGCCTCCTCAACACACGTCCCACTGCAGCGGCAGCTCAGGCCCCACACATCTTCAGGCCAAGAGTTTCCACCACAGTAGAATTTCCACCACAAGCAGAGGGACTTGGCTGTTTCAGACACTGGTCTGAAAGGAGGAAGGAAGGAAATTCTGCTCCTGATGGTACCCACAGCCACAGCTGCCAACCAGGACACCCACCAGGACCTTCTTGCACCAGCCCAACACCCAGTAAATGGGTTCTCCACAGTAAGTGGCACACAGCTGGAGAGGGAGGAGGTAGGGTAACCCCAATAATGAGCCTTCACCATGCTTTCCTCATCCTCCACCTTCCCTTGTAGCACCTTCCCACTGCTCCCACCTTCCAACTGCTATGCTTGGGTTGGATAATCTATCACCAGCCTTGTTTCCAGGCTCCTTGCCACGCTGGCCACAACTTCATACTGTCTTTCCTATGAATTTATCAGGATTTGTGCCTCAGAAAGCCAAGTTTTGGCCAATAACAAGGGTCACGGACAATTCAGGGAATTCTGGAGGCTGGAGAAGGCCTTGCAGCAGAAAGGTGGACGCTGTAGAGTTCACACAGAGAGGTAGTGTGGATGAGCCCAGTCCAAAGGAAGAGTTTGTTGGAGTCTAACACGAAACATCACTCCTCCAGTACTCCTCTAGTACAACGATGAAGAGTCATTCTGGGATGCTGAAGAAATGCTGCCGTCAAAGTTGGCCCAGTCCATCTGTATCCAGACCATGGTCTCCACCTCCAAGAGCAAGCTATGATCTTTCCTCATGACTTCTCGCATCCTGGAGAAGGACAGATGCATGAAGAAGGGGCAGGACAAGGCACCACATTGTGCTTTTGGGCATGGTTCCCCCTTAGCTGCATATCACCTTCTGGGAACACAGCAGAGAAGAAGTCCCTGCTCTGGGAATAAAAAAAGGGTGGATTTTCTTTAGTCTTGTCTCTCTCTGGAAGATCTTTCCAAGTTGATCCAAAGGGCCAAAGTCATCCCAAGGGAGCTGCATTATGGCTGAATGGTTGGCTCAGTGGCTGGAGGCTTCCAAACCTGGGGATCTCCACGTTGTACTTGTTGGCAACACTAGAGGGCTCAAAGGGGAGGAAGAATCACCAGCACAGGGGCTTGCAGAGATGAGGAGTCCTAGGGCCATCCTGGCTTCCTGGTCCCTTACATTCACCATTCTCACTGGAGAAGGCACAGAGAGGCTGTGCAGAGGTTTTCCAGGGCCACCCCTCACCAGTGCTCCAGGTTGGACCATGACACAGCTCCTCCTGGTACAACTATGTCCAACTGCCGTGGCCTCCTGCTGACGAATAAGCTGCTGCACACTTTGATTTTTGTCTCTCCAGCTCCAGATCATCTTCTTGTTCCACTCCCCTGTGACTTCTGCCCAGAGAAGCTGTGGCTGCCCCATCCCTGGAGGGGTTCAAGGCCAGGCTGGTTGGGGCTCGGAGCAACCTGGTCTGTTGGGAAGTGTTCCTGCCCAGGGTATGGGATTGGAACTCAATTAAGGTCCTTTCCAACTCTAACCATTCTATGGTTCTGTGGCCAGGGACAGCAGCACGGACCATAGAGGTGCAGGAGGAGGAAGAGACCAGATAAGTTCTTCCCTTTGGTTCTCCAGACACTAAAGCTTTATGTGTTCCAGCTCCTACTCCAGACACCACCATAGGACCATACCCTCTCAGCATGCCGTGCCTACCAAAATGCTCTCTACTGATATGGTCTCTGTCCCTTTGGCCACTGCAGATGGCAGCTGCCACATCCCTGTGCTCTCCCAGCCTGTCAGGGTCATTCCCTTCCTGCCTCTTGTTGTTTCCAGAGAGCAGGAACCACATCTTTTCTCCTGCCAGGGCTAATTGTCCAGTTGAGTCCTTCAGTAATACTAAAACTTGGTTCATCCTTTTCACCAGGGCACCCAGAGCTCATTGCAAAGGAGCACAAATCCAGCTCAGACACCGCCTTTTTCTCCTCTGGAGTGGAGTCTCTACAACGTCCAACCAATAGGAGCACACATCTCTGCCCAACTTAGTCAACACCTTCCCCCAGAATAGTCATGGGAACATCTTGGAGACTGAATTTTGTCTTGATCGAGTTTATTCTGTACCTCTTCCTTCTTAAAAAGAAAAAATACAATGCTACAATATTCTCCCATCAGGCACTCGTAGACGAGCAGCATCGATATCCTGGTCACCCAGTGCTGGTGGCTCCATCGCCACCTGCAGACATGGAGGGATGCCTCCGAGTCTCTCCAACTCCATGCCTACAGACAAGATCTACCAAAAAAACTCCCCAGAAGCTTCAGGACCTTCATTTGTGAAAAAAAAAACCCCAAGCATCTCTCTGAGAAGCGAGGGCTTAAAGCAAAGCGATGTTCTGGAGTAAAGGCATGATGGGACTAACTCTACCATCCCTCCAGGCCCCACCAGCCTAGAGGAGCACTTGTCCCACCATTTGCCCTTCTTCTGCCACCCCAACCCGCACTTACCCAGGTGCGTAGGAGGCCTTGGGCTCTGATTTGATTGGAGGGACCACGCTGTTTAGGCAGTGGCCACCAAGGTAGCCCTTGGGCACCACCATGCCATTGTTGTTATTGCAGTTGAGGTGAGCACCGTAGCCGGGTCCACAAGGGTTGGCCAGAAGAGGACCATGTCGGATTGGGATCTGGCTGCCCGGGGGAGGAAGGTGGAGGGAACCGCTGGAAGAGGGGTTGGTGACATTGGTGATGGAGCCGGCAAGAGGCGCGTTGACGGTGGTTGAGCTGGAGGGCTGGGGGTGCGTGTAGCTGGCTGAAGCGGGGATGTCGGGGAAACAGCTGGGAGAGAGAAGGGGGACAACCTCAGCAGAGGGACAGGGAGATGGCACTTTCTGCCCACCCTTCCCCTCCCCGGCAGTGGGGACGGAGCCACTCAGGTGCTGGGGGACACCCAGAAAACAGCAAAACAGGCAGCATTGTGGTGGCACCAACAGGAGCGTACAGGGAGGCAGGTCCATCACCTGGGTTGGTGGGACAGGTCCAACCCCAAGGGTGTAAAATCCACCCGTGGATTTGTAAAGGTGGCCAGGACACCAGCCTCAAAGCTTGTGAAGGCAGCAGGATCTGCCCACCTTCCTTCAACTCACAGACTAGCACGGGGGAAGCCACTTTGTCACCTCAGCCCCAAGGTCCTGCTCCCACCCTGTGGCCCAGATCACCCTGGTTGCTACCTACATCTGTTCCCCCTGGCCTTGCCAGCACACGGGCAGACCCTGCCCTTCTTCACACTCATGTCCCACTGGGGATTTACCCTTCCACACCGTGCTCCCAGACCTTTTCAGTTTTCCCACGGCTCAAATTAAGGAAAAGTCTTGAGGGGTCAGAAGAGATGGGGGAGATTCAAAGGCAAGAAGCCATGAAGAGACAGGAGGAAGAACTGGAAAGGAGCAAAGAGCAATAAAGGAGGACTTTGAGAGGGGCAGAGGCACATCCAGGGTGTGCAGCGATTTCCAAACGATTCCTTGAGTTGCAGGGTTGGAAATTACTTGACATCCCTCCACAGGAAAGATCAGGGAAGGCTGTTCCTGCTGCCAAGCAAGGGAACCACTTACATATCTGGTGAGTCCTCCTTGCTGATGTACTCTTCCAGGATGCTGGTGTCAATGTTGGATGGTTCCAGAGCTCCATTAATGTCGTGGCCTGCAAGGGGAGAGGAAGGGGAAGTGTGAGCCTTGAGAAGGACACGAAAGCCTGCTGTTTGCAGGTCAGAAAAGCCACCGCACCTTTGTGGAGTCAAGAAACTGATCTGAGGAGATCAGCAGATCCTTTAGTTGAGGACTGACAAGTCCACCCCCAGAGTAAAACCAGACAGAGACAGGGCACATAGGACAAACCATGGTGGTGGTACTACCCAGGAAGTTGGACACCCAGGTAGGCTTTGTCCACAGCAGTTTTTGAGCCATGTTTGGGCTGTGGGACACACGGGCTTCCAGGGCCCAGGCTGAGGAGACATGGGAGAAGGGAGACCATGGGGTCAAGCCTGAGCTATGCAAAACCTATGGGTTCACAGAGCACCTGGCTCTTGCCCAACCACCAACAAGAACTTGGCACTGACGTGGCCTGCGAGAGCTTTGTGAGCAAAGGTTTGGAGCCACCAGCCTCGGTGGGGCTGATGGAAGGGATCCACACAGGAGAGAGTGTTTCCCCCCCGAGCACTCAGGGGGTGCTCTGGGAAAGCTGGTTTCCTTCCTTTTAGACCCTCTCCTCGCTGGAATTTCTCCATGACAGCTCTGCATCAGCTCCCAACCCCGCAAGGAGCCCTCCTCCATCTCCTCTCCTTCGGCAAGAGGTGGACTTCCCTCTTCTTTCTCCTGGAGGGCTCCTCCTCCTCCTCCTCCTCCCCTCTCCCATTCTGGGGAAGCTGGGGCTGGGTTTTGTTGACAGAAAGTGCTTTCTTTATCTGTCTCTCTGAAGTGGGAGTCTGCAGCCCTCTGGGGTCGGTGCCAGCCCTTGGTGCCAAAGACACTGCCAAGAAAATGGAAGAGAAGACCCAGCTCCGCTCCCACCCCATCCTCCTCTTCCCCACCTCCCCAAACTCAGATAACGAAGACGGCCCTTCCTGAAAGACCCCGTGGGCTCCATGTCGAAGCACAACATCCCTCACCCAGGAGAAGACCCTGACCTCCTCGCCTCTCCCCCCTCCATGCGCTTGGGGAAAGGTCAACCGCTGAACCGCAAAGCCCAGAACGGGGGGTTTTCAGCCCAACGCCGGCCAATTGCAGCTCTCCCCTCTGCAAATCCCTTTCATACCAAGACAAGCAAATCGGCAGAAATAAATCCAGCCAGGAATTCTGCCAAACGGACAGGGCGTGTGCGCGGATGGAGGGATCTCTCCCTTAGTAACCCTGGCTAGAGGGGGGAAAAAAACGGGTAGCCATTCACTTGGGAGTCACCTAACCCTTTGTGCACCCAGGGGACTTGGGTGAGAAGGTGGTGATGCTCTCCCATAGAGTGGTTTGGGTTGGAAGGGTCCTTAAAGACCATCCAGTTCCAACCTCCTGCCCTGGGCAGGGACACCTCCCACTAGACCAGGTTACTCAAAGCTCCGTCCAACCTGGCCTTGAACCAGGAAGGGTGTATCTAAAGCAGGGACATGCAATGGTGCTGCCATTGAGATGAGAAGAGGAGCAGGCAGACCTTTAAGAGGTGTCAGCACGTCACTTCTACAGCTGAGGACCCCAGGTCAGCACCAGGGGACTCCTTTGTGACAGCCACTTCCTCTCCTGAAGTTGCAATGATGTGGTAGCAACCATGCCATTGCCCTTCCTTGAGGTAGGGGTGACACTACAAGAAAGACATTGAGGTGCTGGAGCGTGTCCAGAGAAGGGCAATGGAGCTGGTGAGGGGTCTGGGGAACAAGTCTTGTGACAAAAAGCTACCAGATAATTTACCTCCATCCCAAATTCCAGGGGTGGGACCAAGGGTTCAAAGAAGAAAAAAAAGGCACTTCAACAATTTTGCTGACATTCCGCCATTCCACAAGCTACTGAGCCTGTCCAAGAAAAGTTCTCAAGATGTTTGACCCCAGTGGGTTTCCCTCATGCTTCCAAACTCCATGGTTGGAGTTTCTTCTTGGTTGCACTTTCTCCATGGTTGAAGAGGAGCCAATGATCTACGCAGGAAGGAGAGGAGGCCCTCAACAGACAGTGAATGGTGTGCTGGGTTTTCCTATTTCTTTGCTACTCTGTCTTAAAAGTCACCTTCAGGAGCCCTCAGAAGAGCCCCAGGCGAAGGAGGAGATAAGCAACATGACGCGTGAGGTGCGTCAGTTGTGCTGCTGAGGGGCGATAACAGCCGTGGCCACGCGTGCGCCATGGGAAGGGGCACTGAAAATCCCTAGAAAGATTCATAGAATGGTCTGGGTTGGAAGGGACCTTAAAGATGATCCAGTTCCAACCCCCCTGCCCTGGGCCAAGGACACCTTCCACCAGATCAGGTTGCTCAAACTCCCATCCATCCTGGCCTTGATAGAATAAAATAAAAAATTAAAGGGTTTTCCTCTGCTTGGAGACAGAGTCACTTGAGCTGGGCAAAATGGAGATGTCAGGGCAGTGGGTCTTGCTGGCCAAAAAAGGGAATGTCCCACCACCCAGAGCTTCCACACAAGCCAGGCTCTTACCAAAAGCCAGCTTAGGTGATTAATTAAAAGCTAATACTTCTCCATTTGAGTCACGAGCTCCTCACGACACTAACAATGCTCCCTCCCCCTTCCCTAAGTGGGGGATTAGGAGGGAGCAGGAACCCACCCAGGAGGGACCTTGGGAAGCTCTGCAGGAGACAGACCCTCCCCAACATCTCCTTGTCCCAGTGAAAGAGAGATGGAGGAGCCGCAGGAAGCTCTGAGATGCTCCATGCTGCCAGTGTTTGCCCCCTCCCTGTGGGAAAACCAGCATCCCCTGCTTACAGCCACCACTCTGCACCAGCCCCAAAGAGAACACGGGAGGTCTTGTTACCCTTTGATGTCCACAAAACTCAGCAGGATGAATTCTACCTTCCAGCCTAGAGGAACAAGCCTGGAGAGGTGCCGCCGGCACCCAAAGGTCAACATCTCCCAAGACAACTTATTAGTGTTCCCTCTCAACGAACATCTCAGGGCAAGAGGGTACCAGGACTGAGCAATTCAGCCATTTCTACCCCACCAACCTCCCTGCTTGGGCTCCTTGGGGCAAAACTCTTCCAGGACAACCTTCTACTTCCCAACTGCTGCAAAGAGACTCCCAAACCTGCCGGCTCCCTATGTCCTGTCCTCCTCTTGGTGTTGCCCCCTCAGCATTGCCACCCTCCATCATTCTCACCCCTCCAATCTGCTCCGCTTTCTCACCCCTCCCTCCCCAAAGGCCCGAGGAGATTCCCTAAAAAAAAAAAAAGTAAACTTTTTGCCTGAAGAACAAGAAGATGTTAAAACCCGCGGCACCCTCCTCGTGAGCGGAGGCCCCCGTACGTGTGAGAATGTCAGGAATCCCAATGTTTGGACTGGTTTTCTCTGCCTTCCCCAAAGCCTCCAAACACCACTGACATCCAAATAGAGGTGCTTCCCGCCCCGCCACCCCGTGCCCCCCCCTTTCCCTGCTCCCACGGTGTGGGGCTGCCATCTCGTCCCTCCTGGTGACACCCTCTCGGCTGAAGAGGTCCTGTTTTCAGGGGGGTCTCAGCCACCAGAGATGGGCCCTGGGGCTCTGAATGGGTTAACAGAGCCTGGCCCCCGCTCGTCATATTTACAGGTCTGAGAGATTAAAAGCAGAATTTACCCCAAGTGATAGGCTGATAAGTTTATGGTATTTCTATTTATAACGGTCCCTCCCCCAACTATTCTTGCCCTGTTGCCCGTCTTCTAATCACCCATAATCCCGCCTGGGTCACCTGGGGGTGGGAGGAAGGGAGGGAGCTGAAGAACTTCGTCTTGGGATCCTCTAACGAGAACCAGATGTGGGAACCCGGAGATGACAAGGAGGTCAACCGTCTTCACGGGCTGGGGAACGTCAGCAAAGGGTTGAGGTGGTGCCAGGGGGTGGGGGGATGATATCTGTGACGAGGAGGAAGAGGAGAAGCTCTACCAAGACCAGAACCTCCCTAGGGCACCAAGACCATGTACCAGAGGGTGAATTTTTGCTATGGGTTTCAAGGGTTTCCTTATAAACGAAGCACTGTACTCCGACCTGAGGGCCGTGGAAGATGGTGAGAAGATGACCACGATTAAGACCAACTGAAAGCTCTAGACCCTGGCACCGCAGAAGCCACCGGGATGGGGACAAGCGTCTGTGGTCCCAGGGCTTTGGAGGAACATTGCTGAGTTGCCTTCAAACCGAGGAGAGGGAGCAGCCCGCAGAAGATGGTGCCACCAGCCCTTTGCTTTGATGTCCTTGACCTGCAGATGGGCCTGGTCCTTCACCCCGCTGCGTGGAAACCTTACCTGAAACCTGGGTGCAAAGGGCAGGTGGCTTGGGGAGCCATCAGGCATGGCACAGCGGGGACAGGAGGCTTGTGGAGGTGGTGCTGGTGGCACAGCACAGACAGCTGGGGAGCCTGTGGCTTTTGGGATGGTCCTTCAGCTGGTCACTGCCACCAGCCCAAGGAGCTTCGCTTGGTGCCCTCCCTAGGGCAGGGTACTTATGGGGAAACTGAGGCACAGAACTCCATGGTGTCCAAACCACTACTGAACAGGGCGGCAAACCCAATATATGCAGCAGGTCCATGGTGGAAGAGGACCAGGAGACCCCAGGAGCCCCTGGCTGATGATCCTACACGGGGAGGTGCAGCGTTCCCTCTTCCAACAGCTCCACCGGCGGGACACACGGCTGAGCAGAACAACTCCATGCTGGGCACAAAGGCCCACCAGCCATGACCTGGTAGGACCCAGCGAAGCTCAGAAGCCCACCACACCATGGTGAAGAACAGATCCGAAGCACAGAGCACGTTCCTGGGGCCGTGCGAGAGGGGTTGTGCAATCGGCGGCTGCCGCATCGGCACATTCCCGGGGCCTCACGCTGCTCAGCACCCCCTTGGGCTTCCTCCCTTGTTTATCCTTCGCTCCTGGTGGATTGGCCGCCGGCCTGGCCGTGAGCACTAGGAATCCGTGCCGTGGCTGGCAAACCAAACACTGCCTAAGCCCAGGGAGCTGCGGGGCTTCCAACTTCAGACACTTGGCTTCAGCCCTGCTTCTCCACCTCCATCAGCAGGAGCCTGATGGACAATGCCTGAGGAGCATCCAGTGTCCCAGCCCTGCTTCCCTCTGGATGGAGACAGCACCTCCCCCTGTCCTGCCTGGGGTGGGACACAGCGAGGGGCTGTGACAAAATGAGGACTGGCTGAGAGAGTTGGGGGGTTCAGCCTGGAGAAAAGAAGGCTCCAGGGAGACCTCAGAGCCCCTTCCAGTCCCTCAAGGGGCTCCAGGAA
>JAOWAV010000036.1:64512418-64525099 GCA_028571045.1 Scolopax bukidnonensis | reverse complement strand
GCAGCCACAGCTTCTCGGGGCAACCTGGGCCAGGCTCTCACCACCCTCACAGCCAAGAAGTTCTTCCCCACATCTCATCTCCATCTCTCCTCTTTCAAACTCTTCCCCTTCCTCCTATGGCTCCTGCTCAGGGTTGACTCATGAGCTGATGGGAGTTGTTGTGCTCCTGAGAGAGGGATGGACCAAAGGGCTCAGGAGACACTATTTCTCCCTGATTGCATCCATCTTAAGACAATACCAAACATAATATCCCAAAAGCATAGAGATCACAGAATTTTCAGGATGTCCCCCACCCAAACCCAGAACTCCTTGCTGTAGAGGACACATCCTTTGGACAGATGCAACTCTGAATTAGGCTTCAGCTCATTAATTCATCTCAGGAGGAAGAGGCCACACAATCCATTTCCACCCTCCAGCTCCTCACCTTAGTTTACACAATGTATCTCCAAACCCCAAAATACCAGACCAAAGAGCCCTCTGCTCCAAGAAAGTCACCTTCCAATGAGGTTTTTGTGGACCAGCTGCCTCACCTTCATGCTTTGCCTTTTCCTGAGCTAAGCTGAGCTCCTCCAGCCACCCACAGTAAACAAAAAGTAACAATGCAATTAAAATAATTACTTTTTTTAAAAAGTCCCTAGGGATTACTGCTATTTCCATATAGGTTTTCAGACTGAAAATGGGGTTATTTTTTTGTTGTTTACATTTTCTGACTAACCTTCAGCTGTTCTCCTGCAGCAGAACGTGGTTTCTGCGCCAGGGATTTAGCAGACAATACAAAGCAGATACCAAACGTGCCGCTTGGATCCCGTCCACCCGGCAAGTTCTCCCTCTGGTCTGGATCTGGCTTCAAAGCCATCGGTGCATCTGGAGCGGTACAACCCCAAAGGGATGTTCTGGCACGCTGCTCCAGGACACGCTGGGTGGGGAGGATGAGGAGGTCACCCTGGGGCTGGAGGAGGTGGGAGGACACTGACTGCACAGGCTGAGCTGGGGGTGCAGAAGCACAAGGGATGGATGTTGTAGTGGATAACAAGTTGCCCATAGGCCAGCAATGTACCTTTGTGGCCAAGAAGGCCAATGGCTTCCTGGGGTCCATCAAGAAGGGTGTGGGCAGCAGGTCAAGGGAGGTCATCCTCCCCCTCTGCTCTGCCCTGGGGAGGCCCCAGAGTACTGTGTCCAGTTCTGGGCTCCCCAGTTCCAGAAGGACAGGGAACTGCTGGAGAGGGGACAGCAGAGGCTACAAAGATGATGAGGGACTGGAGCATCTCCCTGACGAGGAAAGGCTGAGGGAACTGGGTCTTTTTAGTCTGGAGAAGAGAAGGCTGAGGGGGGATCTCATTGGTGCTGAGCAATAGCTAAAGGGTGGGTGGCAAGAGAATGGGGCCAGACTCTTCTCAGTGGTGCCCAGTGACAGGACAAGGGGCAACAGACACAAACTGGAACACGGGAAATTCCATCTCAACATGAGGAAAAACTTCTTTGCTTTGACAGAGTCATAGCCCAGAGAGAATCATAGAATCATTTTGATTGGAGAAGACCCCTGGGATCATGAAGTCCAACCATCTACCCTACTCTACAAGAGGTATTGGAGTCTCCTTCTCTGGAGATATTCCAAACCCTCCTGGATGGTTTCCTGTGCAACTTGCTCTGGGTGACCCTGCTCTGGCAGGCAGTTCGGCTGGAAGGTCCCTTCCAACTCCTACAATTCTGTGATGATGATGGGTAAGACCTTCTCATGAACGACTGAGCACAGAAGAGACGTGTGAGGAAGGTCAGGGACCTTCTAAAACATGAGCCCTCTGCTGGTACCCGGCCTGGGCAGGGAGCCATCCTTCTTCTGCTCCCTCTGTCTCCCTCCAGTGAGGAGGACAACGGGCAAGTAAGAAGCATCCCACTGCTCCCCCAGTGCAAAGACTACATGATCCTAAAGCACCTGCTGGGGAAAGCAGCTCGTCGGTCCCTGAGCAGAAAAATATCTGTCTCGCTGCCAGCCAGAACTCTGACAAAGAGCCGAGTTATGAGGGAAGAGTGGAAAGGCAAGGAAATTACACAAATTTTATGAGTCATTAGATCAACAGAGTCAAAGAGGCTCTTAAAGCCTTCTGTCCAGACCAGCAGAAGGTCATTCATTCCCAGCTCGCTCTGTGCAGCTCTGTCTCGTGTGTCTGGCCCTTTGTCACTTCCACTGGGGCAATGATGCTGCAGCCACATGCTCCTCCAAGCCTGGCGGCCCTCCTCGGAGACCCACCTGGCTGCTCCCTTTCTTATCCCCACGCCACCAGTGCTCACAGCCAAGAAATTCTTCCCCACATCTCAGCTCCATCTCCCCTCTTTCCATTCCCCCTCCTCCTAGGGCTCCCCTCCCTCATCAAGAGTCCCCCCCCAGCTTTTCTGGAGCCCCTTGAGGGACTGGAAGGGGCTCTGAGGTCTCTTCTCAGAGCCTTCTCTTCTCCAGGCTGAAATCCCACAACTCTCTCAGACCCCCCTCCCAGCAGAAGAGCTCCAACCCTCCCAGTATCATTGGCCCCTGTGCAATTGCTTCCCATTGCCACCCCAGCACCTGTTGGAGCCAGGAGATCTGCCTTTCTCCCTCTGGGTAGCTCTTTGGAGTTATTTTTATCCCAGATGCATCTTCTGATTTCCTCCAAAACAAGAGCCTCAGAGCCAGCTGGGCTGAACCCCAGCCGTTCATCTGACTTCATCAGAAACAGAGCAAAAAGACTGGATTTCTAGAAAAACATGCAGGTCAGGGACCATCTGCTCCTTCACAATCACAAAGCTCAGCCCCAGCAGACCCAAGGCCCTCATGTCAGACTCCAATAAACATGAAAATTACCATTACTGGTCACCATCTTTTGGTGACCGTAAAAAAAATTGGAAAACGTAAAAAAAAATACTCTCAAAGTGATGCTCTATGAGTAATTCTACCTCTCGGGTATTTTGGGGGCCTCCCCTACTCGTAGAGCCCACCGTGCTCTTAATCCAACAACACATTAGAGATGGTGTCTCAACAGATGGCAGAAGCTCAGGGAGACAAACCCAAATCTTCTCAGCACAGAAAAGCACAACCACTGCTCAGCTGTCCCTCAGGTTCTCCAACATCACAAGAATCAACCACAAAATCATCACAGAATGGGTCGGGTTGGAAGGGACCTTTAAAGATCATCGAGTTATGGACAAAGGTTTCAGTGATTTGAAGCTGATTTAGGTTTTTTTCAGCAGTTCAGGAACACTTTAAACAGTATTTTCTTCTTTCCTTATGCCCAGTGTAGTTCACTGACCCTCCCAGGAGAGTTCTATTGGCCAAATCCATTCACAGCCTGTTACCTCACCTCCATAAATCACAAATTGTCCATGGAAGAGAAACTCCACCATCTTGCTCCCATTGGACACACAAGTGACAGACCATTCTTTAACCTCAGAGCTGAAGTTTTCTAAGCTTTATTTCCCCCATTTTCCTTTCTTTCGGGACAGACCCTTTTGGAACAGCACAGGTCTACCCTGCAGCCAGGATCCATCCCCTGTTAGACCTCCAACCCCTGCTAAACATCCACTCCATTTCTTTTGGAGGTTCTTGGTGCGAATTGGGGTCTGTCATGATAGAGAAGTCACTTTTCCCTTCTGCAGAATTCTTCTCATAAACACAAGGCATGGGAAGAGCAACGCAATGCTACAGTGAAGTCCGTTAGCACTTATGCCTTAGGTCTAGACCTGAATTAAACAGGACTTTCAAGTTGATGCACCTCCCTCTGGGTGGTCAATGAGTCTTCTGGAGTTCTTTCACCTAACTATGTCTTCAAATGGGAAGACCAGGTTGCCCCAAGAAGCTGTGGATGGCCCATCCTGGAAGGGTCCAAGGACAGGTTGGAGGGGCCTTGGAGCAACCTGGTCTGGTGGGAGGTGTCCCTGCCCAGGGCAGGGGGTAGCACTGGGGAGGCTTTAAGGTCCCTTCCCACCCAAACCATTCTATGGTCTCTGCCCATGTGGGGCAAAAGAAATTCCCAAGATTTCTTGTTCCCGTGTGGTTGCTTGACTATAAGAAAGGAAAATATGGATCTTGCCCAGAAATTGTAGCAGTCCATTACACAAAGGGCTGACAGAAGCTAAACAGCAGGGAACTGCCTGGATCCATGCTGTGAAGTGGTGGTGATGCCCACATCTGCAGACTGTTTTGTCTGGAAGAGCTTATCCCTTCAGAAAAGAGCACACAGACCTGACTTTGACTTCTACAGTCCCTCAGAGAAGTTCTCTGCCCGTACAGATGCTCAGGGCCGAGCCAAGGGCAAAGACTGACCAGTTTCTCACAGTTCAACATGACATATTCATTTCTGAAAAAGCCCCAAACCAGAGCTGTGGGGTTTTTGGTTGGTTGGGCTTGGGTTTTTTCAACAAATGAAACACAAACCCACAACAACACCTCATGAGAAGCCTCACAGTTCTCCTGACAAAGCTAAGATGTCAACCTCAATCTCATAAATAAATTAGCGGTGGCTGTAAAAAAACACCACCAAACCTCTTATTTCTCCAGTTTCAGCTGGAGGTTGCGCTGCTCAAAGCTGTTGAGTGAGTCAGGCTACAAGATCTCATAGTTCCTTCTAACCTGGAGCTCAGTTAAGTGTCTTTATCTTAGAAATGATACTGTCCAAGTAGAGACAATCAGAAGATAATTTAATTGAAAGACCTGCTGCCACTGCAAGTGAGAAGAGAGGAGCAACTGGGATGAGAACAGAGAGGAGAGGTCACTTTGGTCACCACCAAGCCAGGTGGTCCTTAGGCATCCCCCATACATGGGGAGGCTCATCTCATCTCTCCATTCTTCCATGCTTCACCTGGACCAGAAAGACTTGCCCGGTCTCCCCCTACCATGCCAAGGAGGTTTGGACCAGCAACGAGGAGAAACACCTTAACAATACGAGTCCCAACTGCTCATTGATGCAAAGCCTCTGGGTTTATTGAGGACTATAAAGTTTGTGAAACATAAAAAAAAAAAAAAAGAAAAAAAGAAAAAAAAAGGCTTAACTTGGCTCTTCTGCATTAAAAGGAAAGAAGAAAAGCCTTAAACCAACAACCAAAACAAGGAGACATCAGACCAACTTTCTCCATCCCACTCCTACTATCTAGTTCTCAAAAGCTCATTTTCAGTGTGGTTTGGTTTCCAAAACGGCACAAAAAAGCCCAGTAAACCCCAGAATGTCTCTCCTTCAGAGCACCAACTGAAAGCACTGCAGCCTACGCATTATGTCATCCTGACACGTCCTCCTCCTGTCCTCCTTGCTTTGCACCAGTGGTGGCAGATATTCGTGGTGCTGGTACCAACCATGCTACACATCACAGCTCGCTGCCACCAGTACCATCCTCACCTCTTTCCAAGCCAAACGTGACCTGATGTCATGATCACCTACAAATCTGTGCCTTGACTAAATAAAGTGCTGAAAATTCATGGTCAAAATCTCCATCAGCAATCATCCACAATCTGTTGCATCCACAGATGCCTCCTGAATGGAACAGAGTCACAGCAACTGTATCTAAAAGCAGGGCAGTAGGAAAGGTCCCTACCTTGATGTTCCACAAGACCATCCTGCTGGGCTGGGTTGACTTTTGACTGGTTCCTTTTCACAAGCTGCTGCGCACCAGCATCCAAACTTCTCATTCTAGGCTGTGAAGCCCATCCCCAGCCTGTAGGTCCCCACACTGATGTTTCTTGTGTCCCTTCAGCCCCTCAACACCAAGGAGGTGAATTTTGAAACGTCATGTATGACCTCTCTCTCTTTACTACATGTTCCACCGTGCTGGATGTGAGAACTCCTCACCATCCACCTCTCCATCACCCTTTTCCACAGATCGAATTAAAGCAGAAAGGAGGGAGGGGAGATGGTCCTGGTCCTCCTGCTCCCTCCTACCCAGAAATTCTCCTTGACCTCAGATTTTGATTCGGAACGGACTTCATCAGGAAAAAAAAAAAAAGGCCCATTCCTGTCCTTACACTGAGTAGAGCATTGATTCTATTGTCAGCAAACAACCGACTACGAAATGGCTTGATGGCCCTTAGAATACACAGTTTTTAAGCTTTTGCTTTATTTAAGTAGGTGTTTCACTTCCAATAAAGTCAAAGCGCCCTTTTTAGTGCTCTATTGAATCAATTTCCTTAACCATCCCCTGTCATAACAGAAGAGATAAGCCAAGATTGAGCCAGCTGATAAGTTGTTTGGTTTCCTGTTCCTCTAGATTTCTAGCACTCAGCTGTGATCAGGCACAAGGGGATTAAAAGTCATAATTGACAGTCGTTGATTAATTAAGTATCGTCAGGCACAAACTAAATGAATCTTTGTATTCCAAATTAAGTTGAATGGATGCTGTTTCTTGTGTCCACTTCTCAAGGCGACAAACAAGAACAGCTCTTTGGTCCTTACCATCCAAGCAGATAGAGCTTGTAGGAATTGGGCCTCCAACTCTTCTGGAAACCTGTATCTTCTACATAGAATCATAGAATGGCTTGGGTTGGAAGGGACCTTCAAGATCATTCAGTTCCAACCCCCCTGCCACGGGCAGGGACACCTCCCAACCTGGCCTTGAACCCCTCCAGGGATGGGGCAGCCACAGCTTCTCGGGGAAACCTGGGCCAGGTTCTTACCACCCTCACAACAGAGAAGTTCTGCCCCACATCTCTCTCCATCTCCCGTCTTTCAGTGTCAAACTCTTCCCCCTCCTCCTAGGGCTCCCCTCCCTCATCCAGAGTCCCTCCCCAGCTTTCCTGGAGCCCCTTGAGGGACTGGAAGGGGCTCCAAGGTCTCCCTGGAGCCTTCTCTTCTCCACACTGAGCCCCACAACTCTCTCAGCCTGTCCTCCCAGCAGAGGGGCTCCAGCCCTCCCACCATCTCCATGGCCTCCTCTGTCTTCGCTCCAACAGCTCTTCTGTCCTTCTGGGTTGGGGGCACACTGGGTTGGGGGAGTGTCTCACCAAGGGCAGAATTCCTCACCTTGCCCTGCTGGCCACGCTTCTGGGGATGCAGCCCAGGGTGCAGGGTCTTTCTGGGCTGCCAGCACATGTTGCCAGCTCATGTTGAACTTTTCTTCTTCTTCATACCCATGAAGCTATAAGTGGGAACCACTGAATGGCCAAGGGTGGTGTCCAACGCAATCTAACTCTAAAAGCACCTCTTTTCCCTACACACCAGCACTATCCTCTGCTGCAGATCTGACACATCTCATCCCTCACGTCCATCCCTCGTTCTGGTATCTGCCTGGAAAGCACCAAGGAGGCCATGGTGTGGGTCCTCTTCTACTGGAGGATGCCGCCCCATGAGGCGGTGTGCGGGAGGGGCATCTGGCAAGCAGCAACTCAACACCAAAAGCCACAAAAGCCTGTTCCTGTTTGTATCTCCAGTCCCAGCTGCTCCCCTGTCCTCTGGCAATGCACGGGGTGAGTTAATCATTCCTCAGACACCTTCAGCTTGCTGGGGTTCTTATCAGAGGGTCCAAAGTCCAAGTCCAATCAGCAGCGCAACTGGGAAGAGGCATGGGGGTTACCCAGCAAGCTCTGCCAGAGCAACGCCATCCCTGGGCAAGGGAATCCCTGGAGCAAGGGCACCAAAACATGGTCTTAGGACATTCTCTGGGCAGCACAGAGGAAGGGCAGGGACCTGCAGAGCTGCTGGTGGCCCTGGGGTTCATTGGCCACAGCCTGGCACCCTCCCAGCTCCAGAACATTTGGGTTTTATCCCACCAGGAGGAATCCACAGGCCCCCCCCAGCAGAAGAGGGCAAGTCCAGCAGGGCCTCATCTCTCTTCCTGCTTTGAAAAGCCTCTTGTGGATTTATTTCTTGCTAAGTGGCCACGGGCAAGGAATGACAGAGGGGCAGAAAACGGAGTGAAAATAGAACGCTAGAAGACCACCACTGAATTGTCGAGGGTGGAAGAGATCTTTAAGATCATCGAGTCCAACCATCAACCCAACACTGCCAAAGCCACCACTAACCCATGTCCACTAGCACCATGTCTGCCCAGCTTTTAGATACCTCCAGGGATGAGGACCCCACCACTGACCTGGGCAGCCCCTTGCAAGGCTTCATAACCCTTTAGATGTAAAAATTTTTCCCAATATCCATCCTAAACCTCCCCTGCTGCAACTTGAGGCCACTTCCTCTTGTCCCATCGCCTGGGACTTGGGAGAAAAGACTGAACCCCCCTGGCTACACCCTCCTTTCAGGGAGTTGGAGAGAGCGAGAAGGTCTCCCCTCAGCCTCCTTTTCTCCAGGCTGAACACCCCCAGCTCCCTCAGCCTCTCCTCATAAGACTCGTTCTCCAGACTCCTCACCAGCTCCGTTGCCCTTCTCTGGACCCACTCTAGCATCTTGAATTCTTTTTTGTGGTGAAGGGCCCAAAACTGGACACAGCCTTCGAGGTGCCCAGCACAAGGAGACCATCACTACCCCAGTCAAGCTGGGTCACACTAGTCCTGATATAGCTCAATGCCCAGCTCTATCCAGGCTATCCATGCCCAAGAGCCATTTTATTCCTGGTTTATTGTCCCAACAGTGCTCCTCCTTCACTGGCATCTCTTCCCCAGGTCCCTGCAGGCAGCAGCCCTTGCGCAACCCCAGCCTTGGGCATGGGGAGCAGGTGGGACAACCAGGTCTCTGAGTCACCAATGTGCCCGTTTCCATCACCCTGGTCACACCTCCAGGTGACCCCCTTCCAAACCCACCTCTTTCCCTTGTCATCTCCTTCCCACACCCCTTTTCTTGGTCCGTGTCCAGGCCTGGCTCCCAGGACACCGACCCATGGAGGACACATTAACCAGGAGACGGGCAAAGTACCACTCTCCTGTCTCCTGGTGGGGGTGTGCTTCACCTCGCTCCTTCTGAATCACAACCCAAGCCCTTATCGCACGCCTGCAGGGATCCACCCTCCTGGCCTGACTCCACCTGGATGCCTCCCGTCCTTCTCCCACCCGGGAAAGAGGAGGTTTGGGGGAAACTGGGGAGAGAGGACGGACCCCAGGGAAACACCAGCAGAGTCTCAAGAACACGCTGGAGGTTGTTCTGCACCAGCCTGGCCCTGAGGAGCGAAGGAGGACAAGGCTTTGGCTGAAGACTCTGGGAACCTCCTGCTGCCGGTCCCACTGGGATGGAGGTGGCAGCTTCTCCTTGTCCCCAGGAATGTCTCCTGGACCTCAGCCAAGTGCTGGAGATGCTGGTGATGAGCTCCAAGGAAGGGGGTTCTGCCCCTCTGCTCTGCTCTGGGGAGACCCTCCCCACCAGTGCTGCCTCCATCTCTGTGGACACCAACAGCAGAAGGACAGGGAACTGTTGGAGAGGTGCCAGAGGAGGCCACGGAGATGGTGGGAGGGCTGGAGCCCCTCTGCTGGGAGGGGGGGCTGAGAGAGTTGTGGGGGTTCAGCCTGGAGAAAAGAAGGCTCCAGGGAGACCTTGGAGCCCCTTCCAGCCCCTCAAGGGGCTCCAGGAGAGAAGGGGAGGGACTCTGGATGAGGGAGAGGAACCCTAGGAGGAGAGGGAAAGATTTGGCACTGAAAGTGGGGAGATGGAACTGAGATGTGGGGAAGAACTTGTTTGGGGTGAGGGTGGTGAGAGCCTGGCCCAGGTTGCCCTGAGAAGCCGTGGCTGCCCCATCCCTGGAGGGGTTCAAGGGCAGATTGGAGGGGGCTTGGAGCAACCTGGTGTGGTGGGAGGTGTCCCCCCACATTGTGGAACTGGATGACCTTTAAGGTCCCTTCCAACCCAACCCATTCTATGACTTTTCTCTCTGCCCTTCTCTGCGGAGGCCCTAGGATGGAGCTGGGCTCAGCAGCATCCTCACAGTCCCTGCTCCTGCAGAGGACACGCTGGCCAGATGTAGACACCAAGTCGGGTGGGCAGGAGAGGCTTGAAATAGCGGACAGAGAGAGGAGGACCAGAAAAGAGTCACATTGGAAAGAGAGATGGAGAAGCAGAGGAGAAAGCCGAGCCGTGGGAGGGTGGTGGAGGGGAGGATCTGTGCTGTTACCTGCTCGGATCCAGCGCATCCTGAGCGTGGTGAGAGCGGCCATCAAGCTCCTGACGCCCCCCTGCCCTCTCCCTCTCCCATTATTGCTGCCTCAACTCAGCTCCTCCAGGTCCCCAGGGGCTGCTGCCTCCTGGTTTTTCTATTCCCTGGGGAAGAGGGGGGAGGAATAGAGTGGGAGGGCGAGGGAGGAGGCTGGGAGGCTGCTGCTACACGTTGGGATTTGGGTCTTGCTGGGGAGGGAAGGGGGATTACCAGGAGGGACGGTCATGTGTTTGTGCTGTACCAGGTTCCCCGGGACCATTCTGTCACGGGCTCCCTCCGACCAGTAAAAAAAGTGCTCCCCGCAAAGCCTCTTACCTTCCCCGCGGCGCCAGCCCGGCCCCCGCAGAGGTTGTCACCCTCCAAAGCCACCGCTTCCCTCCCGAGCCCCGCTGCTCCCCGGAGCTGAGCAGAGACCATGTTTGGTCTCCATGGGTGGTTCTCCACGGCTTTTCCCCTTTCCCTCAAGCAGCTCCATGGAGGTGGGACAGGAAAGTCTCACCCAGCCCAGCGCCGGAGCTCGAAGATGCTTTTGGGGGAGATGCAGAGACCAAGGGCCAGGCCAGCCACTGGACAAGCAGAAGGGGAATCATAGAATCTTCTAGGTTGGAAGGGACCTTCAGGATCATCTTGTCCAACCATCAGCCTAACTCTGACAAAAATTAACACCCACACAACAAACAAAATGCAACACCATCACTAAACCATGTCTCCCAGCACCACGTCAACCCGTCTTTTGAACCCTCCAGGGATGGTGCCTCAACCAAACCCTGGGCAGAGCCATTCCAATGTCTGAAAACCCTTCCAGTGAAAAAATTTTTCCTAATATCCAGCCTGAACCTCCCCCGGTGTAACTTGAGTCCATTTCCTCTAGTCCTGTCATCTGGGACTTGGGAGAAGAGATCAACCCCAGCCTCTCTACCCCCTCCTTTCAGGGAGTAGGAGAGAGCAAGAAGGTCTCCCCTCAGCCTCCTTTTCTCCAGGCTGAATAACCCTAGTTCCCTCAGCCTCTTCACATAAGATTTGTTCTCCAGACCCCTCACCAGCTTTGTTGCTCTTTTCTGGACCCACTCCAGCCTCTCTGTGTCTTTTTTGGGGGTGAGGGGCCCAAAACTGGACACAGCCCTCGAGGTGGAGGTCTCACCATTGCCCAGTACAGGATGCTCTTGGCCTCCTTGGCCACCTGGGCACACTGCTGGCTCATGTTCAGCCAACAGTCGACCAACACCCCCAGGTCCCTTTCAGCCAGGCAGCTCCAGCCACTCTGCCCCCAGCCTGGAGCATTGGATGGGGATGTTGTGACCCAAATGGAGGACCCAGCACTTGGCCTTGTTGAACCTCATCCCATTGGTCTCAGCCCATCCATCCAACCTGACCAGATCCCTCTGCAGAGCCTCTCTACCCTCCAGCAGGTCATCACTGCCACCCAACTTAGTGTTGCCTGCGAACTTACTGAGGGTGCACTCCATCCCCTTGTCCAGATCATTGATAAAGATGTTAAAGCCCAGCTCCCAACCTTTTTCTCATCTAATTCATATACGTCAAGCCCAGGTGCCTAAAAACTTACCTAAAAATGCCCAAAAATGTGTGTGTGGCTTCTGCCCTCCAGACACCACGTTCTCTGCTCTACCATCCTCCTGCCCTTCCTGTCCCCAGCACTTCCAGCCCCAAGAAGCCACCGCTCTCCTCCTCCACACCCTCTAAGCAGCCAAGAAGACCCCCCAAAATGATCCCCTTGTTTCTTTGCGACTCTTTTTCGTCACCCTCCAACCTCCTGCCCGGCAGATATTCCAAGTTCAGCACAACCCCAGTGAGACGTTGGGGTCACCAGCACCACCAGCGCCCTTCCAGCAACAGGGGTGCTTCGCCCCACCACGAGGTACTGGCCAGCTCCGAAGAGAAACCATTATTCCCCTTTCCTTCAGCTGGTGCCTCCCCTCTTTCACATCACTGGAAGTTTGATCGTTGGGGGTCGTTCTCCGCTCCTTCCCATCCAGCGCCAAATCCTCCCTCAGGCACACAAAGACCCACCCCTCATGACAAGGTGCAAACCCAACCCAACCCAACCCAACCATGAGTCCTGAGTCCAGTTCTCTGCCTCAGCCCCATCGTTTTGTATTGTTTCACCCCAGGAAAAAGGGGGCAACGGCCCAGACCCCTCCCCGGTAGGGCTGTGAGGTGGCATTTCCTACTCAAATACACCAGAATAGGGGATCAAACCCACCCAGATGGCAACCAATCCCACAAACACAGGGATACAGGCAACTCCTAAGGGAAAGACCCTCCACTAACACAAACAAGCTCTCTGTCTCCCTGAAAAAAAGCCCCACCTGGGGCTGGCTTGCCGGCCCCCAGCTCGGAGGAGACCCCCCCTTCCTTCCAGCAGCATGGAGGGACACACGGCCACCCAACAGAAGGACGTTCCCAAGGGCTCTGTCCACCTCATCATGGTTTGAGGTCCTTCGTTTCACCGAACCCTCCTGCCCTTCAACTGAAAATCTGGCCTTTTCTGCTGAACCCACCTACAATTCCACACCCCCCACCCCCAAAAAAAAAATAAATCCTCCAAACTCTTAGCGTTGGCTGCTCTTTCTCCATTCCCTGCCCTGTCCCCGCTCAGGCACCCCCTCCCCTGCCCAC
>JAOWAV010000036.1:64471081-64488679 GCA_028571045.1 Scolopax bukidnonensis | reverse complement strand
CATCCCTGGAGGGGTTCAAGGGCAGGTTGGAGGGGGCTTGGAGCAACCTGGTCTGGTGGGAGGTGTCCCTTCCCAGGACGGGATGGAAGACTGGATGGTCTTGAAGGTCCCTTCCAACCCAAACCATTCTATGATTCTTGGTGGCTCTGGGCACACTCACCAGCACTGCTCAGCAGGATGGTTGTGCACCACGTGGATGATGCGGCCGGGGGGGTAGAGGGGGGTGCTGGCAGAGAGGGCAATAGTCAGGTCACTGGGATGGGTCCAGAGGCGATTACTCGTTACGGAGTTTTCTTCCGTCTCTTCAGGGAGCTCAGATTTGGGTATGCACTTGGTAGCACCCACAATGATCCGCCACTGCTCGGCACGAGGGAGAATATTAAGAAGAAAAAAACATCAGTGAAAAGCAGAGTCATCTCAGAAACACTATTGGTAGGTTTAAAACTCAACACCTAATATCAGAGAAGGAAATAATACAGGTTTGGGTTTTTTTTGTTTTGCCCCAATTGCTTAAATAACAGGCCTAGAGAGAGAACCCTGCCCAGAAAAGCTTCCTTTCCCTTTTTTAACCTTTGAAGTGGCAAAATCTCATCCTTGCTTTTTTTTTGCTGGAGGTTTTTGTAGAATTAGGGATCCAGAGCAAGCACCAACTTGTAACTTAATAACTTCTAGGATAAACAAGGTAGCTGGAATCTGAATTTTTAATGTACAAATATAAGCAAAAAACTATACAACATATAGATATTTCAGTTTAGCCTTTCTTTATGCACTAAAAAAAATCCTAAAAACCCAGAAGTTCACAAAAAAAACCCCACAAGCAACACAAAAACCAACAAGAAAAGTAAATGTAAGCTCAGTTTTCTCCCTCTACAGGTCATTTCTATAATATTTTCCCCCTAAAAATCTTAATGTCTTCTGGTTTTTCCATCTCTGTTTAATGGTAAAGAAGCCTGATGAGGAACAACCTTCCACATTTCCCATCTCCAAACAATGAACAAAGCCTTTGGCCTCCAACAGCACCACCCAGCAGTGTCTATGAGCAGACAAGTGTGGTACTTGCTAGCCCGTTACCAGTTATTACTGGCCAAGAAAAGCTACAGGTGGACCACAGACTTCAAACCAGACTCAGACAAGATTTCCTGCTTGGTTATTTTGGAGCTGTGATGGTGAACTACAGCCCCTGAGCCAGAATCATCACACAGCCCTTTGCCCTATCCCCTCCAGCTGCCTTCCAGCTCTTGCCATCACTCCTCTGGCTACCTAAATAGTAGTCACAGTGGCCCCAAAGGGCAGGAGAAGCCTGCAGTGTTGCTGTGTGAGACTAAAAACTTCAGGTCTCCATTAATCTTTCCTCTTACCTTTGGTTTGTTACTTCTTTGAAGAACATCCAGGAGCTGCCGGCGAAATCCCTCCAGCTGAGAGAGACCAATTCTGGGAAAAGAGGAAGATGCTTTTTCAGGAGCTGAGGAGGGATCAGGGATACGCAGAGCAGGAAAACAAGAAATTACACCAAAAAAGATACTACAAGAAACGTGAATGGCTGCAGCTCATTTCAGAGGGGGGTTGTGACATCACCCAGGACCAGTAAGTGGAATTAAGAGGCCACAGGAAACCATCACGACCATAAACAGGGATGAAGCGTAGAAGCAGAATGAGCTGAGTGGACACAGATATGGGAAAGGTCAATGAACAGAGGAGGGAGATGATGCAATCACAGGAAGAAGTGAGCAAGAAAAAAGTATAGGATGGCACAGAAAGTAGAAAGATGGCAGAGAGCTATATGACACCACTGAACAGGTGACTGGATGGACAAGATTGTCAGACAGGTCACCAAAACCCACATTCAATACCATATCCCAGAATGCTATGGGGTTGGAAGGGACCGCTGGAGATCATCTCCTCTAACCCCCTGCCAGAGCAGGTCCGACTTGTCCAGGTGGATTTGGAATGTCCTCCTGACACCCACCCTTTCAATATTTGTAGGTGTTAATCAGATTCCCTCTCAGCCTTCTCTTCTCCAGACTAAAAAAACCCAAGTCCCTCAGCCTTTCCTCATCAGGGAGATGCTCCAGGCCCCTCATCATCTTTGTAGCCTCTGCTGTCCCCTCTCCAGCAGTTCCCTGTCCTTCTGGAACTGGGGAGCCCAGAACTGGTCCCAGTGCTCCAGAAGGGGCCTCCCCAGGGCAGAGCAGAGGGGCAGGATGACCTCCCTCCACCTGCTGGCCATGCTCTTCCTGATGCCCTCCAGGATGCCATTGGCCTTCTTGGCCACCAGGGCCCATTGCTGGCTCTTGGGCATCCTGCTGTCCACCAGGACTCCCAGGTCTTTCTCCTCAGAGCTGCTCTCCAGCAGGTCACCCCCAACCTGTCCTAGTGCAGGGGGTTATTCCTCCCCACCATTTTGTACTTTCCCTCCCCCCCTCACGTTGTAGGCAGAAATGTCACTATTTTTTTGAGGTCACACAACGGGGCAGAAGAAGTAAAACCCAGGTGTTCCGGCTCCTGGTTGTGCTGAATGGGGCATTGGACACGGCCCCCAGGAGATGATGAGAGGTGAGAAATGCCAGGACAGAAGAAATGAGGGAGCCAGTTCAGAGATGGGAGATGATATGGAAGCAGTAATTCAGGGACAAATGGTACAAAACTGAGATAACAGAACATCTAGTTGAGGGCAAAGCGTAAGGAGGAGCCAGAAAGACGGCATCGACGAGTCAGACACCACAATAAATATTAATTACAGAAACAGGATTTTCATCCTTTTCTTTCATACAGGCAGCTCAGAGACGGGGTCTGGGGTGTGTGAAACACCACTAGAGGTGTCCAGGTAAAAGACACAGGGAAGTAGAAGGATGAGTAAGAGGGATACAAGGACAGCTCAGTGAGGAAACTGGAGACAGAGATGATTTAGGTGTTTCTGACAGGAAACAGGTGGCTTTGGGACAGAACAGAAGATATTCATCAAGAAATTGCGACACTTCTCAACTTGCCTGGGCACTAGATCTTTGCCAAGCACGACTGCAGTCACAAACTCTTTTGAATACTCCATGGCATCCTCACTGGAAGAGAAACAGGACCAAGCAGAAGCAAACAGTGTTTTCACTGGCAGCAAACTGCACTTCATTCCCAGTTTGTCACTGGTGTCAGCAAGGTTACCAAGGAGTGATCCAGGGTCATAAAAACCACAACCTTTGCGTTTTGGGACTCACAACCTGCTAAAGAAAAGCCTGATATTCATTTCCCAAGCCCCAAGCATTGTTATTCTGTTATGACAGAGCTCATACGGAGCAGCTCCTCCGTCCTTACCTGCACGTGGCTCTGAATATACTTGGAAAAGGAAGTTCTTTAACTTTTAACAACTTTTTAGAGTTCTCTGACTCTAAAACTCATAACTGTTTTCCTATAGTTTGGGAGAAGATATTCCACACTCCTGAACCTATCCTAAGACGACAGCATAGAACCAAGAGGGACACTTTCTGCAGCAACCTGAGCACCAAGACAAGAGGGAATCGAGAGGTTTCCACTCTCTCAGCTGGTTCTGCAATCAGTTACCTGCCTAGAAATCATCTTCTGGATCAGTCACCCCAGACAGATGTCACATTGCTGATCTTGAAATGACCATGGGCACAAAATATAGTGCAATTAAAGCATTGCAGAGGCACCTCCTTGAAGTGAGACAGTTGAGGTGCCACAGCATGGCTCAAGCTACTGAGGGATCTCAGGAGTGGAAGCTCTGAGCAAAAAGCTATAAAACCCTCCCGAAACTGGGTTTCTTCTGCAGAGCAATTAATATACAGCTGCAGAAGAGGAGGGATTATTATCATAATAAGGCAGCTTCATTAGCAGGATGGTTTAAAACCCTTGGCTGCTCTCGGAACGTGATGTGGCCACCATCACTAGGAAGCTTCTGATGGTCCATAGCTGCTTTCACGTGTCCCCACGACATCTGCCACGATTAGAAAGACCTCATCTCACTTCACAGGAATCGAGCGTGATGGGTTTGTTTGGCTACCAGGTAAATAACACGGCCAGCAGGTCTAGTTCCAATTTACAGTGGGAGGAATTCATCATACCTTCTCTTCAGACATCTGAATTCCTCAGATTCCCCCTACAGCCAAGGGACAGAAACAGGCACCCAAGAAGCACGATCCTTCTGACCTATTTTAGGCACCCACTTTGGAACACCAGAAATCACACCCCAGAAGGGCCAGCTGCTTTGTCAGGAGCCCGGATGATGAGATCAACTGATGCAGACACCTACGTTTGGTCAAATATCTCCCTTATTGCACCTCTACTCACAGCACCAGATGGGGACAGGACACCCTGGCACTGCCCAGAGAAGGAGAAAACTGCACCCTCTTTCACTCAACTTGCATTTTCCACTAGTCAGGGTGAAATCAGAGCTATGGCCACCACCAATTAAGCCATAAACCAGAATATTTGGGACAGTGGCCACCTTTATATCGAACTATAACAGAGAGCAAAGGCTGCCACCAACCCCCAGCTCCTATAGGCTGCCTCTCCATTTTTCTACACCCTTCTCAGGGCAGAAATTTGTCTTCTCAGAGCATTGCAACCAGGATTTGCTCCAGCTACAACTACCCCCACCCTCTGTGGTCCTCCTGCCCCAGCACCTACCTCAGCAGCCCACCTGGGGGGGAATAGGCAAAGCACTTCAGCGATGGGTACTGGGGGCGCAGGAGGAAGGACAGGATGGCAGCCGTGCCAGCGCCCAGGGAATGACCAACCACGATCAGGCCGTAGTGTTTCGTCCCTCTCCCCTGAAAAGGAAAAAAAATAATAATAAATAAAATGCCAAGAAATTGAGGTCAGACTGAAAAGAAAGTCCACAAACCCCCATATCTGTCCCTTTTCCCAGTTTTCTGTCCTATACAGGAGCACTCCAGACTCCAGCTAACCAGCTCCTCCACCACTGGGAAGCAGTGAGGGTATGTTAGATTTTGAAATAGACACAGAGAAAGAAAAAAATAAGAAAGAAAAAGAAGATTTACACAAGCTGTTGGGAGTACACAAGCCTTTTGCTCCTCCTCAAATCTGACACAGCCTTCTGATAACATCTGAGCCCATCTGAGGTCTCCTCGGTTCTAGAAATTATTTGCTTTCATTAATTCCACCACTCGTGCAGGCTGAAAAACCCAAATCTTAACCAGCACTTTGAACACTCGCTCTTTAAGTTTAGATGCTCTCACCAACTGCTCGAGCAATTCAGAGACAAAGCTATTCCCTAAAGTATTTCCAGAGGGCCAGGCACAGCTCAGAACCTACAAATTCATTACAAAACCAAAACTTTTAATACACTGCTGTTTTTCTAGAGCTCTGCCAGGTTTTATACAGGGAGAGAGAATCCAGCATCCGACTCTCCACGGCCCCAGGTCACCACAGCAGTGGCTAAAGCTGGACTTCTACCTACGATGAGAGAACACAGAGAAGATAAGACCAGGCCACAAGTATTTAAGATCTATCTTTGTGTATTTTTCCTTCTCAAGACCACCCCTAAGCCACCGCCGTGTCTCTTCCATCAGTGAGGTGAATGCCAGGGGAGAATTAAGACTTTATACTCCTCCCTTGTTATAGTTTTTCCTTTAACATCTGCTGCTGGCAACTGTCAGAGACATGGTACCAGACTAGATGAACCTTTGGTGGGACATTCATGTTCTGGCCATACCACATTTTCAGATATTCCCCTAAGTTCATCTTCAGGCAGTACTTAATTTTTCTATATACAAGCCACCTCCTATTAATCAAGCTCTCTCTCCATCCCTGTGGGTCAGGAACAGCCAGTTATGCTATTTTTTATTAATTAGGAGGTGGAGCCACCATCCATACAGCCACCTTCAAACAGAATATGATACATATTATCCCGCAGTGGAGACAACCAAAGATTAGAGCTCCTCATGGCACCATCTCCTTACCAGTCAGGCAGCAACTGAGCTCTACAGAACACCAGGAAAAAACTCCTCATGGATAACAGCTCACCTAATGAGAGCAATTTCCACTTTCTGGGCAGTGAGGAATAAAATACTGTATAAAGAAATCAGATGCCTACGTAGAGCTCCCTGTATCTACCAAACTTCACAAGGGTTTAGCACTGAGTGGTCTCACACTCAAGTTTCAGGGAATCACTGAGGATTTTATCCCTCTTTTCCTTCTCCCTTGAGCTATTTCTAATTTCTCCGTGGGCACCACTCAGTCCAAGGTGCTTTTTGGGAGTGGGAAAAGCACAACTGTCTGCCAAGTGAGGAATCAGGCGGTTCAGAAGTTCCCTCCCCAACGGGGACATAAGCCCAGCTATTAACTGACACATAACCCAGGGTAAGCTGCTTCCTAATGTCCCTCCTGGGCTCTCCCATAGCTCCCTGTCACGAGAAATGCACACAAGCAGAGAGTCAGCACAGCATCCCATCACCATCTCCAAAGAGAATCTCCATAGAGATGGGATTTTAGTTCCTGTTGATTTGTTTTTAATGTTCCCTGTCCTGCATTTGCCACCAAATGGGACTTCCTGCCTCAGTTCTGCTGGAGTTAAAAAAAAAAAAAAACAACCAACAGAAAGGAAGGAATCAGTGGTTTCGAACTAAAAAAGCCTTAGGGGAATGAATGACTCGTTGCCTGTCTGGCAATCCAGAGGGATAGGAATTGAAGGAAGATTTGAGCAATTAGTACAGCAGATTCAGTGTTTTAGGGAAATCTCGTCTTCTGTACAGCCTGCAAGGCTAGAGAAAAACTAATACTTACTAAATCTCGTCCAAAAGCTTGAGAAAGCACCATTTCTTGCTCCAGTTTCTTCTTGATGTACTCAGCAGATAGGACCATTCCCTGAGGAAAACACGAAGACAGGAAACAGGATGTAAACCCGCTGCGGATCAGCCCAAATCTAAATATTTAGCAGACACTACAGTGCCCTGAATGTTGTATAAACTCTGGAGTGACACACAGCATGGGCCAGGCTTGAGGGGAAAAAGAAAAACCAAAACAAAACACTGACTCCAACTCCACATTAAGGACCAGATTTCATTAGGAAGATGTTTCGGCTCGCTGATTACCAGAGCCCCAAACTGGTTTAGAAGTAATGACAGTTCTTAAATTAAGATAATACTCAAAGGCCCTATTCCTGGGCTGATGGTGCAAGGTCTAGAGGAAAATAAAGCAAGCAACACAAAGCAACCCATTTCTTAAACATAAGGTTGTGCATCTGGTAGTTCAGCACATCCCGGGACCCAGAGTAAAATGGAGAAATCTGATTTTGTGCATGTTACTGCCTTAACTGCAAAATCACACTCTGTGAAATAATATAAATATGTGAATAAAAGCATGAAAAAGCCTAACAAGTTCACAGGGAAAATAATACAACCCCCAAGGCACTACTGGAGGGAGAAAAAAGCAGCAGCAGAGTTATGAGGATTGGAGAAAGCAGCAACTATGAAGAGGATTTGGCTGTCAAAGGACATCAATCCCAAATTATGAACGGTTTTTACTCACTAGAAGTTAAGAATTGCTGGAAGATGGGAAATAAGCTGAGAGTCTACGTTCTAAACATTTATCCTCTGCTGATGGCCAGTAGCATGAGGTTTAACAAGGCCAAGTGCTGGGTCCTCCACTTGGATCACAACGCTCCAGGCTGGGGCAGAGTGGCTGGAGCTGCCTGGCTGAAAGGGACCTGGGGGTGTTGGTCAACTGTTGGCTGAACATGAGCCAACAGTGTGCCCAGGTGGCCAAGAAGGCCACCAGCATCCTGGCCTGTGTCAATAACGCTGTGGTGGCAGGACTCAGGAGGTGATGGTCCCCCTGTAGTGAGCACTGGTGAGGCCCCACCTTGAGTGCTGTGTCCAGTTTTGGGCTCCTCAACCCAAAAAAGACTTCAAGGTGCTGGAGCAGATCCAGAGAAGGACAATGAAGCTGGTGAGGGCTCTGGAGCACAAGTCTTATGAGGAGCGGCTGAAGGAGCTGGGGGTGTTCAGCCTGGAGAAAAGGAGGCTGAGGGGGGACCTTCTCGCTCTCTCCAACTCCCTGAAAGGAGGGGGTAGCCAGGGGGGGTCAGTCTCTTCTCCCAAGTCCCAGGTGATGGGACGAGAGGAAATGGCCTCAAGTTGCACCAGGGGAGGTTTAGGATGGATATTGGGAAATTTTTTTACGCTGAAAGCGTTATGAAGCCTTGGAAGTGGCTGCCCAGGGTGGTGGTTGAGGCACCATTTTAAAGGAATGGGGGAATTTTTAAAGTCCTCAATATCAAACCCGGATCATCAAACCCGACGTGAGGACTGAAGAGAAGAAGCAGGATATGGGTGACTCTGCCGAGCCTGGAAATGGGACATCTGTAACGCCGGGGGGGGTATCAAAAAGCAGATGCTGGGGTTATTTGGTGCCTGTGTTCAGATCTCTCTGAACATCCCAAAGAGTCTCCATTTCCGGCTCTAATGAGAAGCGAATGGCAGACGACTTCTCTAAATTTCCAACGTGAATTTGGGCTTCTATTTTTACAAAAGCCTGACCTAATTCCATGGCGATATTACTAACGGGCTGTTAGTCAGCCTCATAGCTATATTTTTGATAATTGCAGTATATTCTAATACAGACAGTGATTTTAATATCATGGAACAAGATTCTTATCACTGCAAAAGATACTTTCCCTTAAAGCAGACGCTGTTGCAGAAGTTTCAAATGAATGAAACTATCTGGGCTTAATTTTCCAACCTCACAGGCAAATAATCACACAGGTTGGAAACCCAAGAAAAGTAAAATAAAGTCAAAGTTTTATTTTATACAGCTTCACCAGAATTAACTATGGATTCATGTCCTTGACTTATGATTATTAGCAGGTGGGGGGAGGTCATCCTGCCCCTCTGCTCTGCCCTGGGGAGGCCCCATCTGGAGCACTGGGACCAGTTCTGAGCTCCCCAGTTCCAGAAGGACAGGGAACTGCTGGAGAGGGGACAGCAGAGGCTACAAAGATGATGAGGGGCCTGGAGCATCTCCCTGATGAGGAAAGGCTGAGGGACTTGGGTTTTTTTAGTCTGGAGAAGAGAAGGCTGAGGGGGGATCTGATCAACACCTACAAATACTTCAAGGGAGGGTGTCAGGAGGATGGGGCTTTTCTTAGTGGTGCCCAGGGACAGGACAAGAGGAAACAGGCACAAACTTGACCATAAGAAGTTCCATCTCAACATGAGGAGGAACTTCTTCACAGTGAGGGTGGCAGAGCCCTGGAGGAGGTTACCCAGAGAGGTGGTGGAGTCTCTGGAGAACAATCCAAACCCCCCCTGGACACGTCCACCTGCTCTGGGTGGACCTGCTCTGGCAGGAAGTTGCAGGAGATGATCTCCAGAGGTCCCTTCCAACCCCATATCATTCTGGGATTCTGTGATTTTTAAATTAACTTTGTGTGGATTTTATTTCAAAAACAGCGAAGCCAGATTGTTTGTGCAGTTAATTTCCCCTAGGGATTCTCAAAATCCCTTTTTTTAGGTCTTTTTTTTTGGCATTCTAACCCATAAACTTTAGTTACAGCCATGGTTTTTTGATCCAAAATAGCTCAGAAAGCTAATATATACATTTGAACCGTGGCGTTCGCGGCAACCTGAGCAATCAAAGGCTTTCAGCTGCAGAACGGGGTGGGAGTGATAAGAAAAGCTCACCTAAACATCAAGAGTTGGAATTTGTAGGATGTTTGATGGACGCGGCGTGAGGCCCCGGTGGAGAGAAGAGGCCACACCAACCCCCATGGGATGGAATCGACACGAAAAATAACAAATCCAACAACTTCCTGGAAGCTCCTGAAGAGCCAAATAGTTTTTCTCCAAATGAAATGTTAAGGGTTAGCAAGATACTTCATTTATTTTTTGTGTTAAAGTTGACTTCTGGGCATTAAAAATGCATTAAGACAGACATCTTTAAATTCTATTATCTCCACTAGTTTCTCCTCGGGAATCAACAGTATATTATTGTCTGAAGATTAATATCGATAATAATTTAAGATAAAGCTATATTTCTGTACTAGTAACAATCCAAAAAGAAATAACACAAAGGCCAAATAAAACCTCAATATAGAAAAAAGGGAATGATTTGATAATGTTTTGATGTAAGTCACTGGCATATTAATATTCTCACATAAAGATCAAAAGAAAAAGGCAACTTCTGCAAGGAGTAGCTTTTCTACACGTTAAAAATAGAACAGCCTGGAGAAGCCTCGGGGCCCAGGTTGCCCCGAGAAGCTGTGGCTGCCACATCCCTGGAGGGGTTCAAGGTCAGGTTGGAGGGGGCTTGGAGCCACCTGGTGTGGTGGGAGGTGTCCCCCCATCACAAAACAGGATGGTCTTTTAAGTCCCTTCCAACCCAACCCATTCTGTGATTCTCTGATTCTATGACTCTAACAAATTCCTTTTGGTTTCCTTTTACCTTCTGTTCTTGGTGTAATCTGTTGATCACATTGATTGGGCAAAGGAATTTTGAGCTTAATTACTTACTACAAAACCAGAGGAACAGCAGAAATAATGCTTCAGGAGCCTTAAACAAATAGTAAATATTCACAGAGCCAAATATCAGTTATTTGACAAAATACTCCCTCATTTATCTAGGTTTTAGCAACTCATCCTATGCAATTCCCAGGTTAACTTTCTTATGGGGGGGGGGGGAAATGAAGGAAATACCCATTATCCAAAGAGCAGGCAGACAATATTATTTTCAAAAATAATCTTAGAACTCAGGGTGTGGGTGATTATTTGCTGAACCAGGGCAAAGGTTGGCTCTAGAGTAAATGGAATTTAGTGACACGTGGCATCAGTCTCATTACACAGACCCCAGCCCCCCCAGGAGCTTTCTCTGAGGTTCAAGGGCCCGTCCCTGTTGTAAAAAGGATTTTAAACACGTTCTCACGATTTGATGGCAAATTCTGAAAAGGTCATTGGAAGAAAAAAAAGTAAAAAGAAGTAATTTGAAGAACTCCAATAATTTCATTGTAGGTCTCTGCAGATGCCCTGTAAGGTTTCGTTTGTGCTAATTGGATGGGGTTTTTAATTACAGACATGGTGATTTTAACTAGTGTTACAACTAAGGCTGTTATTTTAATATCTCAAATCCATTTCACCACGAGCATGTAACACCCTTCTGAAAAGCACCTCAAGCATTTAAGACCACGTTTTTTTGGCCTATAATTAAAAAGTCAAAACATTAGAAAAAGAAATGGGTTTTTTTTTGGTTTTGGGTTTGTTTTCTATTCTTTTTTGGTTTTTTTTACACACCTTGTGTCCCAGCCATGTTCCGTGGTGACCCTCAACTGGAAGGCGCTCCGCATCCCCAGTGAGGTCAGTCAGGGCATCCTGGAAGAGGAGAAATCACCACGTTTTGGGTAAGTCAAACAAAAAGGTCTCAGACCCTCCTGAAATCTTGACGGGGTGGCCAAGGACATGCGAGGCCACCAGAAGGGGGTGTGTGGCCACTGCAGGGGGCACTTACTTTTGGAGAGAGTGTTCCACGGATACTAATGACCACCTTCTTCTTCTCATGGTCCACAGCCACATAGAAAGGCGTTTCATAGACCTGGAAAAGATCCACTGCTGTAACAATCAGGCAGGACATTCCTGCTTAATTTTTTCTCCCCAATCAGGGAAAAGGAAGCAGAGCAGCACGACAGGTTATGCCTTATGGGTAAGAACTCCTCTGAATGATCTGATTTTTGGCAGGAGCCAATATTTCTGTCCAAGTGGCAGAATTTCTTGATGGAGAAATAGGATGGGAAGCTCTAGGGTCAGGAAAAAAAAAGGCTTAAGTTTCCTTCTTTGTCCCACTACACTCGGAAGCAGGTAAATCCCATTAGGAAGGGCCCAAATGTGAAGGGGGGTGGCAGGTTCTCCTTACTGCGTCGTGACAAGAGGTGTAAACAATGTCCACTGAGGTCATATTCTCATCCAAGAAGTGGCGTCGGATGGCGATGGCGTTGCAGCCACAGCAATTGTCCTCTTCGATGGTGACACTCGGGGCGTAGCGGGGACGGGAAGGGCAGAGGCAGCAACAGCTGCAGAAGGAAAAAAAATAAGTGTTGAGGCAAAGAGGAAAGAGGAAGAGGCTGGTTTTAGAGTGGGATAAGTGGAGAGAAGGGAAAGACAGACCCTGCGTGTCACACCAGGAGTGATTTCTTTCCCTTGCAGGAAGCTCCTGGACAAAACAGAGCAAAACTTATGTATCAGCATCAAAAAAAGGGGCACTGGGACCAGCTGCGATTTTCCTTCTGAGCACCAGAGAGAGCTCCAGCGCAACCAGTCCCCAAAGAACCGATGCTTGGTGGGGCTGGGATCTCTCCTCAAGGGATACTATACTTCACAGCACAGTCCTACCTTCCTTCAACACACAAAGTGTTTACTGAGAGCCAGATTTATTTTTTAAAAAAAAAAAAAGAGGAAAAAAAAAACCCAGGTCTAGAATCATCCCAGAACAAAACCAGTGGATTTTTTTTTCCTTCTTTCCCTTATGAGACCCTTCAGAAACAAAAGTACTCCAAAAGTATATTCCTCCTAATAAGTTCAGCACAGAGATTGCCCGTGTAAAGTGCAGAAAGCTTGGCCTCAGGGAGAATTTTGTGCAGAATCACAGCAGCTGAAAGCAAACATTTAAGACACCACCATCATCCTGAATGCAAACCTCGCTATCGTGAGGCGAGCGCTTCCGCAGCGCGGCAGAAAAAACTGTTAGTGAAGAGAGAACAGAGCCCAAACTCCAGCCAAATCTTGCTAATGCTTTAATAAAGACCCAAATGTCAGCTCCCTGAGTATCTGGGCTTGCTGATAAATGTGATTTCTGAGCTCCGAGCCGGCTGTTTTGACTGGGTTTGAAAGCGGCTTTGTGCCAGCTGAGGGCTTTCTGCTGGAACTGCACGTTGGGGAGGACAGAGCATGGGACAGTCTGGTTTATTTACCCAAATAAGCAATTGTGAGGAAGAGATTGAGGAGAAAAGAGGGAGTAGGAAGGCAGGGGGTGACTGGTGGAAAGAAAAAGCGTGAGAAGGGAGAAGAAGAAGAAAAAAGCAGAAGAAAAAAGGAGGAAGCACTAATGAAGGGGTGATGGTGAGAGCAAATTGATGAAAAAAAGGAATATTCTACGTTTGGGAGAAACAGAGACAGGATGGCCACTCACGAGCAGGATCTGGCCAGGCGACAGAGTCCACATGTGGGCTTCCTCATCAGGTAAATGGGCCAGCCATAGGCAGCCAGGGCAAACAGCATGTAGTAACACACCTCTTTGTACCGCTGCATCTCTTGCTGAAAGAGACAGGAGACTCACTAAACACCTTATTATTCTCTTTTAGATACTGAGGGTATTTTTCCTACCGTTTCCTTTTCTGTCAGAGCTAGACACGTGCACCCTTTTTTCTGAGTGTCAGCCTTCTCTCAGCACCACCACAACAGCACTGTCAGCATTTCCAGGTGGCTGCAGGAGAGCAAGCTGGTTATGCTGGGGAAAATCCTCCCCCTCCCCAAACCAGCTCTGCTTATTTTAATGAGTGGAGGGACCCCACTCATTAAGGGGTTGGAAGGGAGCTTAAAGATCATCTAGTTCCATGATGGGGGGACACCTCCCACCACACCAGGTTGCTCCAAGCCCCATCCAACCTGCTCTTGAACCCCTCCAGGGATGGGGAAGCCACAGCTTCTCGGGGCAACCTGGGCCAGGCTCTCACCACCCTCACCCCAAACAAGTTCTTCCCCACAGCTCATCTTCATCTCCCCTCTGTCAGGGTCAAACCCTTCCCCCTCCTCCTAGGGCTCCCCTCCCTCATCCAGAGTCCCCCCCTCAGCTTTCCTGGAGCCCCTTTAGGAACTTTAGTATCAAACACTTTAGTATCAAGCAGGGTTTTTCCCCATCCTAACCTAGCTGAGGAAAAGATAAACTAGTTTTAAATCCCAAGAGGACAAGTCCCAGGTCATGAAGAAGATGCCCAGAGTGAATCATAAAGCCAGTCTGGGGGCTCAGTGGTGTCTTCTATAAGCTCTGCTGCCATCTCTCCCCCCATATCCCTAATTCAGGAGGAGAGACAGGCTGAGCACGAGCAGGGATGTTAGAATTAAACACAGCGTGGTACAGCTCAGCCACAAGAGGGTTAATGACAGAACCACTGGAGCAGAGATGCTGGGATTGGGTCAGTTTTGCTCCTCTCAGACCAACATCAGCAAATTGAGGAGGTGGGGAATAGCTGCAATAGCAACATGGCAGAATTAAAATCAAGCTTAATTCCCCACAGAACAGACCACGGCCACTTCCATCCTGAGAAATGCTGATAATCTCCAGGGAGGAAGGTTCCATCTCACTCTGCTGGTGGTACTTCCATATGGAGCTCAGCAGGATGCTCCTGGGTGCTGTGTTCAGCTCCTACCTCTGGCTTTGGAGGAAACTCCCATCCCAGCAGAAATACCACCACTTCCCACAAAGTGGAGCCCAGAGATAGTGCTTTAAAAGCAATCTGAAGACAAAATGCCTCCAGAGAGCAAGTGGTGTTATTATATTCTCTTGTGCTAATCTTTCATCTCACAGAACCACAGAATGATATGGGATTGGAAGGGACCTCTGGAGATCATCTCCTCCAACTCCTTCCTGTGTCCAGGAGGGTTTGAATGTCTCCAGAGATGGAACCTCCACCACCTCTCTGGGCAGCCTCTTCCAGAGCTCTGCCACCCTCACAGGAAAGAAGTTCCTCCTCATGTTGAGATGGAACTTCTTATATTCAACTTTGTGCCCTTTCCCTCTTGAACTGTCCCTGGGCACCACTGAGAAAAGACCAGCCCCGTCCTCCTGACACCTACCCTTTAAGAGTTATAGGTGTTAATCAGATCCTCCCTCAGCTTTCTCTTCTCCAGACTAAAAGGACCCAAGTCCCTCAGCCTTTCCTCCTAAGAGAGATGCTCCAGCTCCCTCATCATCTTTGTAGTCCTCCACTGTACCCTCTCACACCCAATTTCTTGGATTATTCCAGAGAGGGGGCAGAAAGGAATGAAAGAAACCACCAAGAAAAAGAAAACAGATTACACGGGGGAAGTGTGATGAGTTTGCAAGATCACAATCCAGCAACTTACCGCGTTTTTTAGATCCAGATACTTTGTGTTTCTGGTCACTGGCATCCCAGAGAGAAAAGCTAGAATGTCATTGTTTGCCTGTAAGTTACAAACAGAAAAATTCTTCTCTGTGACACCAAGACAAAAATCTACCACCTGAAAAACAGAAAGCGCTACGTAAACTGGAACAAGCTACTTTCAAGCAACCCAACCAGTCTCTTCAACTGGTTCCAGTTCTACTGTTCTTATTTCTGCCTGATCTGATTGATACTGTCTGAACCCTACTTCAGGGGAAAAAAAAAAACCAAACACCCAAACAGTTTTTTTACTGGGTTGACAATCCACAAAATTCAATGCCAATAATGGCTTGGGAATTTAGGAATTTTTCCCTAAAGTTCTTTCCGCAGCATCCCCCAGATGCTGGAATTTCTCTGTGTCACTATAAAGGAGAAATAATCTTCCCATTTGATATCAAGGACCTACCACCTCCTTCAAGGCAGTTGTCCATTTAGGGTCAAGAGCTAAATCTTGATCACCTGCCTAGAAACGATGAGAGGTTTCACAAAATCATCTCGGCACCACTCAGGTCCTTTGGGAACCTCAGAAAAAGCTGCTAAAGAAGTTAATATTTAGATTTTACAGATTGGCGAGTGGTAGAAACCCGTCACACAGCAGAAACGAGGTGGCCAGAGGGGAGCAGTTGTCACACAGCAAGTCACAAGAGCAATAGGTCACAGAATTCCAGAGTGACATGGGGTTGGAAGGGAGCTCTGGAAATCATCTCCTCTAACTCCCTCCCACAGCAGGTCCACCCAGAGCAGGTCCCACAGGAATGTGTCCAGTGGGTTTGAATGTCTCCAGAGAAGGAGACTCCACCACCTCTCTGGGCAGCCTCCTCCAGGGCTCTGCCAGCCTCACAGTGAAGAAGTTCCTCCTCATGTTGAGATGAAATTTCCTATGGTTAAGTTTGTGCCTGTTCCCTCTTGTCCTTTCACTGGGCACCACTGAAAAAAGCCCGTCCCCATCCTCCTGACACCCACCCTTTGAATATTTGTGGGCGTCGATCAGATCCCCCCTCAGTCTTCTGGAGTCCCTCAGCCTTTTCTCATCAGAGAGATGTTCTAGGTCATTCAGAGCCCAAGTGAGATGCCAAGTGATGGTCCTCCCCACCCCACGTCACCCACCTCATCCAGCACAGCATTGCGCTTCGCCCGCTGCCGTTGGCGCAGGAGAACCAGGCCCGCGATGATGTCAGACGGGACGATGTCGAGGTCTCGGAAAAACTCAGCAAAAAGGTAGGCAATTTCGGAGTAGGCATCCTGCAAAAGCCAGGGAAGAGAAGAGTTGAGGAGGAGTTTGGGTGTGGGGAGCCTCAAAACAGGACACGAAACGAGAACTGATGCGGCAGCAACGGCCTCGTTTCTGGAGTTCTTGCTCCAAAACACGCAGATTTCCTTCAGGAAACACCGTATCTGGTCTCGTCGTATTAATATCTCTTATTTAGTTTACATAGTCACAGCCAGAGGCTGAGACTGAATGTGGAATATTCCTCGTGTGTGGGCAAACAGATCACCTCAACATCAAAACAGACACGAGAGACACGAAGAGAGGGAAAGGAAACGTTTTCATCTCTATATTGTAAATAAAACAGAATAAATATGATGAAAACCAAGCAAATCCCCTTCCGGAGTCACTCTTTCTCCTCAACAGCAATTTCATTGGAAGAAAGGCTCTTCAGGAATGAAAAAAAGCATTTATTTTTGTCTATTTAACAGCTTCTTCGATGCTCTAACTGCCCTGGGATCATTTTACCCACACTTAACCCAGCCCTCAGCATCCTGGGCATATCACAGAGGAAACAACAGCTTTTGGAGCTCTGTAGCTGTTCAGTCTTCACCATCGGGCCCTTTGCTACATAACTTCAAAGAGTTAATGACAACAAGCACATGTCACACACGGCGGCTCTTGGTACCAAAGAAGCTGAGCAAGTTCCTCAGCTCTTCCAGGTTTATCTTGGATTACACCCAATGAAAGGGCCTGAAAAGGAAAAGCTGGAAGAAGATCCAAGAAATGAAATACAGAGTTCCCAGAAGAGCACATGACCAAACCCTAGAAAGGAAGGCACCACAGGAAGGACAGAGCTGGAAATGACCCGAGAGGGTCAAGCAAAGGCTCCAAAGTGGAGTGACAAAGATATTTTGAGGAGAAATGGTATTTTCACTGCTGCTCTGTACTACAAAAACAAAATAAACAACCCATAAGATCTTAAGTGAGAATGGTTTGGGAGGTTGGAGATGGGCTGGAGCATAAGACAATGGTGACTTCCCAACACAGAAGAACCTGGACCTGTTGTAGAAGGGCCAGAGGCTCCAGAGGTGCTGGGAGGGCTGGAACCCCTCTGCTGGGAAGGGGGTCTGAGAGTTGGGGGGGTTCAGCCTAGAGAAGAGAATGCTCCAGGGAGACCTCAGAGTCCCTCAAGGGGCTCCAGGAAAGCTGGGGAGGGACTCTGGATGAGGGAGGGGAGCCCTAGGAGGAGGGGGAAGGG
>JAOWAV010000036.1:64421046-64433006 GCA_028571045.1 Scolopax bukidnonensis | reverse complement strand
TCCAGAGTCCCCCCCCAGCTTTCCTGGAGCCCCTTGAGGGACTGGAAGGGGCTCCAAGGTCTCCCTGGAGCCTTCTCCAGGCTGAACCCCCCAACTCTCTCAGCCCCCCCCTCACAGCACAGATGCCTTCCTAGCATCTCTGGGGCCCCCTCTGGCCCCTCTCCAACAGGCCCTTGTCCTCCCTGTGCTGAGGACTCCAGAGCTGGAGCTGGATCTCCAGGTGGGATCTCACCAGGAGCAAAATCCCCTCTCCTCACCTTCCTGGCCATGCTTCTTTTGATGCAGCCCAAGATGAGGAGCCTTATCCCCTTGGGAACCTGGTCAAGATAACACCACAAAATAAGCATTTCACGTCCAAAGAATAAAAGTGTAGGTGCAATATACCTTAAGAGTTCCAAACCAGAGGCTGTAAAGTCATTCCAGGGAGCAAATACCTGAGAAGCCAGTAGTGGTTCTATCAGAGACAAAATATAGGTTCCTTACCCCATGAAGGCCACGTTCCTCAACACACCTCTAACCACACTCAAGCACACATCCTGCAAACCACCAGAATGTGCACATTCCTGTTTTTTCTCCCCAAATACCTGCTCCCCACTTCCCAGAGACTTTTCAGGCTTCCTGTCCTACCCTTCCTGCACAAGCTTCTCCTGCTTCACTGGGGCAAATTAAACCTACTTGACACTTCTGTGCTTGCACGCAAACTCTTCCACCGCGTACTCCAAATTCACAAACTCTGTAAATATTACCAGCAGGCTCCCAGGAGGCACTTGAGATGCACGTACCACACTTACTCAGCCACCCGTTCACAGAAGAAGGAGAATTTTCTGCAGCATCCTACGTGGTTCCCTCCTCCAAACCCTCCTATACCGATTCCTCCACCCTCACCCAAGAGAAAGACAAAGTCAGACCAAGGCCTCGGAGAATCAATAAATTCTCTTTCCCACCAGCAGAGAGTTGGGGTTCTATAAAGCAACTTAACTAAGAGTTACATGCAACCCACAATGTTCTTTATCTCAGACTCTTCCAGGCCAGTGACATTTGGAAGCGCCGAGGACAACACCACGTTTGTGAATGTCCTCATTTCCTATCGAGTTAAATTTGATTACGGCCCCTGAGGTTTTCAAAAGGGTTGGCTCTCAGATCTGGAATAAAGCATGTTCCTTTTTTTAGGCTTTTTTTTTTTTTCCTTTAAAAAAAAAAGAAAATGCTCTTTAAAAAAAAAAAAAAAATCAATGAGGATAAAAGACTGTTTTCCAAAAGCGAGATATCAAATGAGGAATAGGCATGAAATTTAGAGGGGAAAGAGCTTCTGGAGAAAGAAGCCCATGGCTTCCTGTGGAGCGAAGCTTTACCACCACAATTACACAAAGGCATTTTGCCCTGCTCTCCCCGTGTCACTGGAGTTGGGAGGAAAACTCTACTCTTTCTGGTTTTAGAACAGGCACGTAACATCCCAGGAAAAGCATCTCCCGCTTCCTATGTGCTTCATTATTCATGTGCCAAATAGTTTTAGCCCCATGCTAACCTCGGAAGGAAGACTTGAAAAGAAAGAGCAGCCTCTTTCTCTGCTAGAAAATAAGTGAAAATGACAGAAGTGAAGGGAAGAGCCATCCCACAGACAGAACCTCTCAAAGAAATCTATCATTATTCTCCAGTCTATTCAGGGAAGAAAAAGAGCATCCACTACAGCAGGAACTTAAAGGAGAAGTCCCATATTACTGCTTCTTCATTTTGTTTTAAAGATGTAACTTACCCGCCATTCAGCAGAGCAAATGGGACCTTTTTTTTTTTTTTAAACTTCCTCTGACAGGGAATCGGGGCCACATTTCCCCTCCAAGCAAAACTACGGAAGCTCATATGTGAATACTCTCATTTAGTGAAGCGGTTGTCATTAGCGGATGCTTGGATGCCATGGAGATGGTGACAAACAACTGAATCAGAGGGAACAGAGTCACAAAAAGGGTACTGTGGTTTAAAAGGTTAAATCTGGCTGAGAGGTAAATGTGCTCAACACAGAAGCCTTGAGATGGAAGGACACATCCTCTTTGCAGGGACACACTATCGGGCTCCAAAAACTCTGCTGTTTCCCCAGGGTCTGAAGTTCTTGAAATGAGCTTTTAATAGAGCTCTTGTTCTGAATTCAACAGGAGACAAGCAACAAAGTGGTCAACTTACTGTTCTAGAACCATTTAGCCATGGGGAGTTGCCCCGAGTTCACTTCATTTACTACTACTCAGATGTGAATTTTCACAGACTGAAATCAGAGTTGTGTTTCCAACGAGGAAAGAACATACCTTTTGGACACTGACAAAGCCAAGCCAGGCAGAAAGGGAAATTGTGAGTCAGCACTAGGTTGAATTTCAATAAAAACCAACTTTCAGGGGGTCCTGATATGGCCAAGAAACACAGCATGCAATTGAGTTCACTTTATTCAGGACATTCATGGGCTGGCTGAGATGCTGCAAACTGGCAAGAAGCACCTGACTTGCTCTGATTTTTATGGGTTAATTTCCCATAAGAGAAAACAGCACAATTTTGCAAGATCATTTGGCAGATCACATGGGGAAAAGACAAACCTCCACAAGCTCAGCCTTTGGAGCTGGAATCTATATTCCAAAAATACATCAAGGCTGTATCTATGGCTGTAAACACCAGCAAGCACGTTACACGGATCTGTGCCGAAAAGACAAGCCATGACATAATATTCCATTTCATTCTGCTTTCTAAAAGCTGCAGAGCTGTGTCAATCCCAACTTCTAACAGACACAGAGCAACACAAGGGATCTGAATGGAAACCTTTCAGGGGAGAAATGCACTGAAGCATCTTTTTTTGTACTGGCCTCACATTTCTATTGTACTTACTGTAATAGCAAAGTCCTGAATTTTCCTGTTTCTTCCTATTTATCCAGTTCTATTTTATTTCAGGGAGCCTAAGGGATTCACCATTTTATTTGCACGGTTGTTGAAAGCATCAGGATCTAAACTCAGGATCTGTCAGGTCTGTGCTGAGAACTTAGACCAACAAATCACAAAAAAACCCAGATGTTTCAGCAGATCCAAATGCTCAGAGCACCTATTAAAGTCGCCTTCTCATATTTATCGATTAGCTAATTACTCCCAGCAACCAGAAACACAGTTTCAAATTATCTTACCGTGTCTTCCCGAGAAGAGGAGAATCTCATACTATCAATTTCAGCCTCAGCAAGTCTCAGCTCTCGTTCAGCAAAGAGTAATTAGCTGGTCGATAATATGACACTTGTTGTTTAGATGCTTCAAGCAAACCTTCCCGTCTCGCGGGTCTCAGGGAGCCAAACTGTGAGAAATGAGCTATTCCAGCAGCAACGGGGGGAGAACAAACTCCTGGAAACGTGAGGAGAGGTGTGTGCTGGAGGAAGCACCAGGTTATTGCCCATGGAGCAATGTAGACCTGGAAAAACGAGCAGTTTAAGAACCCGGAGACAATTTCTCAATCACAGTATTAGCTTACTAGGGTTTGTCATCGTTGCTTGCCCCCTTTGCCTGATGAAATGGAAAAAAAAAAAAATCACAATTTTTAAGATTCTAGGATTTCATGTTGTAGCCTCTTTTCAGGGAGAAATTCTTATTAAGGTCAAAGACATCACTGAGGAATCCACTTGTAGTTTTCATTTCAGCCAAAGGGAACGTTCAGAAACCAAAGCAGCCTGGCAAGGATTTAATTGCTAGAACAGAACTAAAAAGCCATGAATTCTCACACAATTCCACAGATATTTAGTGTCAGCCTGAAGGAGACCCAAAGGCCAGGCCTTTTTGGGACGGAAACTCCAGTGGAAGGGCAGGGAGGAGGAGGAGGACTTCCAGGGATCTGCAGGAGCACAAATCCAGTTCATGAAGCCTTTAAAGAGGCTTCTGTAAAAGCAGAGAGTGGAAGTTTGAGGGTTAAGAGCCCATGAGAAAACTCCTCGTTAGTCAAGCAGTCTCTGCTTGCCATGCACATTTTCTACTCTTGCTGCAAGGAAGAGAAAAATTAATCAGCAGCCTTTTTAAATTTATTTATTTATTTAATCTTTGAGCTTGACATCTTTTCAAAGAAATCCAGTGCATGAGGTAAGGGACCCGCAGCCCTTTCAGTGCAAGGAGGAGGGAAAAGGATAAAAAGGGAGGAAAATAAGAGAAAAGGAGAAATGGCTGAAGAAAGAGAGCACATTTTTTTCTAAAGTAGGAATTCTACCTTCCATTCAAAAATCATCAAGAAGGTACAGCACCATTATGCTTTACATTTAAACCCAAATTTTGTAAGCGTTTTATATTAGGATACCCCACTTTACTGTATGATGCTTCTAAAATATAAAACTATCAATTTTCACGTGCATCTTTATCATTCTCTAAAGCTTCTAATGATGCTTCGAATAATTAAGTAGTCCACAGTATTTCAGACTTTTTTTTTTTTTTATAAATTGGGTATGGGTCCATTCTTATATCCACTTGGTTTTATAATGAACTTGGGATCAAGCCTCCAGAATTATCTGAGGAGCAAGTGCTGCTGTAGGAGACAAAACATATACTGTGTTACTGGAAAGCAGAGGGAGATCTTGTAAGCAGGATCGACGTGGCTGCACAAAAGGAACAAATTCTAGAGTATTTCTGTGCCCTGGGAGTAGGCTACCAATGCCCAGCACGTTTGATTTTGATTTTTGACACGGCAATTTGATTTTAGGTTTTCAGCGGGCAAACTTTTCCATTCCTTATCAGACAAATTAATTTCAGTTTCTTCTGTCTTAAAAGTTCAAAGCTGAAGAGATACTGCACCTGGCAAATTTTCAAGATTCCCCCCCCCCCAATTTCTGTTTAGAAATACACAAACCAAAACGTCAGCTGGAAAACAAAGGAACGTGGCTCTAACTAGAAGCATCGCAAGGATTCCCACCACCAAGAAACACGTGCTATATTTATTTCTTCTGGTGGACTTATGCTTAAATTTAAAGTATCATGTATGTAGAGTGCAGAATAAAGAAAATATCGTTGCAAACTAGCTTCAAGTTAAAAGTCTGATGTACTCCAAGAATCCATTCCAGCAAGAACAAACATCCCAAAGCTGGCCACAGCTCCCCGAAGAGTCCATTTGTCACACTCCCGATAGCACAAAGGGCACTTTCATGAACTCCTTTTCCCCCAGCTCTCTAAAAATTCCAGCCCCGCAGCTCTCTAAAAGCAGATGAAAATAAGTTTCACTCCTCTGAGCATCTCAATTGCTGTCTCTTTAAGCAGAGCTTCCTCAAACTGCTGAATCCAGCTCAGGATGTACTTATTCATCTGCTGGATCACTGTCAGAACCCGAGACTGTTGGCTTTAACTAAGTATTATTTGCTGCTACCTAGGTGGCAAGTTGGAAAAAAAAAAAGAAAAAGAAAAAAAAAAGGACTATGCTGTTCTCTAGGAAGAAAATGAGGGCGCAGGCAGACTCCCCAAAATAAAAGCTACTTTTTCTAGGGGAGGTAGAAAACTTTGCTATCCAAGGGAAAAAATAAGAGTCTCAAACATCTTTCCTTTATCTGAAGAGAGAAAAGAATCACCGTCGGTTTAAATCAAGTATTAAAATTCTTGTATCTCCTACAGGTCTCCGGCTTGCTGGTCCTTGCCTTTAAGGACCCACAAAACCAAGAAGATTGGTATTTCCATTGATTTAAGGAGAGTTTTCTAAGTCACAAAGGCTTGAAAGAAGTTACTAAATCTCGTTTGCAAATCCGTATAGTTTTATTGCAGCTCCGAAAGTGACCTAGTTTGGATGAGTTCACTTGAAATTAATTCACTTCTAAGATGAGGTTGCCCAAGGAAAACACCCCTCTGCCAGTTTTTTCCACCTGGGACTATAAAACTCAATTACCTGCAGCACCCTGGGATTAAAAATGGCATCCCAAATAGAGAGACAACCTGAACTCCACTGGGATTTCATGGGAATCCACAGCTGGTGCACTGGGCTCCCACAGGGAACGCCAAACTGGTTTGCAGAGGGAAGCAAAGGCAGGTGGGGCTGATAAAAACCACACAAGTCAAGCGGGTCTAAAAGCTAGAAGGCTTCCAAATTTTGTGTCTCTAGTTCCCGGTTTGAGGAAAGGCATACATTAAAATCTCTTCTAAGAACAAACGGAGGCAGGCAGAGCAAGGAATGTGACATTTATACTCCCAGCCCAAAAGCACATCTGGGCTTACACACAAAGGATTTTTTTTTTTGTCATAACTATTTTGCTCGTAGGAATTTTGACCACGTTTCATAAAAAGCAAAACTCTGCCAAAATTGAGTGCGACTCAAACTCACTGAGTATCTGATGCAGACAAGTCTTCTCAACACTTTCAAATAGGCTGATACCTACATTCAGTTGTGTTTTGTTGGTTGGGATTTTTCCTAATGAAACAGACAGATCAGTATTTTGGTTTGCCCTATTTCTCTTCTCTTTTTTTTTTTTAGATGTAACTTTGTCATTGGAAGGAGGTATTTTTGTCCTCCCCACTTTTTCTTCCCGGAGCAGCACATTTCTCAATTTTAACCACCCAAATGATACTGTTGCACAACCATTCCTGCCTAGAACTCTGAAGAAGTGGACACAGCCCACTCGAGTTTACATTTCTCCTTACCCATTTCCCAGCAACGATTATTAAACTATCAGGGATTTACAGCAATCTCCCTTTCTGTGACTTCTGATTTGATTTTCCCTGTAGCAATCAAAAGGATCTAACCTTAAGTTAAAAGGATCCAATCTGTTTTTACAGGTCAGCGCTACCGAAATCAGGGCCAGCAAACATATGTAGTTCAAGGTTATAATTTGGACTCTGTAGCATGTTAGAGAGGGACTAAAATTGCTGTCAAACAGCAGAGATGGTAACTCCCAAATCTGTTCTTTTATTTAAATACAGATTAAATGGAAACACTTGTCCTACTCCTTTCTGAAGAGTTTTGGTTACAGAAGTTCCAGGCTACATGCATTATTTACCACGGAGCAGACACTGTTGAAGTTTCCTGTCCCCATTAGCCATTACTGGTCTGTCCATCCACTACAGACTGACACACATCCAACCGGGCCGAGCAGTAATCCAATCAGCACCTTTAAGAACCCAATGTAACTTTTATGAGATAGAAAACTAACACCTAGGACAACAAATAACCTCACCCAGATAGCATTTTCTATTTTGAAAGCTCTCCATTGCTGCCTAATAGATATTCCTTCCTCCCCAATCCCAAACTAACCTCCTTGACAGTGTAGACGCTTCCCCACTCGGCACACGTTTCACAGAAGCCAAATGTCACAAACCTGAGAGATGAAAGACTCTGTCTTTACAAAAGCCACTTCCTACAATTTCATTATCTCCCAACCACGACTATTTTAAAAACACTCAGCCTGACCACACGAGCTCAAGATGCTTCTCCCTGTTCAACCAGGGAGTGACAGTCAGTGGGATGTAGCAACTCAGCACCAGGTAACACCAGGTTTTATCCTGGCGGGCGAGTAATCTCCTTCCCACCTTGGCAGAGGTTATACTTTCCCACAGAACTATTTCCTTTAACACACTGGCTAATCCATCACACGGAGATTTGCTGCTTTCAGGAAGTAACATCTAGAAACACCACAGAATCCCAGAAGCTGTATATACTATCTTGGGCAACCACTATGCCCCTTTCCCACCTGGAGCTGGCTGTACACACCACCCCGCGTATCAGGACCCGAGGAGGACTCAGCAATCCCCAATTTCTATATTCCAAGTGACAACTGAAGCTTGTCCCAAACACACGGGGCAGGTACTAATCCCCACGATGGGCACAGCATGAATTCTGGCTGAGAACTCTAGCAATGTCCCAGCTGTAAGATCTCAGAGCGATACATCCTTCCCTTTTACGTGCCTGCAGGTCTCTGTGACCCAAACTGGGGATCTCTGTGGCCGATCCACGCCGCTAAAGTTCTTTAAGTGCCAGCTAACTGCTTCAGACACCAGTGGAGACATAAGAAAGGCTGGAAGAAAGAATCCCTGTGTCACACCCACCCGCTACACACCGGTGGCTTCTCCCGGCAGCACCCAAGCCAATCTCCCACACCGGGCTAGTGCTGACACCGAGGCCAGCTTGGACCGAGGTCTTGGGTGCCATTTCTGACCCCACCATCCCCCTGACGCGCTGCCTCGCACCTGTCTGTAGGGGAAACCCACCTCTTTCCATAGGGTGCAGGCCGCCTTGTGAGGGGGGCCTTGCAGCGGGAAAGAGGCGGCTCCCGCAGGAGACAGCGGCCCCGCCGCCTCCCCGCAGCACCGGAGGCAACCGCTCCCTCCGGGCACGGCTCCGCCAACGCCTCCCGCACCTGCCCCCGCCGCCTCCCGAATAGGGAAGGGGGTGACAGAACAAAGCCCCACCGGGGTGGGGAGGGGGGGGGGGACAGCGGCCGGCAATTCCCCCCCGGGCCCACACCAATGCCCGCTTCGCCCTTAAGGGTCCGCCGGTACCGCGCTACGGCCTCCTCCCCTCACGCCCGGCCGGGACTGCCCTCCCGCCGCAGGGAAGGCCCTGCCAAGGCGGAGGAGGGGCTGCCAGCCCCCCACCAGGGCCGCCCCCCGCCGCCCTAGGGCGCGGGAGTCGCCGCCGCCTTCCCGCCTCCCCTCACCTCGCCGCCGCCTCAGGCCCAGGGCCGCCACCGCCGCCACCTCCATCCCGGGGGCCCGGCGGCCCCCCGATTCTCTAACACCGCCTCCGCCCGTGCAGGGGCCGCCCCCACCCGTGCCGGGCCGCCCACTGCGTCAGCTTCGTAAGGGCCGCTACGCACCCAGCGGTCACCATGGCGACGGCTGGAGCTGGGGAGGGGGCGGGGGGGAGTAGCGAGTGCGTGCGGGAGGAGGCGGCGGCGCCCCCTGGCGGTGCTGAGGCGGCGCCGCGGGCAGGCCCGGCCTTCCCGACCCCGCCGGCCGGTAACGGGGGGCCACGGGCCACCGCAGTCGCCCCCCACCTCGGGGGCGCCCGAGCCCGGCCATGCTGCCCCCTTCTCCTCAGGGCCATCCTCCGCCTCCTCTGCTTGGCGTCAGGGCCCTGAGGGAGCCATTCCCTCCCGCTGCCAGCCCCCAGCGAGGGGTGGGGATGTGCTAGCCCTGTGGCAGCCAGAGTCACCCTAAAAGCACTTTGGGCATCTAAGCAGCTTTATTTCCCCACATTGCCCCACATTTCACCAGACAGCCCTGCCACAGCCTTTCTGAAGGAAACCTGGCTCTTCCAACACCCTTCCCCAAGAAGAGCCTCCCCAGCACAACATGGCAGCCTCCCTCAGGGACTCTCCCCAGGCCAAGGCTCCAGCTCTACTACAGCTTGCAGCCCACTTTCAACCCCCAGTGCAGAATAAGCAACGCTTTCCCATCACCGGGCTCGAAATAGAATCGCCTTTGAACGAAAAAGGCTTCAAACTCTTAACATGAGTGCAATGGAAATAAGGTTTTGTTACCTGTTAGTCGCTCAGGGCTGCGTGCGGCCCAGTCAGCCATTGCTCTGGGGCAACACAAGCACAATTTTCTCCCCTTTCACACATGCACTTACCAACAAAATCCTTTAAGGTTGGGCTCATTGTATCAGCCTTCCACTGAGCATGGCATTTGGGTGGGAAGGAGGACAGCGGTGACCTGGGTCAAACATAGCAGTGACATCAACATATCAGCTAAGGACATCATTTAGAAGCTGTTATTGGCAAAGTCTAGAAAAGTAGGGGAGGGGGGGGAATAAAATATCTCCTGTGGGTAGGAATGTGTGTCCCAGAAAAGAGCTGAGCTCATTCAGCGGGGGATAACGGCATATACCCGTCTATCCATTCCTCCTTAAAACAAAAAGTAGAGCAGCCTTCAAATGGTCTGCTCAGTGATATCATCCCTACCTTGAAAATAAAATAGCCTGACAGTCCTATAGGTGGTAGAAAAACATTCAGCAAAAGCTTTGAAGCTCTGGTATTCATTTATGCTGAGGTCTTTGTATAGCGTTCAGGCATAAAAATCACACTCACGCTCATTTTAAGTCCCTTTATCTTGCCAGACAGGTGTAAAGTGGCTTGGGTTTTAGATGAAAAGCTGGTGCCAAATATAGTATTTAGACAAATCATTTTATCCCGCCTGTGGCACTTCCAAGGTCTTCCTTCAGCACGAAGCATTCTCAGCAGAGAGGTGCCAACCCAGTGGGCACAGCCTCCTGGAAGCGCCGAAACCTGGAGCAGAGAGAGAAGCAAGAATCTGAGCAAAACCAGAAGTGACAATTTAATCAATGAAAATACAATCAGGAGCCCTTCGAGCCTTTCAGTTTGAGGGGTGGTATAGAGTATATACCAGCCCAGATCCTGCCCGATTAATGTACACAAGTCATCACAGGCAATTAATCTCACACAGCTCAGGCTTTCTGCATCCAACTCAACTCCACAAAAACCTCTGCCGATTCACAAGGGCCAAGCTTTATTCTATTTATTGTGTATTTTCTAGCACAACTCCAGCGACAGAGCACAGAGCAGTGTCTTTTCTTTCTGGGCTCCTAGGTGGCAGTGGGACAATTTACAAACAAATTGGGACTTTGTTTTGGGTAAACCTGTTTCCTTAACACTCCCTCCAGCGTTTTCCCTCTGAAACACCCCCAGCTCTGCCCTTGCACAAAAGGCATTGCCCCCCATTGCTGTGTGCGAGGGCGGGTGGCAGAACACTCGGGCTAATAATTGCTTGCCAGAAAAGAAGAAAAAAAAAGAAAAAAAAAAAAGCTGCTTGATTAAGACTTTAATGGGTATCACAAGAGATGGGATGTTTGCTAAGAACCTTTTCAGTCCTGCTGAGCCCGGTCCCCACCTACATCCTCTGGAGCAAGAGCATTAACTTAGGAGTTAATGAATGTTGGTAATGACTGTGAAGTAAATGAAAGAGTTTGGGTTTGGAGTGCCCAGGGCAGAGATATAGATGCGTCAGTGACAAGTCCTATGCCTTGGGAGGGATGTAGGAGAGTGGAGTTACAACATCAGAGATAATTATATATATATATATATATATATATATATATCAGTGGGGTTATGGCAGTAGATGGCTTGGATACACGCCTGTTAGGGTGCACACACAGCCTGCTTTAATGCCTCTCCATCAGGACATCTCCTCCATCACTTTCACAATAAAACCTTCAGCACCAACACCAGCTTCATAAATTGCTGGCCATCACCATCCCTGCTCACCCCTGGACTATTCTGGGCTGTTTGTGCAGCAGATGAAGAATAACCCAGGAATATGAGGGCTGGGGACATTCTCCATACTGTTCTTTAAGTGCCTCCACCACAGCAACAGATATGGCACTGAGCTGCTCTCTCACCTTGACATCATGTCAGCTCTCCAGGACAAGTGAAGAGTCTGCAGGTAGACTTGGTGGAGCTCCAGAGATCTCCACAACGGGCCAGCAGCACATAGGAAGGGCGCCATTGACATAGAACAGAATCACAAATGCTGTGGGGTTGGAAGGGACCTCTGGAGATCATCTCCTCCAACCCTCCCCACTGGAGCGGGGTCTACCTAGAGCAGGTCCCACAGGAATGTGTCCAGGGGGGGTTTGAATGTCTGTAGATGGAGACCACACCACCTCTCTGGGCAGCCTCTGCCAGGGCTCTGCCACCCTCACAGGAAGGAAGTCCTTCCTCATATTTAGATGGAACTTATGTTCAAGTTTATGCCCATTGCCCCTTTTCCTGTCACTGGGCACCACTGGAAAAAGACTGGCCCCATCCTCCTGAGACCCACCCTTTCAGTATTTATAGGCATTGATCAGAGCCCCCCTCAGACCAAAAAGCCCCAGATCCCTCAGCCTCTCCTCCTAAGAGAGATGCTCCACGACCCTCATCATCTTTGTAGCCTCTGCTGTCCCCTCTCCAGCAATTCCCTGTCCTTCTGGAACTGGGGAGCCCAGAACTGGTCCCAGTGCTCCAGATGGGGCCTCCCCAGGGCAGAGCAGA
>JAOWAV010000036.1:64117373-64127914 GCA_028571045.1 Scolopax bukidnonensis | reverse complement strand
AAATCGTCCCCCTCCCCTCCATTCCTGGCCAGCGTGAGGCTGGAGAACCCGTGACACCCTGCTCTCCTGCCCAAAAAGATGCAGGAGAGCGGTGGGAGAAAGCAGGAGGGGGGGCTCCAACGTAGCCCTCCCCCCAACCCCTGAACGAGGGGAACCATAGTGGGGGGGGGGGTGTGGGTGTCCGTGGGGAAGGGGGGGCAGGAAAGAGGGCACCCCATTTTTCTCCGCACAGAGATCTCTATTACAAGCTCCGCCTGGGAAGCGGCCACCAGCCTACGGGCCCAGGCTCCTTGCCATTTGCCCGTTCCTCCTCTGGTACTGGCCAGCCTGGCGGGACATCTCCATCGGCAGAAGTCCCGGTGGAGGAAGAGGAGGAGGAGGAGGAGGTGGTGGTGGTGGAGGAGGAAGGAGAAGAAGAGGAGGAGGAAGGACGGTGGAGCCTCTGCCCTGCCGAATCCGGTGGGAGAGACGCGGAGGGTGAAGTGGGGAACGTTGGTTCTCCGAGAAAGTTGGGATGGGCTCTTTTCCTTCTCCTCAAGTCTGTCCCCGGGGGGGGGCCTCTAGCTGATTTTTTGGATCAGCTTCTCGTCGGACAGGCAGTAGAGGCTGTTGATGGACAGGTCCGAGATGAAGTGCTCGCAGGCTTTGCGGGTGATCTGTTTGCAACCTCGCAGGTCGATGAGGGTGACGTTGGAGATGCGGCGCAGGTAGAGCAAGGCCTGGTCCGTCAGCTTATTGCAGCCTAAAGAGGAGATGATGAAGAAGATGAAGAAGAATGAGCTGCAAGACCTTCTGTGAAAGCCAGAGCTGAGCTTCCAACGTCCAGCCGGGAAGGTGGGTGGAGATGACGAAACCACCACCAAAACCAGAGCGTGGTACCCACCTGCCATGTTGAGTTCGGTGAGGGAATTGCGGGTGGAAGAGCCTACGGCCGTGAGGAGGTTGGCCGACTGGTCCGTAAGGTGGTTGCAGTGGCTGAGGTCGAGGCGGGAGAGCAGGGGCATATGGCGGATGATGAGCCGCAGCGTGGCGTCGGTGATGTCCAGGCCGGCGAGCCGGAAATCGATCATGTTGCGGAGTTTGCTGCGATTGTCCTGACCTACAAACAACAACAAAATAAAGATGGGGAGAGGAGAAGGTGAACCCCCCCTCCCCGTTGGAGCATTCCCGATCCGACATGGCCTTCCCGCTCTCCTCCCGGCTCCCCCACCGCCGGCCTGGCTGAGGTCTTACTGGGTTTATCTGTTGGAGGCGTGAGTAAGTCCCGGATCTGAGGGTCCTTGATTCCTACTGCCCACCGAAGATCGAGGGTCCTGAGAAGGGGGCAGCTGGAGGTACTGAGGGCACAGACCGCAGACCAGGAACAGCCCGCTAAGATGAGGTCTTTAAGGCCTGCCGAGGAGAAAGGGAGAGAGGTGACCAGTCAAGACGGGCTGGGTCAACGTTGAGATGTCTCAGATCTCAACCTTCTTTCGCCAGGAACATGAGGAAACATCTCCCATCTCTGCATGGGTGGGATGTGGAGCTGGGCTCCCCGATGGAGAGGTTACACAGAGCTGTGGGAAACCCTATCACTTTTGGCTGCTTCTTGGGTGATGGGATCCAGGCATCCAGGAGTTCTCAAGCTGGTGAGGACCAGGGTGCAGAACCCCTCTCTTGCTCCAGTCCAGCCCTCAGGAGGCCTCAGAGCAGGCTGGTGGCAGAGGTAGGGACCCCTCCCCAGCCCACGCTCACCTGGCAGCCTGTTGACGAGCCACGTTAGCTGTTTTTTGGAGATATTGGTCCAGCTGAGGTCGAGGCTGACTGGTTGCCTTTTGATGATGCCGCTCAACGCCTGGGGGGTGATGGACTTGCACCTGCTTAAGTCTATCTTTGTCCACAATCTCTTGTCACAGCACCTGGGGACAAGGACAAGGCTGTAAGTTGAACCACCCAGGTCTGGTCTCCCTGAACACACAGGGATGTTCCTGAGGGTGCCTGACCACCCAGGGATGCCCAGTACAGCCCCAGTGGGATTTTGCTGCCATGTGAGAAGACTAAGAGTCACTCCTTCTGGGTGCTTCTCTTGCCAGGGCAAAGATCTCAAGCATCCTTGCTCCCAGCAGGAAGAACACAACAGTGCTGGTCACAGAATCACCTGGGGTTAGAAGGGACCTCTGGAGATCATCTCCTCCAACCTCCTGGCAAAGCAGGTCCACCCAGAGCAGGTCCCACAGGAACTTGTCCAGGTGAGTTTGGAATGTCTCCAGAAACAGAGACTCCATCACCTCTCTGGGCAGCCTCTGCCAGGGCTCTGACACCCTCACAGTGAAGAAGTTCCTCCTCATGTTTAGGTGGAACTTCTTATGTTCAAGTTTGTGCCCATTTCCTCTTGTCCTGTCCCTGGGCACCACTGAGAAGAGACCAGCCCCATCCTCTTGACACCCACCAATTTATAGGCATCCCCTCCCCTCAGCCTTCTCTTCTCCAGACTAAAAAGACCCAAATCTCTCAGTCTTTCCTCATAAGGGAGATACTCCAGGCCTTCCACCATCTTTGTAGCCTCTGCTGTCCCCTCTCCAGCAGTTGCCTGTCTGGTTGCTTTGCCGGGAGCTGCAACACAGCCTGGAGGTGCCACAAACTCCTCCTGTCCCACGGGAGACCCAACGGCAGCTCCCGTGAAGGTGTCACACCAGTGGCAGGTGAGGGGATGCTCTCCTCCAGCCACCATTCCCCACCAGCCCCTGATGAAAACCATCCCCAGTCCTTTCCCATTGTGCCATTCCAGCTGCTCGGTGGTTAGAAACCTCCCAGTTTCCAGTTCCCATCTGTTCCCAGGCCCTCCATCCCCAGTTGTCCTGCTGCCAGCATTGTCTTCAGGCCTGTCACCCCCCACCGAGGTGTTTCCAAACCAGTAAACCCATCCCAGCCCGGCTGGGATGGGAAGCAGGAAAGGACAAAGATCGTGCTGTGTGGCAGCTGAGGAAAAGCACCTGGCAAGGACACGGCAGGGGACACAGGTGACAGCACAGCCACCATCTCCCAGCAGAAGGGACGGGAGGAAGGGGACAATAAAGACCAATGTGCCTACGGCAGAGGGAGCAGGGCTTGAGGACAACACTGCCCGACAAAATGGCGTGGCCCCACAAAATGGCGCGGCATTGCCCGGTCCAACCGCCAGGACACAACCCGGGCTGGCCGTGTCCCCTCCCCAGCCACCACCACGTGTCCCCACACTCACTCACCACTTGTACCAGGTCTTGCACACCCGCATGCACTCGCAGAGCTCCCTGCGGGTGAGGTAGCGGAAGACGGACATCCACACCTCGCGCTGCATCCAGCTCTCCTCGCCCTCCTGCGCCCGGCCCCCTCGCCCGTTGAGCCGGGCCGCCCCCCCTTCCTCCGCGTTCTCCTCCTCCTCCTCCTCTTCCTCCTCCTCCTCCTCGGCGGCTGCCGAATCCTCCTCCCCACCTCCCCCCCGTAGGGGCATCCTGGTGGGCGGGTGGCGCATGACCACCCGTGGAGAGTGCTGCAGGTTGGTGGAGGAGGCGGTGATGGCTTGCAGCTTGGGGACGATAGAAGTGCCGTGGACGTCTTTGGTGGGACGTTGAAGCGTCACGGTGAGGTAGGAGCCGTGGAGTTTGGCCTTCTCCACCTCCGACAGCTCCTTCTTGCCGCTGGGGTTGTTCTCCTTCTCCCGCACCATGGTTCTCTCGGTGGCCTGGAGCCTCAGGAGCTGCCGTCGCTTGAAGCGTTCGTCTCTGCTGGCGCTGTGGTGGTCGCTGGGACCAGCTCCCGGGGAGGAACGTGTCACCACCCCTCGGGGTGAGGCTGGGTCGTGGATCAGCTGCAGCATGGGGGTGGGCGAGTTGGGTGGGGGGGTCAGGGGCTCCTCGCAACTCCGCAGGGGCCGCAGCACCTTGGCTTGCGCCGTGTCGTCGTCGCTCTCCTCCACCTTCCGTTTCTGCGGGGAAGAGGGGAGGAGGGTTAGCAGGGATGGAGACGTGGAGGACCTGGAGAACGTATCTCCCCCTTCTCCTCCTCTTCCCAAAGACAGCACGCAGGGTCTGCGCCAGTAGCGCCCAGTACCACCAGGACCAAGAGTCCACCCACACCAGCAACCAGCATTTTCCTTCCTCCTTCAAAAGGGGGTGTCCCCTGAGGTTGGGGGGGGTGGCTTCCACTCCATAGCTAACCATCTCTCACCACTTGTGGAGGAAATTCTCAGGATCTCAGCTCAGCACAAGACACTTTGGGGACAAAAGGTGCTCATCACAACTGCTCCGAGTGCTGGGGGACCCAGGAACCAGGCAGATGTGCACCCCAAGCATGCACATTACCCAGGAGAAGGTGCCCCAGGGAGGTTGCTCCCCATCCTGCCTTGCCTTAGGGGTTGCACTTCTATCCACAGCAGCGGGCACGGTCCTACAGGTGATGCAGCAGCTGTAGGCCGGTGTCCCGGGCAGTGCTGGCAGTTGCCAGTGGGCCAGTTGCTGCTGCACACAGCCTGCTTGTTGCCTTGTAGAAGAACCTGGTTGCCGCTTCGGTGGGAACCTGGCCTTGGCCTGGTGACGGGCTCCCTGGGAGCCAGGGACAGAGAGCAGGGGGGTGTCAGCTTGTCCCCCCCCTGCAGGAACCCAGGGCCAAACTGCAGCAGGATACTACCAGGACCCCAAGCGTGGCTGCACTGCACCCCTAGTGACCCCCACTCTCACCAGTCACTGCCCAACTGGATTGTACTGGTGCCTGCCTGTCCTCTGTGCAGCCCAGCCTGGCTGAACAGTGCCTGCATCCTGCCAGGATGCTGTGGGATGGAGGACACGCATCATCAAATGGTTTGGGTTGGAAGGGACCTTCAAGATGATCCAGTTCCATGATGGGGGGACACCTCCCACCACACCAGGTTGCTCCAAGCCCCGTCCAACCTGCCCTTGAACCCCTCCAGGGATGGGGCAGCCACAGTTTCGCTGGGGCAACCTGGGCCAGGATCTCACCTCCCTCACCCCAAACAAGTTCTTCCCCACATCTCAGCTCCATCTCCCCTCTTTCAGCATCACCTTCCCCCTTGTCCTGCATCCTGCCTTGCCCCAGCACAGCTTGCCCTCCTACCTGGCCCTTCTCTGCGTCGTCACCCTGGTAGCATTTGGGGCACTCCCAGCAGTTGGGGAGCTCATCGTTGAGCAGCCCTTCCCCGTCCATCTGCCAAGAGAAGAAAGAGGGCAGTCAGCAGTAATCCTTCCCCACGGCCGAGCTCCTCCTGCCCCAGCACCCAACGACTTCTCACCTGCAGGCAGCCAGGGTGAACGATCTCATTGCAGATACAGCACTCCATGAGCTTCTTCTCAAAGTCCTGTGAGTCCTCGTTCTGATCCACCTCCCCACAAAGTGCACATGTGACCGAGTGAGGCAGCCTGGGCTACAAAGGAAAGCAGGGGTGAAACCAGGGCGAGGTGGGACAGCCTCGTCCCTCTCCTCCTCCTCTCCCTCATTGCTTGAATTGTGGGGAATGGTTCAGAATCACAGAATGGTTGGGGTTGGAAGAGACCTCTGGAGATCATCCTAGTCTAACCCCCTGCCAGAGCAGGGTCACCCAGAGCAGGTTGCACAGGAACCCATCCAGGCAGATTTGGGATATCTCCAGAGAGGGAGACTCCACCACCTCCCCGGGCAGCCTGTTCCAGGGATCTGCCACCCTCATAGTGAAGAGGTTTTTCCCCATGTTGAAATAGAACTTCCCATGTTCCAGTTTGTGCCCGTTGCCCTCTGTCCTGTCACTGGGAACCACTGAGAAGAGTCTGGTCCCATCTTCTTGCCACTCGCCCTTTAGATATTGCTGAGCATCAATGAGATGCCCTCTCAGTCTTCTCCAGGTTGAAAAGGCCCAGGGCCCTCAGCCTTTCCTCAGCAGAGAGATGCTCCAGTCTCTTGGCCATCTTCATAGCCCTCTGCTAGACTCCCTCCAGTCCTTCTTGAACTGGAGGGGGGGTAAGGGCAGAACTGGACCCCGTACTCCAGATGTGGCCTCACCAGGGCAGAGCAGAGGAGGAGGACGACCTCCCTCGACATGCTGGCCGCATTCTTTTTAATACACCCCAAAAGTACAAAGAAAGGGGCCAACTATCCCCCCACCCCACCCCCTGGGACATCCAACTTGGCCACTGCCTTTCTTTGCTTGACCCTCATGGGCCACTCAAGACTTCTGAGCAAGGGAGTGAGCTGCAGACTCACCGCTAAGCACTGCCGGAGGACGCAGGACTGCTTCATGCGGCCAGGCCCACCAAACTTCTTCATGTCCCTGCAGTAGTGGCACATGCCACACTCTCCCTGCATGCAAGCCTTGCATTTTCGGCACCGTACCCGCCTCCGCCTGGCGCCCGACACGATGGGAGAGACCGTGGACCTGACGGGTGTCGGGCGAGGGGTTGGCTTCATGGTGTGAGGCTTGGTGATGGGGATGGTGGGCAAGCGCACCCTCAGCCGGGCCTGGAGCTTTAGCTGGCAACAAAGAGAAGGGAATGGCATGAGATGAGTGAAATGTTGCTTTCAGCTTGAGTGAGGAAGGCTCTGATCCCCAGCTCCTTTGCTGGGACCTAAAATATGGGGCAGCCTTGCTCCCCCACCTCTCTGCAGGCAAAAGGAGGATGTATCGGTGCTGCCCTGGGCAGCTTCTCGCTCCAACGTGCTCACTCAAGCCTTCCCCACCCCACCCCATCCTCACACCTCCCAGCAGGAGTCATAAATAGGTCTGAAAAGGGCTGCTGAGTTCCAAAAGCATCATGGTGCCCCCCCAAAAAAAAGCAGCTGTGCAGAGGGACATGGGTCAGTTCTGATAAAAGTGCTCTGGTCACTCTTTGGGGAACACCCAAGCTGCAGGTGGGACAGAGCTCTCTAGGAGATGCTTCCCACTACACATCCACCAACCTTCATAGCATCCTTCTAGGATTGCCCAGGAAGGTGTCCTCCAAGCTGACATGCTTGGAGGAAGGGCAGGCACCCCAAAAAACCCACCACAAGGACAGGGTGGGGGATGTTCCAAGCATCTGAGTGCTGTGTCCAAAGCACGTAGACATCTCTAGGGCTCTTCTCCCAGAAAAGCTGCCCGAGATGCCTCTGCAGCTGAAGGACCAGGAAATCCCATTAGATTTCCTTGGGCAGGGCAGGCAGGTAGAGACCTCCAAAGGGCAATCTGAGGGGCTTGTTTGTCTCCAGACACCCAGACGGGGTGTTACCCACCCTTCCCAGAGCGATGGGGTCCTGCTACTCCCACAGGCCTGGCCTGGTGAGCCCGACTCCGGGCAGGAAGGAAGCAGTGAGCTACGGGAGCCATCCTGGCGGGCCAGGGGAAGGCAGCCTGCAGAGGGGAAGTCCAGCCGGCCAAAAACAGGCTGCTCCTCACCTCCATCTGCCCAGCGAGCTCAGCTTTGGGCCCTGGGTTATGAGAGGAAGGGCAGGGGTGCACCAGAAGGTCATTTTTCCCAAGAAAAAGGGAAAGGTCTCTCTACCGTAGATAGCTCCCAGGAGGGAGCTGCCTTCCTTGGGGTTGAAAGAACCCCAAGCATCATGCTACAGCCTACCAGCCCCCAGCATCATGCTGGGAGCCAAGGGGCACGCTCACTGGACTAAGGGATTGGCCTGCCCACCAAACAGCCAAGGTTGATGCTGATCATCAACCTTCACATCTCACCCATCATCTCTTGGAGAAGGCAATACGTTCTTCTGCCACACACTCAAACCCAGGAGTCCCTCATCAAGCCACAAAGCTCCCTTTAGAGGATCCTCCCTTCCACCAAAAGCAGTTTCAACTTCTCTGAGTGTGACCAAGGGGCTGGGGAACATGGAGCAGCTGGGGCTGACCCAGTTACTACCCATAAGGCTGAGCTGGGGTGACCATCAGGGTGGGAGACCCCCACCACTGCCAGCAAACAGGTTTTCCCTGCGGTGCTGGGGATGCAGTTGTGCTCCACAGCTTGACCTCTGGGCTGCTCCCCTTCTGCCCACTGCTTCCAGCCCCCCAGGCATGGTCACCAGCTCAACCACACGGAATATCCACCCCAGATCCCCTCCTCACAGCTCCTACCTTATCTCTCTTGGGCCACTGGACGATGGGGATGCCTGTAAGTGCCAGTTTGGGGTCGCTGTTTGCGTATTCTTCTAGCAGCAGCTAATGGAGAGAGAAGAGGACAAAAAAAAAAATAAGAAACAAAAACCACAGGTGTGAGCAGAGCAAAACAAGGCTCCCGCCAGCAAGGAAGAGGGGGGGCCTGACCAAAGCTAAGGCCAGCAAGGATTCAGGGCTGGGAAGGAGCCCTCCTCAACCCATGCCCACCAGGAATGACCCCCTCCCCACGTCAGGACCAATGAGCTCCACCGAGTTGATCTGCACCAGCCAGAGGTTTCATCAACAGCATTTCAGCCTCCAGGCCCCGCTCTCTGGGGTGGCAGGAGGAGAGAGAGACAAGCTTTTGTGATCCAAGGGGATTTATGGGGGGGAATGAAGCACGAGGGTTCCTCCTCCATCTCTCCCTGGGCAGGGAGTAGCCGCAGGGCACAGCAGTGGCAGGACGTGGTGGCCCAGCAGCCCCTCCGTAGCTTGCCACAAGCTGCCTTGGTGGCCAAACCCTTCTCCCCTGCGCTCACCTTGGGGGTTGGCTTTGACACGAGACCCCTCAGCACCCACCAGATTTGGCAAGACAGCCCACCCCTCCCTCTGCGTAGATGGGGGGGGGGGGGCTCCCTGCACTCACCCCTGTCCCTTTCACCCCCCTCCATCGCGACCCCCTCCCGGTAGCCCATTCCCTACCCAATTTGCCTGTTTCCAAAGGTGCTTTATTTACTTGGCGTTGCCATGACTACGCGAGGCAGGAGCCTCCTGCCGGCATCCCCCCCTCCCCGTGCGTGGTGGTGATGCTTCCCGCTGCCAGGCCGTGCCAGGGCAGGGACTGGTGGCAGTCTGTCCCCCCCAAGCTGGGTAAAGGAGTTGGGGTCCCTGCTCCCCGGGCCCAGTAGGCCTTACTGGGGCTCTCCCCCCTTCTTCCCCATCCTTCTTGGGCGGAAGGAAGCCGCAGCCTCCCCTCCACTCCCCAGTGGTGCTGCCTATAGACTTTCCGCCTCCCCGCCAGCCCTTGCCATGAGCACACGCCGAAAAGAAAAAGGTCAGGGGCTGAGGGGAGGGTGAGGGGGAGTCGTCCCCCCCTTAATATATAACTGTGTGGGCAGAGAAATGCAGCCTCCCCCCCTACCCAGGGCACCGCGGGGGATGGTGGTGGCTCAGACATGCTCTGAGCCGGGGGGCAAAGGGGCTGGAGGAGGGGGGCACTGGGGTGCTGGGTTGCATCTGGCTGGGTGCTGGGGTGGGCGATAGCCCCCTCGTCCTCCCTGACCCCTCGTGCTCTGGCTGGGGGGGGACAAGGAGAAGGGGGACCCTGCGAGCTCACTGCATGCTTCCCCAGGAACTCGGCACCCGGGGGAGAGGCGAACCCGAGCACCAGTCAGGGGACCCCCCCCCCTGCCTCCAGGGAACTAAGAGGTGTCCCCCCCACCCCCCGGTGGTCCCCTCCCACCCTGCCTGGGTCCCCACGTCCCCTCCCCGTCCCGCCAGCATTGCCAACTGCCTGACCTTGTGCCTCTGGAGCTGCCGTGACTCTGGGGCGAAGAAGTTTGCCGAGCCCCCTTTGTTTCGGTGCCCGCACCGCAAAGGCTGGGGGAGCCCCCCCCTTCCCCCAAAAACCTCCAAGGCTGGGCTTAATCCGAGCGGACCCCAACCCGACCCCGGGTTTTGGGGGACATGGCTGGGAGAACAGCCTTGTCCCCAAACCCTAGAGCCCCAGGTTTTACCGGGGTTACCGGTAGCCGCGCTGGCAACCTCGTGTTCCTCCCGAGGAGCCTTTGGGCAACGGCGGCGGCAGCTTCCTGAGCCTGAAACAATGCTGCTGCGTCACCCACATGCGGTTCCCAGCAATGCTTTGCAACGGGAAGATGGCAGGAGAGAGAGGAGGAAAAAAAAAAAAAAAAAAGCCAACGAACGAGCAGAGGGCAGAGCCGTTCTGCTGCAGAGCCGGGAGGGGCCGGGACGGGCGGTTGGCGCCGCACAAATTGACGCAGGGTCCCCCCGTGTGTGTCCCCCCCAGAACAGCCCCCAACCTTCCTCCATCCCTCCGCAATGGGAGAAGCTGGGGGAGGATGTGGCTAGCGTCCCCAGGGTCGGGGCAAGCTGGAAAGAGCTCTTACCCCAGCCCCGCTCACACCCAGCCTCCCCAGTGCCTTTCTTTTGTCTTCTCCAAGGGGTTTTTTTTTGGGGGGTGGGGGGTGTTTTCCTGCTGGAACCCACCTGGGTCTAAGAGACAGCACTGCAGGGAGGAAGGGCTTTTAAAGAAAGGAAAAGAGGGGGGGACAGCACACCCCCCACCCCCCCCCCAAACACACAGAGACTGTACCTTCCCGACCTGGATGCACAAACCCTTCCCTGACAAGCATCCCGTCAGCTAAAGTTTGGGAGCAGCTGTAGATCCAAAGCCACCGGTGACCTAACCACTAGAGGGGGACAAATCTGTTCCGGGTGAAGC
>JAOWAV010000036.1:64092624-64105477 GCA_028571045.1 Scolopax bukidnonensis | reverse complement strand
CTGGAGGGGTTCAAGGGCAGGTTGGAGGGGGCTTGGAGCAACCTGGTCTGGTGGGAGGTGTCCCTGCCCAGGGCAGTGGGTTGGAACTGGATGATTTTTAAAGTCCCTTCCCACCCAAACCATTCTGATTCTTTTCGTTGTAATACTAATCCTAAGGACAAGTGGGAGGACTGGCACCTCCCCAGATCCCCTCCCAGACAGATTTCTCCCAAGCCAGACCCCAGTACGACACACAGCTGGGGGGACAGATGCCTGGCACAGGGAAATCCCTGCACAATTATGTCAGGAAGCAACTCATCAGGGAACAAACCCTGCTCTTGGATGAAGTTTAACCAGACAAACTCATACTCAATGGAGCCTGGGGTTCAGTTTTTGTATCTTGGGCTGAGCTCTGCTACAGGAAGGGACTCCAGACAAGCATCTCAACTCTGATGCTGTTTCAGAGCTACTTCTCACCAGAAACCATTTGAGGTGCGTCATGGTTTCAGCTGGGATGGAGTTAACCTTTTTGCAAGCAGCTGGTGTAGTGCTATGTTTTGGATTTGGGAGGAGAAATAGCATTCATAGGGCACTGATGGTTTTGATTGTTGCTAAGCAGCTTTTGCTTTACTTATTAAACTGTCTTTATCTCAACCCGTGAATTTTTCCTCACTTTTACCCTTCTGGTTCTCTCTCCCATCGCGGCTGGGGGAGACTGAGCAAGTGGCTGCATGGTCTGAGCTGTCCTCTGGGGTTAAACCACAACAAGGGTTTTCAGCCTGTGCCTGGTGGACCTCAAGAGGATCTGAACTACTTCTAAGAACCACAGATGAACAAGTTTAGGGTGGAAAGACTTCAGTTCTGTCTGGAACCTGCATCTTCGAAGATCAACAAGAGAATTGAGTAAAAGCCATCTCAAGCTTTCCCAACAGGGACTGTCCTCCTACCTTTCCCCCTCGGTGGATGTGGTACCACACAGAAGTGCCACCGAAGTCCACGTGGAAATCTGTGTAGCAGCCCTTGACGCTCATCAGACAGTATCTGGTGGGAAATAAGATGAGGATAAGGTGAAAAGGAGTGTTGATGCACTTTTTAGAGCAGATACAGCGTTATTCAAAGGGAATGGGCTGCCCAAAGCCAGGCCAATGGCTCAGAGCAGCACCAGAAGCCAATTTCTGCAGTGCTAAGCACTTTAGCTGCGGGGAGGTGGTGGTCTGCAGGAGAGCTCACTTTGCATTTATATCACATCCCCTCGAAAAGATCTATCCAAGGCAAGAGAAGATCTCATCCTCACGTACTGGGCAGCTCTAGAAGCCCCCCATGTCACAGGTCTGGCCTACAGGGCAGGATGGGCAGCATCCAGCAGCACAACTGAACTCCAGATGCGTCAAGGTGGTGAGCACCAAGAGTTTCCCCAAAGCACAGCGAGCTCCTAGAAGCCACGCCACCACCCTTCCATGCAGCATTCAGTGGGGGCTTAAATCACTGACCACAGTGTCCTTACAAGTGTCACCTGCTGAAATAAGCAGAAGGACCATTCCTCCTGCTCCCCCCGGGTACAAAGTGCTTCTCCCTTGGGCAGTTTTCTTGCCAGAGAGGTTTTGCTGACAGCCACCACTGGAACAGCTCAGGAAGTCACTTACTTCTGCACCTTTGGGTACTGCATCTCCAGGATAGCGTTTGTAGACTCTGTCTGACTCTCCTTCAGGTGTCTGGGCCACATGTTATCAACCCAGTCAATCAGATCCACCTAGAGCAGAGAGGTGGGAGACATGAGCAGAGATGAAAGGGGCTCAATATACCTGGAAGCTCAAATACCTGTTGCCTGCCTGGTAAGCCCACAGCTCACATGTAACTGGGCACCTCTGGGATGCACTGGGCCCACCAAAGCCACAGCTCAGAGCACACCTACAACAAACGATGGGACCAAGGAAGGGAAGGAAGCCCTGATGTCAGCCAAATGGGCACTGGTGCAATCCCACAAAGCATTTCAGCTCAGCTGTTCCGACACCATGGGGAACCTCTGAATTCACACAAACACCAAACACCACGGTGAGATCCCAAGCATGGTACTGGGATGCTGGTTTTCCATTTAGGAGCTACTCAGGAAGTGCTGTGCACTGGGCTTACATAAAAAACATACTGGGCAGCATCTGTTAGAGTGGGATTCAACTCCTTAAGTTTCAGGACAGTGAGAACAGGCAGAGATGTCCAGGCTCCCTCTACAGTTGACAGAAGTGAATGGCCCAGCAGAGCTTCCCCCTCCTCTCCAGCAACTCCAAAGGGAGTTTGGGGTGTCCATCCCATCTTCCACACTCCTATAAGGGCAACTCGTTTTCTTCCTGCCTCCTTTCAGCACATTTCAGGTCTCTGCCCTCAGAGATTCCAACATCTGGCATCAGAAATGCTCCCTGCACAACCCTGTGGACACAGACTCACCATCCTAATGAGACACCCCAACACCCAGGAAACCACAGAGCTCACCCAGCATCCAGGCTTCAGCTTCTCTCTCAAAAGAGGGAGTATAGCTGAGCTTTGTTGTCCAGTTTTGGCCCTAATTTAGGAATTTTAGACCTGGTCGTGCTTTACAGGAAGCCTGTCCTGCTCCTCTTTGGTCTCAAGGGAGCTGATCTGGTGTTGCAGGAAAGGGCTCTGCACCAAGGAGGTAGGTGGGCCCAAGACTCAACAACAGCCAAGGTCTCAGCAGGCAGTGGGATCAGTTAACTGGGAAAGGCTGGAAAACAGTGTCCCTGGGCTGTCCCCAACACTCACTGTGGCCGAGCACAAATCTGGCCTCTCTATTCAAACTCTGTGCCTGTTCTTGATCACCATCCAGCAGGAGCAGGTTACTTCACTCTAATTAGGCCTCAGCCAATCACTGTCATTTCTTTAATTACTGACAAAGAACGACCAAGTCAGCACTCTGCAGAACAGGGCAAGGACAAGACCTCCAGAAGAGGTCCTACTCAAACACAGGATCAACTCCAGCAGCTCCCAGAGGACAGCTGTGACATCCCTGGCTGACCCCATGCGTGTGACCAGCAGTCCCTCTCCCCCCACGTTCAAGTCTACAGAGGGGACAAGCGAAGGGAGAAGCCATTCCTGAGAAGGAAGAGCCACGCTCACCGTAGCTGGTCTCTGCACCAGGTTCTCCAGTTTGGTGTGGCTGAACTCCAGGCTGATGACATTGTAAAGTTTCTCTCGCTCGGCCTCCGGCGTTTCGTAGTAGCGGGCCCACTGCGCCATGGACATCTCGATATCCCTCTGCGTGTTCACATCCATGACATCCACCATCCGGCGGCTCCCTGTCAGAACAGACAGATGTCACTGGAACCAGCCCTGTGCATGGTGGGCCACCCAGAGGAGACACTGCAGGAGACCCTTCCTCAAGAACCCACCCACCCACAGGCGCCGAGGTCTTGGCCTCTGCCGTAACTTCAGCTCCTTCCATGCCCACATTGAAACAGAAGCTGTTTCAGATCATTGGTGGGAATGGGAAGGGACCTTTTGGAGATCCTTTACTCCAACGCAGGGCCACCCAGAGAAGGTTGGACAGAAACTCATCCAGGTGGGGTTTGAATGTCTCCAGAGAAGGAGATTCCACACCATCTCTGGGCAGCCTGTTCCAGGGCTCTGCCACCCTCAAAGTAAAGATGAGTGTTACAGAACAAGGGCTAATGGGTTTAAACTGGAGGAGAGCAGATTTAGATTAGACATTAGGAACAAGTTCTTTACTATGCGGGTGGTGGAGCACTGGAACAGGTTGCCCAGGGAGGTGGTTGAGGCCCCTTCCCTGGAGACATTCAAGGTGAGGCTCAACAAGGCCCTGGGCAACCTGGTCTAGTTGGGGGTGTCCCTGTGACTGCAGGGGGGTCGGACTAGATGACCTTTGAAGGTCCCTTCCGTCCCAGATGTTTTTCCTCAGGTTAAGATGGAATTGCCTGTGTTTTTGTGCCCGTGACCTCTTGTCCTGTCACAGGGCACCACTGAGAAGAGTCTGACCCCATCCTCTTGACACCCACCCTTTAGATTTTGATCAGCATTGACGAGGTCCTCTCTCAGGCTTCTCTTCTCCAGGCTGAGCAGCCCCAGGACCCTCATAAGAGCAGAGCTCCATTCCCTTGATCATCTTTGTAGCCCTAGGTCAAACTAGACTCCTCAAGCAGCTACGACTCATGATCCACTGGCAAAGAACAACTCTGGTTCAACCAGCTGGATGGTGGGGGATCCACAAAACCAGACCCCCAGCTTTGATAAGCCCTGTGACTCTCCCCATTCCTCTCCATCTCCCTGGGGTGCAGCAGAGGCACACCGTGGTCCCCAGACACTTACCAACACACAGCCGCACATCATTCACACTGAAGTCCGGATCTGGCATCCTGCAGAACAAAAAACCTTGCTAAAAAAAAAAATAAATCACAAAGCACCTCTGGTTGCAGACCCTTCCCACCTGTAACCACAGTATTGGCACCCTGAAGATATTATTATGCTTTTTTTTTTTTTTTTTGGCAGTGGGTAAAGATCACCCAACTAGATTTCTGGGGACACGGGTCTGGGCTGAAACATCGGGCAGCAGATTTGGGAATGGGATATGGGATCTCTCACTTATTGTATAGTGACTTGTGGCCTTGAGCTAAGCAATCCTACCTCTCAGTTTCAAGAGTGCTCGTGTGAGTTATTCCAACACAAGAGGCACAGCCAGAGCTGTGTATTTCACTGACACAGCACAACCACCCTGACTGTTTGTACTGGCAAACTCACGGGCACAAACACTGCTGTCACAGGAAGAGCGGGCGGGCGGCGTTTCAAGCAGCTCTTGGCCCAGAGAAATAACCAAAAGCTCAGGAGAAATCCAGTTTTCCCCAGGCTGTAATTCTCAGTATCAAATCCGTGCCCTCCCCAAGTCACCCAGCAGTTAAAACTGTGCCCCGCTGGCACAATTTCCAGTCTAGTTTATCCCAGTATGGTACATCACGCACTGGGCGAGGTGTTGCCCATCCGTTCCGATATTGGCTCTGACAGAGTTTGCTAGGACTAATTTATTCCTCTAATTTTGTATTAATCAATACCAAAAAACCCCACTGACCCAGCAGAAACACTGGATCAGATCAAGGTGGCTTGGTTTTTTTTTTTATTATTTTTATTTTGTAAAAGACAGCTGTAATGCTTCGATATAATATTTCTTACCTTAAAACTGTACTATCACCCCAAAGCATATTTGTAAGAACACCATAAAACAGCACAAAGTCTTGCATCAGCACAGCTTCTACACTGAAACCTCTAAACCTTTCCTGACTTACTGTAACAAGAGAGAGATATGACACTTTAGAAGTAACCACATTGGGTAAAATGGGTTGGAATTCTGGAAAATGCCAGAAATACTCAAGCTACAAGTTGTTTGAGTCTCTGGCAATAAATGCCTATATTGCTAGGAAAAATAAAACCCAGACAGATGTTGCATCAGAGCAGCAGTGAGATTTTCCAGACTTGTGATCACCTACAGCCAATTCAATCCTCTCATTTTGAATCCAAACAGACTCTTAAGAACAGGATAACCGAGGTGGAAGATCACTTCTCACAGCATGTAGAGACCAGCATGGACAGGACACAGTCACACCACCTTGGCAGAGCATGGATCCAGCTACCAGGATCAGATCCCACATGGTTGGAGAGAGGAAAGAGTTTGGGCCAGAGACACCCACTGTTCTGTGCCCCCAACACTTACTTTATCCCCAGGCCGTCCGAGCTTCTGAAGATGAGAGGGTCTCTCAGGCCACCCCGCTGGATGTATTCAACTGTGAAGTCTGGGGTGGGGAGACAAGGAGGAGGAAGGTGTTAGGGGAGACTCCTTCAGGGGGACTATAGACAAACTCAGGTTAGAAAAAGATCTCTGGAGAGCTTTAAGGCCAACCCTGCTCCCAGCAAACTGACTTCAGACTCAGAGCAGGTTGTTCAAGACCCTCTGCAGCTGAGGACTACAAAATGGTTAGTGTCAGAACAGACCTTGAAGATCATTTAGTTCCAGCCCCCTGCCCTGAGCAGGGACACCTTCCACCAGACGAGGTTGATTCAAAGCCCCATCCAACCTGGCCTTGAAGCTCTCCTGTGTGGCCTCCATGACTTCTTTGGGCAACCTGGGTCAGGGTCCCACCACCCTCCCAATCAAGAATTTCTTCCTAATAGTCCTGAGAACTTCCTCCTATCTCTGTGACAAGGCCAGCCAGCAGAAGAAAGCCCTGTTCCTCACTACTTCTACACCCCTCCAGAGATGCTGGAAGTCCTTTGTGGCAGTTCTGCGAGCAGCATGGCATGTGTTGCTGACAAGCTCCAGGGAGGGGGGAAATTTGCTGCAACAAGCTGCACCAGACAGGGGAACAGCACGGGTTTTTTTGGTCCTCAGCTTCCTTAAGAACCTCCCAGCCAAGCAAAGAGATGCCTTGAAGAAACGCTCCTCCCTCACGGTAAATCCTCCCGAGGCCTGCGTGATGAAAAGACATCCCACTGAGCCCTGCACGTGGTGAAAGGAAAGGGGAGAGATCCCACACAGTCTTTGAATTAAGAATCTAATAGACATGTGGCCACAATTCCAGGTGCTGACCCAGGCCAACCCTCTTCAGTTCCTGGCTGCCATGTGTCCCAGCGAGCCCAGTGCACCACAGACTGGCTCGTGGTTCTCCAGAGTGAGCAGCTTCTGCACCATTTCCCTTCTTTACCAGCTCCCCTGGTCCAAGGGCTCAGCAGCCATGAGCCAATCCTCCACCCAAATGCCTCATGTTGCCTTCAAACTGCTTGAGAACTGCCCCAGGACTTGCAGAGGGGTAGGGGAGGGGCAGCAAAAACACCCTTCACCTGCTCTGCACCGCTTGGGTTAGGCAAATACAGCAGAGGAAAGCAGGGAACTGGTGCAAAGGAGCAGTTTTCCCAACTGGAAAACTGGTAGAAAGTAAAAAGGGAGCACAATGGAGGAGAAAGGATTTCGTTCATCCTGGAATTTCATTTCAATCCCCTCGTCATCGCCCTTGGAGTTGGCAGTTGGGGAGGCTCTGGGTGTAGCCAGGTGCAGGAGAGCACATCCAACCACGAGCACTGTCAGCTTTCCACAAAGAGCTCGAGGAAAGGTCATCTCCTCCACCATTCCTCGCTGGAGGAACGGCCAACCAAGGCAGCTGCCTGGTTTCTGACCGCGGTAGCACACGCCGCGGCACAGCGTGGCCCAAAACAAACCTTTGCCTTCCATGAAGACCACGAAGGTGGAGTTAAACTTGTTGGTGGACAGTTTTTCCTCCAGGTCGAACGTCCTCTTCCCTTCGATTTCATCGTCGGAGATGCCATCGTCCTCGTAACGCCGCCTCATTGTGCCACGCTGAGGAGAGAACAGAGCGAGGACAACGTTATGGACCAGGAAGAAGAACCAGTTGGCTTCCAAGTCTCATCTCAACCTAGTATAGCTCTGACAGGACCTCCAGGAGATTCCATGCCCTAGGAAGCCCCCACACTCCTTCTCCCAGAGAGAAGACACCCTGTATTACTGCAATATTTAATTCACTAGGTTTCTTGCTCAAAAAGCACCGTTGGCATCATTTTTCAAGAGAGACACACCAGAGAAGATCTATTTGGGCAACGTCTCGTCTGGATCCAAAACACACCACTAAAACAACATTTTCACTCCTCCTACAACCAACAGATTCACCCGAATGAGGCTGTAGGAGAGACAGACAGTTCACTCCTAAGGAATCCTAACACAGAAACAGGTGAAGAGGGGAGATCATTCAGTATAACTGGGGCGAAGGAAAAAGAATCAGTTTCTCATTTTTACAGGTGCATCAGTATTTTATTGTGCTGGAGGTGAAGTCACTTGTGAATTTAAATCCCTAAATCCCTACCAGAACACCCAAGTGATAAAGGATGGGTTTTTTTTTCCTGAAGTTCATCTTCGGCTGTTCTTGTATGCAAAAAGTTGATTTATTCCCTTATTTGTTTGTGGGGGAGTAACAGGGGGAGGAGTAACCCTTTTCATAGGGGGTCTCATAAGCACATCTGTAGTGGGATTCCTGACAGACATCCTCTTCTAGCATTGCTGGATCTGGAAGAAATTACTGTCCCCAGCTGTCAGCCACCCCTCCAGAGACCAGCTGTGCTCTGGCAGAGCCCTTCGTGGGAAACGCTCCCTAAATCCCCCCAGATAAAAGCCAACCTGGTCTGAATTAGCCAAAATGACTTCCCCCCAATTAGGGATGCTCCCATTATAAAGCTGTCACACACCAATCGTCGCGCCAGCACCCAGCTGGGGGACAGGATTTGGGGGGGGAAAGGAGGTGACGCAGCAGCTACTGTCACATCTGGGGCCTGGGAAGGTGGCACCTGCCTGCAGAGGGGTAGGGGGGGGCACAGCACATCCCCAAAAATCACCACCAGTCCCAGCCACAGACTGGGATGCTGGAATTCACCATTGCCAGCGAGGTGCCTGATGGCATCACAGCCCCTGCACGACCTCCTGCCAGTTCAACAGCTCATTTCTTCCTTCTTTTAGGGTCTCCCGGAAAAAAAAACTAGGGTGCCTTTTCCCAAATGTGGAATTCTCATGTCTCAGATTCTCCTCCCAGTGCTCCCAGCAAGCCACAAATCTCCTTCAAGGTGTCCAGCATCCGTCAGGACTTCACCCAAAGCCACTCTCCACTCCCTCCTGTCTTCCTCACCCACTCAAGGGTAAGGCAGGGCTTGCTCTGGACCACATGAAGTCCCAGGAGGTCCAAGCCCACCTCGCAGTGATGATGAAAACCCCTGAGAAGGTTTATTTTGCCCCAAGGAGTCAGCCCCAGCCTGGCCCCACTCCCCTTCCTCTTAACCCCTGGTCCCACCGCTCCCCCAGCCCATCGCCTCCCCAAAATTAATTAAACACACCCAGGATGGATGTTTTCCAGCCCGGTATCAGCCATCCATCCATCCATCTGATCCCTGCTTTGCTCTTCCCTCTCTTTTTTTTTTTAATCTTACCTATTTAAACAACGGCGGCAAAAGAGGACAGATCTCCCTCGGACAGACACACTGCTTTAAAGATACTTTTAAAACTAATTAGTTCAGTGCAGAAGCATGTGGGGACATGCATTTTTTTTTCAAAAAAAGGGACTTTTTTCCTACCCCCCCTCCCTATAACATACAAGTTTAGCCTCACACTTTTAAGGCTAACTAATTCCCAACCATCCATCCAGAGAAGCTTTACCTCTCCCTGCTGTTAACACCTCATTAACTTCCCAAACACCACCCCCAAAAAACCTGAACACAAGAGGGGCACACACTCCTCATCTGCAAGGCAGGAACAACAGGCTGCTCCTGAACAGGGTATTTCAGAAAAAAGCCCCAAAACCAACATTCTCCAAGGGCCCTGATGATTAAACAATATGGAAAAGGGGCGGGGGGGGGGAAATGCCTGTTTTCAGTCCTTTGTCTTAAACCACCCCCTAAGCAGTGGGAGCAAAGAGGAGTATTTTCTTTCACTAATTTTAACAATACAAAGATAAAACCGATTCTACTTAAAGGCTTTTATGGACGCACTTGTATAAATGCCAACGATGCTTTAAAAAAAAAAAAAAAGACAAAAAGAAAAGCCAAGCGACATATTCCTGGAGAATTCAGAATTTGGTTTGAATTTGAAATTGGGATCCCAAAGCCTTCCATCACTCTGCCTTTAAACTGAGACTGGCCCTTTTGAGATGCACCAGAGCTTGAAGTTCAGAGATGTAGGTTTATTCCTGGAAGGAGAGGTCACAGCTCTGTGTTATATCAGAGGGTGAGCACACCTTATAAAGCACTTTCTCTTAAAAAAATTAAATAAATTAAAAAAAAAATAAATCACTGAATCTGTTACCACCTCGTGGTACCCGGTTTTAAAATGAGGGCACAGCACAGAGGAAAGGACTTGTCCTGTCCAAGATTTATGGATACAAGGAGACAGCCTTATACTCAGTGTTTGCCAAAAAAAACCCCACCAAAACCACAAAAACCCCAGCATTTTGGGAAAAGCTCATTTCAAAGCAGACATATGTCCCAGGAGCCATCACCCCAGCCTGGCATCCAGCTCCTGGGAGGAACGGGGCATCTCCATCCATCCACAACCCTCTCCCCACCTCTCACCTTCGGGCTGGTGGCCTGAAATGGTCCAAAAGAGCTGCTCTGGAGAGATGGATCTGGCTGGCCCTGGCACGGCCACATGGCAAGATGCCCATGGTGAGAAAGGATGGAGCAGGTAGAGCAGATGGTGGCTGAAGACCTTCTTTGGGTACCCCAGGATCTCAGCGTGGGCAGGCGGAGCTCTGCTGGCTCCACCTTTGGGGCACAACCAGCTCCTGTTAACCCATGGGAGACCTGGCTGAAGTCCCCCAGGGAGAGAGGTGGATCATCTCCAGGGGCCAGAGGACCAAGAGCTCTTCTCCCCATAGCTCCCAACTCAACACCAGCTTCAAAAAGCAGCTTTTTCTGCTGTATTTGTCTGAGCCCTGACAAAACACGCTCAGAGGTTTCTACCAGGCTGGATGAAAACACAGGACTCTCCTGGCCAGCCACGGAACAAACCAAACAGGAAAAAAAAAACCAACTCTGTCCCAGCTGATTCCAGCACCACAGACCCTTTACTGGAGTCCAAACAGCTCCATTTGCTGAACAACCCCAATTCCCATCCCAGGACCATTTCAAATCACTTCTCCCCTGAAGAACATCACCCGAGGGTGCAGAAGGCTTCAGTTATAGAGGCAAACACACCGAGGAAACCCCATTTGTAGCTTCCCCTTTCTATTTTTGCACTTTCAGAGAGGAGGTCACGGTGCTTCCCTGGGCTTGTTTGGGAGGTCACGGTGCTTCCCTGGGCTTGTTTGGGCCTTGGGTAGGCCCCATCCAGCTTAAACCACCTCTCAAATCCTGCCCCGGGATGCTCTCGGCCATCAGCTGCCTGTTGCAGTTCCTTCTTGGGACACCTTTTGACTGTTCTTACTGTTACAAGGACAGCAGGAAACTTCACATTATTTTGCAGGTTATCTCATTCCTTCCTAAAAATCACACCAGGAAAGTTCAAAGCATACCTAGTCCAGGCAAGGGTTCTCAAAACCTTCCAGCATGACCAGCTTTTCACTTACCCCTGGATGCCAAGCAAGCCGAGGCAACAAGGGTCAGGACTACCAGCCCCAGCAGGCAGTTCTCAGTCATTAAGTTAATTAGAGGATGTACATAATGAAGCAGAGGGTGCTGAGCCCTGCAGTCTGTAGGTCTCAGAGGCCTTGGCATCAGGTGGGTTGGTGGGACACTGCAGGACCAGGTTGCAGTCTGTGTTTTGACCTCCTTACTTCTAGTCAGCAGGTTTTGGGAAAAGCAGCTCTTTTTTTTTTTTTTTTTGCCTTCTCTGGGTGAAAAAACCTCATGAGAAGTAAAAGTTTTGACACGTTAAAAGGTGGCAAAAAGCAGCTATACCCAAACTATATATTATAAAGTTTGGGTGTGTGTATATATATATATATATTTGGTGCCCAGGTTAGAAATAATAAATGATATTTTGGGATTCCTAGTTAATTTACACAACTGCATTGGGATGAAACTCAGGTGGGTCCCATTTGACCACGAACACAGGTTCAACCACAGCCTGGTGTCTGCCTGACCGTGCTCAGGCTTCCCTTGTCCTCGTGGAATGTCAGATGGGATTAGCTCCTACACCCACTGCCAGGACAGGAAGGACGGGGTGAGAGGCAGAAGTTTTACATGGTTTGAGTCAAGGGAGGTGATTCTACCCCCCTGTTCCTCTCTGGTGAGACCCCACCTGGAGTCTCCCACACTTCCTCAGCACAGGAAGGACATGGAGCTGTTGGAGCAGGCCCAGAGGAGGCCATGGAGATGCTGGGAGGGCTGGAGCCCCTCTGCTGGGAGGGGGGGGCGCTGAGAGAGTTGGGGGGGTTCAGCCTGGAGAAGGGAAGGCTCCGGGGAGACCTTGGAGCCCTTTCCAGTCCACACCACCACATGGCCCGAGGCAGATCCCACTGGTGCTGTAGGTGGATGCTGGGGGGGACAGTCCCAGCAAAAAAAAAAAAAAAAAAAACCCAAAAATGGGGAGTTCCATCAGGACAGAATGACACAGACTGAGCTAGGGATAGACTCCCAGAGATGCTGTGCAGTTCCCCATCCACCCCTGCCCTGTCACTGCTGGCTCTAGTCATTTGGGCCACTAAAACTGCTTTGCTCAGGTTAATCCCGAGCGAAAAATTACAACTTGGAGGGCAGACCCCACTCCCACCCCACATTAAGGTGCAGCCAACGACCTGGTTGCCTGCTAACAAACCTGGAGGCTTTCTGACCAGAGAAACCCAGCGTGTTTCAGAGGATGCCAGTCCATCAGCAAAACAGCAGCGATTAAAAACTTCCCTTTACTCCAGCTAAATCCACCCTGTGGGATCAGGGAAACGTTGTCTTTTTGCCTCGTGCTCTGAAGGAGATGAAGGGAATGGCCACACTGCAAAGGTACAAACATGAGGAAATGGGGCAGAAGCTCCTTAAACCCTAATCCTTTTACAATGGAGGGGGGAAGAAGGGATGGTGAACACAGAAGGAAAGGGTCCTCTCCTCCAGCCTGGCAAATTCCAAAGTCTAAGGATCCTGTCATCGGCACAGCATCAGCTCCAAAACCCATTCCAGATCAGCTTCACATGTTCCTGTGGGCAGGGAAGAGTCCGGCCTCCTAATTTGCACAGTATGTAGAAGAATAGGATCCCAGTCACAGCTGAGGACCCAAAAAGCCCTGCTACAATACAAATAGCTCCCACCAGTTCTACAAGGCCCCTCGCCCCCTGGGCCAGGGCCACAGGCGCTTTCATGTCATTGTTGTCTTGGGAGGGTGGGG
>JAOWAV010000036.1:64077275-64091044 GCA_028571045.1 Scolopax bukidnonensis | reverse complement strand
GGGGGGGAAAAAAAAAAAAAAAAACCACAAACAAAACCCAACCCACAACATTTCGGTGCATACAGAGCAGACAGGAGGAAAGAACGGCTTCTGCACTCCCAACCTGGGTGTTTTGGGACACAGGCAGCATCTGCTGGGGCTTTGGGCAAATCCCTGCAGCAGTTTTTTTCCCCCCTCCTGGAGCCTGCAACTTCCTCACACCAGTTACACAACCCACAGCTCCCTAGATCTCAAAATTGGGTCTCCATACTAGATGTGGCCCGTGTCTGAACCCAGGGCTTGGGTAGGGACATTCCAAGACCCCTTTCTTTCCACTACCAGGAGATTTCTCCAGTGGTAACTGTTGGTTCAGCCAGAGACATGGGACTTCCAAAAAGGAGATGAGCAGACACCCCCAAAACCATCATCCATGAATGTCCCAGGTGAAGATCAGCCCCAGCAAAGGAAGGGGTCAGTCAGGCACATCACACATCTATCTCTATTGGACAACCTCAGCAATATTTAAATATTGCCTTTTTCCCTCTCCCACTCATTATCCCTAAATCCTGCGTTGGGATTTGGGCATTTTTCACCCTGCTGAAAGCTTTGCTAAGGAAGAAGAGACAAGCAGCCCAAAGCCTTTCTCTGTGTGTCAGGCAGGGTCAAGATAAAGGCAGTTTATTCATCCTCCAACACCAGACAGTCAGCAATTCTCATCTGAGACAGTTGGGCCTTCACCCTTTCCTTCTGGCCCTCTTGGGTACCATTCACTTAATGTAGGAAATAGGAAGCATGAATATTAATCCCATGGATGGCTCCAGTCTTATCCCTTCAATTCTCATTCCTTCACCTGCAGCTTCTCTCTCTCAGGGATGAGCCTCATCTCCCTGAGATGTTCTTCAAAACCCTTCCTTGGACACCTCTCCCCATCAAGCGCTGCCTCGATGGAGCACGGCTACCTCTAACAGCAAAGGAACTGACAGTTGGCTGAAGAGAACCATAAGACTAGTCTCCTGTGGAGTTTTTTTGGTTGGGTTTGGGTTTTTTTTGAAAGAAGAACGAGTACAAGGTCCCAAAAAAAAAAAAAAAAGAACAAGCCATCCTTTTTGATGAAAGAGCCTCACATATTTACAGAGTGAATCCAACAAACACCGCAGTATTTTAGTCACTTCCTCTCCCCTCTCCTGCTGGTCCCTCCCTGATCTCCCAACATCTCCATCTCCCAGGAGAGAAGCCTCCTTCTTCTTCAGGACACAGGGGGACTCCTCAATTTCCCCTCTCCCTGTGCCTGCTGGGTTTCCAAAGCAGTTTGCCTGGTTTGCAGCCTTCCCCAACCCTCCCTTATTCCTCCAGATGAAAGATATCGACCTGAAGAACACAACCCCGTGTCACTCCCATTTCTGAACTCCCTCCTTCCAAACTCCCCTCGCTGAAGGTCTTACAACTTCTACCAGGCTCCCAGCAAACATCAAGAACAGCGTGATTTACCAGTGGATCTCTCTCGTTCACCAGTTTCCTCACCAGCTACCTCCCAGCCACCCATCCCTCCATAGGTTTACTTTGCTGAAATGCATCCAAATTGGTAATAAACCAACAAGCTCGACTCTCCTCAGTTGATAAATTTAACTTCTCCCATATTTTTACATCAAAGAACTACGTTTTTTGTCAAGGTAAGCTCAGACCTTCAACATCCAAATTCCTTGATGGGCATTTTCATCTTCAGCGAGTACCTGCAGCAAGGAGCAGTGTCCAGAATCCAGTCCCCAAGACACCCTACTGAGATCCACCAGCAATTAACAACCAAATTAAATCCTTTCTATCAGTGGGAGAGGGTCCTGTGTCTCTGGGAAGGGGCAAGGCATGTGGCAGGAGGATGGACAAGCGTGGAAGCATCAAAGCAGACCCAGGGCAGAGCAGATGCCAACACCAGAACTGTACCATGCAGGGAAGACACTCTCTTGCAAGTCTTTTCAGATAGAGCGTGGAGAACCAAGGCACAAAGATTATGAAATCCCATCAGCAGCCTGATGGGATTTCATACTTATGAATCCCATTATGAATAAGTGGGATACCACTTATCTTAAGCACCAGAGCTTTACTTTTCTATATTCCTCTCCTCCAAGCCTGCACCTCCCGCTTCCAGCTCCTGGGTCTCCAAAATCTGGTCCATCAAAGCAAATTATTTGTGTTTCTCTCTGGACAGCAGAGCAGCAGCAGACTCTGTCCTCTGTGTCTCAACCTCCCACCACTTTAGTTTCTCCTCCTCTTCCTCCCAAGCGTGGGAAGCAATAACTAAACCACAACCCCTCCTGTCACCCTTGGGGCACAAAGGGGTCCTCTGTTACTATTTTGGCTCTGCAGAGCCGTTTGCTTGGCCAAACAACCACCAGTGCTCCAGACACGATGAATAAAGGTCCTGGGCTCCCCACTCACCCCAGATAGAAGGAGGACCTGTAGTGGGATATGAAGAGAAGGCTGTAACATCCCAAGTAAGAGATCCAGAACAATCTGTCAGTGGCCATATCTGTCTCAGGGCCAGCCCAACACTAGGAAAAGCCAGGAGGTGGCTAATTTTAGCAGCTCTGCATTCCCTCTCCACCAATGATGACTGTCTGGACAAGATGTCCACACTAACTCTTTTCCTGCCCGGTTTCACAAGAGGAACCCAAGAACTAACCCAGCAGGGCTTAACCCAGGTTAAATCATAGAATTACCTAGGTTGGAAGGGACCTTTCAGATCATCGAGTCCAACCATCGATGTCCCTCATCACCTTCTGTCTCTCTCAAGAGCTGGAGAGCAGAACTGTTGTATCTCAGGTTGAACATTCATGGACAAAGAAAGACTCCAAGCACCAGGCTGAGGAGTGAAGAGGAATCTACTCGGAACTGGAGCCCTTCCAGGCTTCACAGCTCCAGGAGGGATTCCTATCACGAGCAGGGCTGGCAGCGTTTCAGAACGTGCAAGGGAGAAGGCTTTGGTTTGCACTTTTGGGTTACAAAATTGACCGTACGCAAGGAATAATTGGGGAATTGGAGCAAGGCTGAAAGAGGCAGGTGGGGAAATGGCACCAAGGGGGCCAAGGAGAACTCCTACACCACAGGCTGACCAGCCACAGCAGCAAAACCACGAGACACAGGAATTCTCTTGGATTCTCCAAGACCTCCAGGAAACTCACGAAGGATCATCAAACCCTCCACCATCCATCCCACCTTTTAGGGCCAAACACTGATCCCCTGAGCCACACAGACTGTGTTAGAAGCTGTTCTTTGATGTTCAGCCTTGTTATTTCTCAAGTAAATGAGAAACAATGGAGCAAACTCCTTTAATTACCTCTCACCCCTTCCAAAACATTAGAAAACCAAGGAAAAACACTCCTGTGTGGCCTCCCTTCCCTGCTAGGGAGTCCCCAGGAGGTGCTGTGCAGTCAGGTGGATGAGCATTACCAGCTCTGCTACTCTTCCTCCTTTGCACAGGAAGGCAACTGGGAATCCCCAAAATGGAACAGAGTAGACCAAAGTTCTCCAAAAAAGGCAGGTTTGAAAATTACACGTACTTAATCCCATTTTCACATTTGGGAAAGAGCGGACCGTTAACCTCCAGCCCACACGTACCATCAGGCAGAGACCCAGCAGAGCCAGCACAGGGGACACTTGCAGCCACCTGAATTTGGGGACAGAACTGCAACTGATCTGGCATTCATAGGTCAACTCTATGCTTCATTCCTTGCTGGGAGAGGCAGAGCACCTCTCTGTCCACCCTACGGTGGGAGTTCAGAGCATTAGTGGATTTTTCAGTGGGGAAGAGCTCACCCTTCCAAATTTCCCAGTTTCCCAACCCAACTCTGCAGAACCCTGTTGCCAGTCCTGTCCCATCACACAAAAGGAACAAGGCTGGACCACGAGAGCACTTGGACAGCAAAAGCACAGGAAGCTGCGGGGTTTGCACCACAATTCCTGCTAAGCTGGCACTGTCCTTTAAAGAAAATAGCCACAGGCTGCCCAAATTGGGGCTTAGGATGCTTATGAAGACTGAAAACAACCCAGAGCCACTGGGATGAACACAGATAGTGTGAAACCATCTACTAGGAAGGAGGTTTCCTCCTTTCTCCACACTGTTACACCATCACTGCACACACTCCCTCCCCCTTTGCTCCACAAGTTGCCCAGCACTTGTCCCTTCCTTCTTCCAAATGGGGCAAAGGGGCTCAGGAGGTCACGACACAGGGAAATATTTAAGCACAGGGAGTTAGAGATACCGAGGCAGTCTGACCCTGGAGAAATACACATTACTCTTTCCTTTCCACTTCCAGCTCAATCCCAAGCTTACAGCTCCCAAAAACCAGGAGCAGACGGGAGAGCAAGGGGCGTTCTCGGATGAACAGCCCAGGCCAGCCCCTTCTTTCATCAAAACACAGGCTTTTCTGCTCTTACACTGTCTGATTGTTCCTCCAATGTTCCCTTTGCTGTCTCTCCACGTCCTGCAGCGCCGCCTCTCTCCTCTCTCTGCCCCTTCAGACTTTCACCGCTGCCTCATGTGAAGTTGGACGAGGTAAAGAGGCAACAACCCTGAGAAGGACCATCCCCTCCCCTCCCTGTATCTTGCTGGTGGTGAGAACGTGCTCGCCGGGTGGGATCTGCTTCTCTAGATAAGTTTCTTGAGGAACATCCCCATCCTTCCCCTCGGTGCCTTTTATCAAGCCATCTCTTCTCCCAAACTCCCCAAACTTCTGCAGCCAGTTCCCAACCCCGAGGGCCAAAGACAAAAAGCAGGTGGTGTTTGATGTAACCGTAGGGAGGGAGGTTGACTGCTCCACTCACCATCAACATCATCACCATCAACATTTCTGGTTGACAACAGGAAAAACTGTCAGTTCTTTCCCCCTCCCCAAACCACACCTCAGCTCTTCGGGCAGCAAAGATGCCACCCGGATTTGCACCCTGCCAAGGTGGAAGCACTACAGAGAGCACACCATCCCATCCAACTGTCACAAAAGCATAAACCCACCCAATTCTTCTTACCACTCTGCAACCCCAGCCTCAAAACCTCCTCCAGTTCAAGTTCCTGGGACTTCCACAGGGATTCAGAGTCCCTGGACAGGCAGCTCATGCTGTTTACCACCAGTACTGTTTCTACAGCAACAAGAGATGCACAAACATGGACTCAAGGAAACAAAACAGAGAGAAACCCTGACAAAAAGATCCATCTCTACCCCATCAGGGATTCACAGGCTACACTTCCTCACCAGGTTTATCTGAACCACCTCAAATGCCAGCAAGAAATACCAGCGGACAACTATGCATCTTCCTCACCTGGTTCCTGGGAGAGGAAAAAACGGAAAGAAAAAAGAGAAAAAAAAAGGTAAACAAGGAAGATCAGCAAAGAGAAAACTTCAAGTTTATCACATCCCTTTTGGTCTCTCCAGATTAAGCTCCAGGGTTCATGAGCAGAGCTCTTCAAGAAACTCAGTCTCATTCTCTAACACCATCCTGGAGCCTGTGATGTCCCTGTCACACGAGCATGGACAAGTGAAAATCAGCCAGTGTGGTCCAACTGTAGAAGACACAGCACAGAGCATCTCCTAACTGCCTGAGATGCAACATGGAGGTGGCAGAGCATTTGCTCCTGGAGCTGCTACTGGGTACCACTGACATGACCCGAGAGATAGGGAGTTAGAGAGGAAGCAGCACGAAGATGCTCTCACTACTCCTTGGCCCTCAAAAATCAGAAGTCATGAGCATCCTCACCAAGGGAGGTCTGAAGGTGGGAAGCACAGGGAGTTCAGACTGCTGCAGAAAGGGAAGAACCACCCCAAAGTTCCCTACAGCCCCCAAATGGCTGACACCCTACCCCAAGGCCTCCAGAAAAAGGAACAGAGCCTGGACCAGCACAAGCTCTTGTAAAGCAGAGTTTGGTCTGCAGCTCAACCAGCTGGAGACCATCCCAGAGGGAAGGCAACTGGTTTCAGATTTTATTGACAGGCCTTCTGCTGATGCATCTGTACAACTGCAGTCACAGACAGCTTCTGAGCTGCAGCTGAAATGGTCAAAACCCATTTTCCAGAGGCATATGCCTATCTGCTACTCTCTGTTCCCTCCCAGGTTTGTTCTGTTTGACCCTCACCCCAAGATCAATTCCTGAGATACCAGGTTCTCCAAGCCAACTGGAGATAACTTCTCCAGTTTTGAGATACACTCTCCCCACCCTTCTTGCCTCCCAGTGCTTTTGACAGCTTAATATCTTTGATATCTAATTATAGGTCCTGACGTCCTACCGCAGGGTTTGCTCTTCCAGTTGGCTCTTTTGCTTTTCCCAAGGCAACCAAGCGAGATCCTTCTCTGCTCTCATCTCTCCCCTCCACCAAGAACGGGCAGGACATCCAGAGTAAGGCAGATCTGCTCATCTCCCAAAACTCCTGTTGGCTGAGCACGCCATGTTCCCAACCAGCTCCTGTTTCCACACTTTCCACAGCTGTATGACCACATGCAGTGATTGAGCATGGTGTGCCACGTTCCTCCTCACCTCCTACCTCTTCCACTTGCCTTTAACCTCTCCCACCCAAATAAAAGCAGGTCAGGAGTCGTGTAGGAAAGCCTGTGAACTAACAAGTCAACTCCAGCAGCAAACCAAGCTTTCCAGAGCTCGGGCTGTCCCACTCAGAGCTCACCCATCATCTTCTCCTCTGGAATCAGCAACACTCTTCCACCAGCAGCACCAGACATCTCAGCCTGAAGACAAGTAATTGCTTTCCCTCATACATTTTTGGAGGACAGTTAGTGCACTGCCTTGTTTCTCCACCTTCTGAGCACACCACCACATCCCCCATTTCTCTGCCAGTGACCTGCAGACCCCCGTCTGGGTGCCCCCTGTCTTAATTAGCCAACAATTAAAAAAAAAAAATAGCACTGAGGGTATGGGGACTGCTCTCCTAACTTGTTAGTGTCACCTCCGGCTGGAATAACCCTTTGAAAAATTATTCCTGCTCATTAACACGAGACATAAATGCAACTTGCAAATATGGTTTGGTAACTCAGGAGTAACTTCAAAGTGTTCACTCAAGGCACAGTATGAAGCCACCAGAGATAGAGATGTTCACCCTCCCCCGTGGTCCTCTCTGCTGACACAGAACATCAGCCAGTTGGTTTTGGGGATGTATTCTCCCAGGGAGCACCAAGGTCTCGCATCTCTCAGGATCCAAACCCTCCCAGGGATTGCTAAAGCTTCCCAAGGAGAGCCTTCAGCTGCTGTGAGCTTCCACCAAAGGGCTGCCCAGACCAAACCTGAACAGTCCCTAAATTATTTAGAGCTCATTTATTACACCTGGGTCATTTGGAATGAGTCATTTGTAGTGTCTGCAGTTCAAGGCAGAGGCATGAGGGAGAGATTAATTACCCTACTAGCACAGGTCCTGTCTAGCCAAGGAAATTGAGGTGTGACCAGCAGACCAGTGACACTTGGCCGGTCAGGGTTACACACAGGGGACGTAGCAGACAAAAAGGGGGGAGCATCACTTGACAGGGCCACCAGTGCCAAATTTTAAACTGAGGGGCCATGTACAGCCACCCGGGTTCCAGTCCTAAGTGCACGTGGCTTGTCCCACACCTCAGTGTTGTGGGAACTACAACCAGTAGGGTTCACACCAGGACACACGGACGAGTCCCAGGTCAATGGACCAGCCCTGGAAAAGCCAGTGTCCTGCTGGATACTGGCCTCTGTCAAACACACCAAGATCTGAGGATGACAAATGCCACCAACCGCAATGGGATCTTTATCTGGTAGCGAGCAGCACCTCAAGAAGGACAAACAAGAAGTCAGGCAGAACCTGACTGGTTTTAACTGGTTGTATCCCACTGCTGGGATAGAGTGAGCCGCTCAAGAGAGAGCAAGGGCAGCCACTTGGCCAGAAAATAGCCAAGAGGGGAAAATAGCCATGTCCTCCACTATCCTACCAGCCACGAGCAGTCCTGCCAGCCCACAGCCTGCTCCCTCTCTCAGCTTGGTGGTGTGAGGATAAAGGCTGGAACTTTGTCACAAGTGTCACACAAACACTTGCACGTGGGCCTTTCCTGGCCAGCGGGTTGCATCCTGCATTTGACATCACCTCATCCTGCAGAAAGAGTTTGGTATCATGGACAGGAACAACTTGGAAGCCACAAGATGAGAGCTGCTGTGACTCTGGTCACATTTCAGAGCTGGCCTTGCCATCCCTGGTGCCACTCCACACCACAGGACACGGGGCTGCAAGAGAAACCTTTTTCTCCACCCTCCCCAAACTTCATCCCTCAGCTGATGACTCCACAGACTGCAAAGCTCAAGTGAACTCTCGCCCGGGGGAAGAGCGTGGACACTGACATGTAAAGACAAGTTTGCTCACTGCTGTTTACAAGGAGAGGCCTCAGGTTTTGGCTGGTGGGGACAGGCAGAGGCCTCCTCTCAAATTTCAAGTGAGGATCTGACCAGAGGGCAGGGAAGGGCTAAGGCAGGACACGGACTGCCCCAAGCGATGGGAGAAACAGCATTTCACATTCTGCCTCTCCCCCCTCACCTCCCAGAGCACAGATGGCAGGTCTCCTCCTCCACTGGCCCGTTTCCCTTCACAGGTGTCACCCCAGATCTCCATCTACACAAACAAGGATGTCACTGCACCCCAGCCCCGTGGAGCACCCCAAGGGAAGGTGCAGCTCCACCGCAGGCTCTCTCCAGCAGCAGAGCCAGTAGAAGAGGTTCCTACCCCACCTCATCTCAGGCTGCCACCTCTCCAGTCCCACCAGGTCTGCTGGTGGGACTGCCAGGCTCACAGGTGACAATTTGGGTTAGATGCCCAACTTTTATCTAGGGCATGATCCACCATCTCCCGAAGCAGCGTTCGGCTCAGGGGCATCAGCTCCCGAGGCGCTGACAGAGGGAGGGAACCTCCAAAACCAGCTCTGCCACACCAGCAATCCCAACTGGGAACCACACCCCGAGATACAGACTGCTGACTCGACAGAGAGATCACAACCAGCAGGGTTTGTCCTTAGGATGGTGGCCCCATCTCACACTATGCTCCTCAAACCATCCCGACGTGATCCAACACCGCTGCCCTACACACCTCACCTGGACCATGGTCACCAAAACAGTGCTTCAGTGCTAATCCCAACTGGGAACTCACCAAGTCCTACTGGTCTTGGTTCACAGCAGAATTAGCCCTGGAGCAGACAGAAGGTGAGATTTCCTCTTGCTTTCCAGCACCCAGGAATACTCAATGACTCCCAGGACTGGTAGCACATCCCGTTGAGGAACCCTCCGGCAGCTCCACAGATTCCCACGGACCTGGAGGGGTGTAGCAGCTTTGTGCACAGTAAAAAAAGTAAATTATTTCTCACTGGAATAAGAGAGAAATCTTCACTCTGTGTTGCGACAGTAAGATGGGAACACCTCCCCTCGAGCAGGCCAAGCACATCCTTGGGTCGTGCCACCTCTGTCTTGAAGAAGCCCAGGCTCCAGCTCCAGGTGCCAGCGTGCCCTTGTCCTCCTCCTGGGGAGCTGAGGAGCTTGGTGTGACCCAGGTTGGGTGCAACCACCCAGTGACAGGCAGCAGAAAACATTCAAGTCTCAGAGAGGGACCGTGGCATTGTCAGTGCCAGGGCTGGACTGTCACCGGGGCCACAGGACACAATAGACCATTTCAGCTCCTCCACTGAGGAGCAGCACAACATCCCAGAAAGCCAGCACCTCAAACCCCAAAGTTCTGCCTCATAAAGCTGAGGAGCAGCAAGATAGAAGCTGACCTAAAAGAAAACTACTCAGCAGTGCCTGAGAAGTCCCATCCTTGGCTACTCACGGCGCAGGGAGGAGCAGATGAAACATCCCTTCACCCACTGTTGTGTCCCCGACCTGTGACAGCCTCCCAGAGTTGGGACACAGCTTCTTCCACAGACTAATTGTTTCGGGTGGGTGCTGGACATCCTCCCAACGACACCCCTGCGACCAAAACCAACTCACCCAGGCCTTTATAATCCCGAGAGCCAGGGATGTAGAGCCTGATCTAAGAAGCAAGCACAGTTAGAGCAGCGTGACCCACCACCAAACTCCAGCAGGAGGGTGATTAGATCTGAAGCAGAGGTGAGTTTCTCCTCACCACCCAGTTCTTTCACCAACACCAGCAAATCCACTCAGAAAACATACATAAATCAGATTTTTGTGGAGCCAGAGGAAGGTAACAGTATTGATCACTAAATAAAATAACACAAAACGCTCAAGATTTCCTTTGCATCCTGATGGAAGTTGGTCAGGATTTAAGGTTTTAAGGCCAGGGTGACACATGGAAAGATGCAGTTGGTGTAATTAACCCTGGCACACCAGATTGCAGGCTTATCTCACCATCTCGGGCTACTGGTACCATCAAACCACACTATTTGCACATGCAATTAATTCAGCTCCTTCACTGCTTCAAACTCTTCTGGTCAAGGTTGTTCAGCTGGTAGGACTGCTATCACACTTGGATTTATTATTTTTTTAAAATATATTTCTTCTTTCACTATCACACCCACATGGATGCCCAGTCACACAGCAGAAACACAGCTTGCAGGAGCAGAAACATACTGCACTGTAGTACAGAAACTACCTGTTTCCCTCCCTAGAACTTTTAATGTAGGCATATTAAAACCAACTCCCAAAACCAAGGGATTTGAATATCCCACTCCCACGTGGAAGTCGTAGTCAGCACTTTTGTCTTCCCAGATAATTCACCCGTGATGCCTTGCTCTGCAAGGGCCAGAAACTCCCTGAGAGAATGGCTCTCCACATTTCAAAGCACGCATCTTGGGGGGGAAAAAAAGAAAAAAATCTAATCTTTTTAAGGTACTTCAACAAGGGAGCTTCACTAACACAGCCAAAGAGCGTTAAGGAGCTGGAAGTTCCCAGGAAAAGCAAAAAACAGGAGGCATGACCTAAGCCTCACCTACTACACAGGGGTCATGCCACCTCTTCTCAGCTACAGGCCAGCAGAGACAACACACACATGAAGCTACAAAAGCCCAGGTGAGCTTCATCCTCTCCTTGTTGCCCACATGCCTTCCCGAGTCCCTTAAGTACGTAGCTCATCACCCTGCAGCCATTTATCCAGCTTAGCACATTCTGCTGGAGCCCAGGCCACCTACACTGGGACAGCAACCCTTCCTGATGATTTTTATTCAGGAGATTATAAGCATTTTAAAACCAGTAAGTTGCTGGCCGTGAAGCAAGTGACGTCCCCTTTCACCTGCCTCATCTTTTCCAGACATTTTGGGTTATTTCAGCTGGTCGAAGTGCATCTAAGATCATAGTTTAATCAAAATCTGAAGCCAGCATTGCCTCCCAGAGAAGCCATCATGCCACCCTGACTGAAAGAGTCACTCTCCAGACAAACCAGCACCAGCATGTTGTGGGACCAAGCGTTTCAGGATGAGGTAGCACTGCTGCTTGTGGCAGCTTTGTCACCTTAAAGCATCCACCAAAGCACTTGTGAAGGCCCACAGATGTAGTGCAGTTTGTTTGTTTGGGTGTTTTTTCTCTAAGCACCCTCTCAAACAGCAAACAAAGATTAAAAATCACTTCAAATCAGAGTCACTTCGGGTTCCCAAAGAGGACTAAGGCGGATGACTATAAAGTATAGAGGCCTGTCACCAAAATTATCTAGTGTGAGAATCCTCTCTGCACAAAGTAAACATGCAACAGACACCAAGAAGCACCACAAAAAGAGCACACCTTCAGTAAACCGGGTGTTTGGACAAACCAGAACCTGGGCAGCATTCTCCTCTCTTCTGGAATAACCATTTTTACCCTCACTAGAGAGTTTTTGTCCTTTGGCCACCTACAAGGCGTGTGGTGACTATCAACCCCCAGCCTCCTTTCTATGGTCAGGCACCCAGCAGCAAGATCTGCCCGCTCTCGAGGGCAAAGCTTAACACCAAGTCCACCCTGCCCCACACCAAATGATTTCAGAGTATTAAAGGATAAGGATTTACCCTCAAAGGCAGCACCTTGAAGGTGTGGGTACACACAGTGTCGTGACTAAGAGAGGAACTCCCATCACAGCTTCAGCTATCACAGACCTGACGCTCACCCTTCCCAGGGGGGGTTAAAACCACCTCAAAAACTACATGAAACCAACCCACAGGAGACACAGCAGCTTCCCTCCTTGCCCAGGATCTCCAGGAATATCATCTCAGACTCTCAAACTGCTCAGGGGTACAGCCCAACTTGCAGACCACAAACAGCAGCACAAACACCAGAGGAGCCAGAGCTCCTGACAGGACCTAACAAGGACCCGAATTCGGAAGCAGCTCTCCCCCCTCCCCGAAAGAGACGCAGGCACAGGGACACAGGCACAACTAAATCTGAACCTGAAGCTGGTTTTCTCCAATTTCGCAGCACACTTAAATCAAATCCAGGCCAACATGATGGTAACACACACTATTTCAGCTTCTTTGCTTGTAACAAACACATGGAGAAAACCTGCCGTGCCAGAAACTACACCAACGCTCAGTTCAGGTTTCTATCCAGCAGCTTCACAAAGCACCTCAGGTCCCAACCCTCCCCTCTTCCAGAGTTCAGTAGCCAAGTGCCCTCTTCGTTAGGGCAAACTTTGTGACACCAACAGGACCCACGAAGCCATCTAAGCCACCGCCAGCTGAGCTAACGCCTCTGGGCAGGCCGCAGAGATCCATCACAACGCTTTTTTTGGGGGGCTGTTTAAACCTGTTGACAGTAAAAGCCTTTTCTTTCTTCCGTTGCAACAGAACCAAGAAGAGACTTTGGTTGTTCAGGGCCAATACTGACCAGTCTTTGGCTGTAACGGATCCTTTCTTCCTCGGGCTCCATCTCCGACTCTTCTGAAGAGAGTGAGAAGGACACTCCAGGACTGCTGTCTTCCTCCTCTTCCTCCTTCGAAGGCAGAGGGAAACAGTGAAGCAGGGCACACAGATACAAAACGCCCACATCCCTCCCTTTCTTCGCTCATTTGGAGGTTGATTCCACACCACTGTGGAATCGAAGGCAGCGGATGAACCCACCTCAACTTTTAATGCTCCCATTCTAACTTTAGGCATGACCTCGGCTAAATGACTTCACCAGCTGTCCTGAAACACAACATGAGCTCCAGGTCTGGGATGAGGAAAAGGCCTCCCTTCCCTACCACCACCAGCACAAGCGGCAGCTCCTTCGGCTCACAGCGGGATAGGAATCAGGTGAGTTGCTGTCAAACGCCCGACAGAGGTCGGGGAGCAGCTTGGTTTCCCCAAAATATAAGGTTATAAATGAGAGAACCAACTGCTCCTAACAACCCAATTGCCGTGATTCCAATACTTTGGCACTCGGGAGAAGTTTCACGGGTGCAGGACACCTCCAACAGGGAAGGTGTATGGGATCTCTCCTACACACAGAGCTGAGGGTGGGGGACAAACTCCTGCCTGGAGAAGACCTAGAAGCTCAGATCCCCAAACCTGCCACCTTGTGACACCGGGCAATAAAAAACAAACCAAACCAAACAACAAACCTCCCAAGGTGTCGGATAGCACCTAAACTTTTAAAAATTTTTTTTTTCCTCCCCCTTCTTAAAGGAACGTAATGAAACCAAAGCCTGTGTCTGTCCCTGCTCTTAATCCCTAGGAGTGTGTCTACACCAGACCTTCGGGGGAGGAACCCAAAACCTTACAGAACCGCTACCGGAGCCGGGGGAGGTGTTTCACCCCCTTCTTCCCCGACCCTCCCTCCCAGCAGGGTCTGACAGCGGAGCCTCGTCGAGCCCCGACGGCACCATCTCCCCCAGCAC
>JAOWAV010000036.1:63990617-64026761 GCA_028571045.1 Scolopax bukidnonensis | reverse complement strand
GCCTCCTTGTGTGCTGTTGGGGGGCCTCTGTTGGCATCCCAGGTGCAGGGAGTGGGTGTATGATGAGGCCTGGTGTGGCAGAAGAAGGGAAGGGCATGATGAGGAGTTGTTCTGTACCCAAGGAATGATGTGGAGAAGAAGGGGCATTTAGGCCATGGGACTGTCAGGGACCTTCCAAGAGAGTCATTGGGTTTGTTTGATCTATGGAGAGCCTCTGAAGAATAATCCAAAGACTGAAGGCAGGAGACAGCTCCTGCAGAAAGACAGTGTAGCTGTCATCACCCTGAAGAGTGTCATTTTGTTGAGCTCAGAGGAGCCGTTCTCTGAATGTATTTAACCAGAATTTTGCTAAGTTTAATTAGTTTGATAGAACAAAAAATCTCCTACTCCTACCTCAACAGCTTCACTCTGGTCATTAGCTTCTCTTCTTGACAAAGGTACAGAATCACAGAATCCCAGAATCACCTAGGTTGGCAGGTGATTCTTTCAAGATCATCTAGTCCAACTAGTTAAAAAAAAAACCCAAACAAAAAACCAACACATACCGCCCACAAATGAACAAAAGAAAAAATACCCACACAAACACCACCCCACACCCAAAAGAACACCACCCCAACACTTATCCATATCTCTGAGCACCATGTCAACTTGTTTCTTGAATACCTCCTGGGATGGTGCCTCAACCACCTCCCTGGGCAGCCCATTCCAATGCCTGACAACCCTTTCAGTAAAGAAATATTTCTTAATATCTAGTCTGGTGCAACTTGAAGCTATTACCCCTTGTCCTATCATCTGTGACCCGGGAGAAGAGACCGACCCCCGCCTCTCTACAGCCTCCTTTCAGGTACATTTCCGTTTGGATGCCATAAAATTTTCTGCTTTGTTTTCTAAACTTTCCAAATCCCTGTGCTGTTCAATGCCAGCAGAGAGGGCAGTGGCACTTTCCTACTGCAAGTGGAAACATCAGAATAATATTATTTCTACTTTGAAGTTTGTTCTAATTTTGATTTTGTAAATAGCAATAGCTATTCAAATCAAACACAACTTAGAATTGGACCAAGTCCTTTATCTATAGCTTCCTGGCCATGGGCAGTTGCTTTGACATATTGTATACTTCTGGCCCTGGTACGAATAAGTGACTATGTTTTCCACAGTTAAACTTTTAAAGTATACAGCCTGTAGGACCTAAAGTGGGGTTTCTGTTACATACTTCGGGTCTCAGCAGCAAGGCCTGCAAAAGTCTGTTTCATAGAATCATAGAATGGTTTGGGTTGGAAGGGACCTTAAAGATCATCAAGTTCCAACCACCTTGCCTTGGGCGGGGACACCTTCCATTAGACCAGGTCTCTCAAGCCCCATCCAGCCTGGCCTTGAACACCTCCAGGGATGGGTTTGCCCTGTTGTACCTCCTTTGCTCTTCTTTGTGCCCTGTCCCAAGTTGCTGTATGTGTTGTTGGCTGTGAGCTGGTGCAACACCTAAATAGTGCAAAAGATAGCTGTCTAGAATGGCTTGTCCCTTGTGCTGTCCCCTGACTCTCCTTTTCCAAAGAGGTCATAGCCTTCTCTTACTAACTGCTGCCTCTTCCTTCCTGTGGCATGAAACCACATCTCCATGAAAGGTGCAAGAGGAGGAATTTGGCAGCTGATGCTGGAGACTGCTGTGAGGGGAAGATTGCTCCTTTGTGGTGTGTGTGAGGTAGACCGGGGTGAGAAGTGGGCTGGTTGTTGTAGAATCTCTTGGAATGGAGAATGGGGTGGCTGCTTGAAGGGGAGGATGGAGATAACTCCTAGGTGACAGAGGCCTGGTAAAGGGAACCACATCAAAGTACCAGAAAGTCCTTCACTCTCCTGCATGTGGTGAAAAACTGGACCATTTCTGAAGCATCCACATGCCCATCCACTTCCCTTCCTGCAGGCCATAATTGCTCTGCAGAAATACTAACTGTAATGTGTGTACCTTCTGCTGAAATCAATGAGAAAATGAAGTTGATTTCAGACTCCAGTGTCTAGGAACTCCTCAGTGGAGTGGAGATGGGGCTGCTGTCCTTGGGGAACAGGTGACATCATCTGTCACAGGCACCACATGCCACTGGCACATGGACCATGTTGAGGATCACACTCAATGTTTATGGCCTGAGCTGCCTGTCTCCTTTCAGCTGTCCCCCAGGAGGCAGAAACATGGGCTTTTTTCAGGGTGCTCATGGTCCCTGAGGAAGGTACCTTTCTCATGACCATCTTCTGGATGCTCTGACATCCTTCCAGAGAGATACCGAGCAACTTGGAGAACAAAAGTAGTTGAGACGCTGGGGACATTCTCCCTGGCAGGCTGGACTGACTGGCTTGGGGTGAGTTCAGGGTGGAAAAGCCTTCAAATGATCCCCTTGCAGATGTTATCACTGACTTCTGGACCACAGGAAATACACTGCAAGTATCTGGCAGACGCCACCCCTAAGAGTTCCCTTCTTTTACCATGGATGATTGAGGGGGGCTGCTACAGTGGTTCATATGCAGGCAGCACCTTTTGAGTGTCTGTGGTTGGATGTAAAGTGTTGACATTAATGTGATGTGTAAAATGCACTCACTTTAAATGCTGCATGTCTTCATGATGGGTGTGTTTAAAGACAAACTGACAGGATGGAAAGTTTTTCCCAGTTTATGTCTGTATGTTCTTATCAGTTGAAGGCTTCTTCTAAGCACAGTCATTCTTTAAAATACAAATTGTTTTCCTTAAAATAAAAAAGACATTTTTAATAATAACGTAAATGTTTCAGTTCTCCCAATGATAGTCATTACAGATATTAAAAGGTAAACATTTCTAACATGTTTTCTGATAAATGGATGCTCTCATCCCCTCAACAGTAAAAGCTAGAAGGAGAAAACCTTAAAAAAAAAAATTGATGGCATAGACCTAATCTGAATCAACCATATGTACATTGCCGAACGATAGCATTAAAAATTAAAGAATAATAGAAATGGACCTCAAATTTCAGCTTTCAGGAATTGTAAACAGGAAGCAAAAAGCAACTACAGACATCAGGGTGAACCACTGTTTTTTTATGTGGTGCATTTCAAAATTAATAAAAAACAAACAAACAGGGAAAAAAAACACAGTAGAAGAGTGCAGTTTCCCATTAGGGAAATACTTGCAGATGAAGACATGAAGAATAAATCTGTAAGATTTCTCAAAAAAATTACCTGTATTGACCTTTTCTGTTAATTTAGGTTAAAAGACCAAATGTTATGTGGTCCAACACTTCAAATAATCACATCTTGCATCTCAAGGGATTGGGTCTAGAGAGTAATTTCCTTGCAAATTGTGGTGTTTATTCACCTTTCTTCTCCTTCTTATTTCTTTCCCTGTCCTTGAATGTATTTCATGTTGATGGAGGAGATGTTAGAAGGTTCTTATCATCTGTCCTTCTTAAAGGAAGAAATTAGAACTCAATGCATGCAGTAGTTAGGTGCTGATACTCTGTCCTGCACTGGAGGAAGCTAAATTAATATGCAATTCCAGCCCTATATTTCTTTGAAACACCAGAAAAGGGAGCATGCGACTCAGTGCGTAAATCATAGAACAGTTAGAGTTGGGGGGGACCTTAAAGATCATCCAGTTCCAACCCCCTGCCCCGGGCAGGGACACCTCCCACCAGTCCAGGTTGCTCAAAGCCCCATCCAGCCTGGCCTTGAACCCCTCCAAGGATGGGGCAGCCACAGCTTCTCTGGGCAACCTAGACCAGTGTCTCACCACGCTCAAAGAATTTCTTTCTAGTAGCTAATCTCAATCTCCTCTCTTTAATTTAAAACCATTCCCCTTCATCCTATCACTACATTCCCTTATAAAGAGTCCCTCCCCATCTCTCCTGTAAGGTAGGGGCTGGAGCCTTTTCCTGCTACATCACAAATATATGGTGTGGAAACCTCCCTGGTTAACAGAAGAAAGGAACTTCTAGGGCATGAACGGTTTCATCTGAAATGCTCACATTAGGAAGCAAAGAATCGTGTACTCTGTGAGCTGCAAAAGGTTCCATGTGCTGCTGATATACAGGTGTTTGAAATTGAGAGAGGTATAGACCCTCCTTGTGGCAATTTTGTGGCTCATTTCAATGAGAGGATGGGTTCCCATCTCATTTTCAGACATTTGAGTAAAAAGTGACTGATAATTTATGAATTTGATATTGTTGTGCTCTAAAATGCAGAGATTTATTGAGTGAGCCACAAATTCAGACACCAAGACATCTCACCTTATCAAATTGAAATTATGGCCACTGAAAAGAAAAAAGCACTTCTAATAATGTGGCCTTAACACAAGGCAGATAAATTATGTGTCCACGTGCTTATGTGTTTTTACCGAACACATATGGAACTTAAAATAACTAGCTAAAAGGTAGAAGTCTATAATGAAGATGCCAAAGGTTAGGTGAGATAAACCTTCACCAGAGTTCTTTGATGCTGTAAACTATCATCCCTCAGCTCCAGACCAGTGCTACTGTGTTAGGCACAGCAGGGTACTAGGAGGACATGGTCATTGTGTCACGGGTTTCCCGTTCGTCTTTGTCATCTGCTGAATCTTCAAAGGCTCTCTGGAACGCCAGCTTGAGGGTGAACTTGATTCTCCGATCACTATAGCTCCCCACAAGGAAGTAGATGACAGGGTTGAGACTGCTGTTCACACAGGACAGCACAAAGCCTATCTCCGGGGAGTAAAGGAATTTGTAGCCCAAGAAGTCAAAGAGGATCAGGACGCTCAGTGGCACAGCAAAAATGAGGAAGAAGAGGATGGTGAGCATGATGACAGTGAAGAGCCTGCCTGTTCGGATGTTTTGGGAGCTGCACTTGACTCTGAGGAAGAGGGTCAGGCTGAAGAGCAGCATGAGAGGCGTGCAGAAGATGAAGTCCAAGGCTCCGATGGTGATGAGCACGAGCTGGCAGCTCTTGGCAGAGGGGCGAAGGGTACACAAAACATACCCCAGTGTGTTCAGTAGGAAGGAGAGACTCCAGAGCAGGCCGGAGATGATGCCAGACAAGAGTCTTGGGCGGTGGCTTCGGCACCAGATGGGACAAAGCACAGACAGGCACCGCTCAATGCTGATGGCGGTGAGGAGATACAAGCCGGTCCCATACATGAAAAGGTCCAGGAAGAGGAATATCCCAAACTGCACCCCCACGTTGAACTGCATCAGGTACTGAACTGTCTCAATGGCGATGCAGAGGAGATACCCAAAGTCGGCAGCAGCCAGGTTCAGGATGTAGACCGTGAAGTGGTTTCTCCGGATGCGGAAGCCAAGGTACCAAAGGACCATGCCATTTCCCACCATCCCACAGGCAGCGCTGATGAGGCAGAAGCTCTCCATGAATTTGAGGACAGCATATGATGCCTCTGGCTTTCCCACAGCCCCACTGTGATTCGTCCCATGAGCCTGGCTGGCTGCAGTTGGAAGGAAGATCGATGTAGATGAAAAATTCATAATGAGGGATTTCAGAGAGACCTGTAAGCAGAGAGGAAAGAGGTGATAACTCCAGTGTCACTTTCCCTCTTGGTGACCTGGTGGTGGTTCTGGATTTGTTCCAGTTCTTTGTCACCAGAGGTTGATGTAGGGAGGGATTGCCCAGTTTGGGCTCTGAGCACAGAGTGTTGTTCAAAGGCCAAGTATCTAAGGCCAAATTCTACATGACATGTAGAAAAGATTAGATTGCAGTGTGTTTCTCCCTTTATAAAATTAATTTCTAGAGGGTCCTTTTTGAAGTCAGCATTGACAAATTAACAAGCAATTATAGCTTAGATTAATCACGTCCGAAAAGTACCTCTTGCCTGAATATAAAAAAGAACCTGCCTGTCTTTGCCCACTGCAGCTACGTTGCAGAGTGCCAGCTTCAGCACTTCAGAGAGGATCCTTCAGAGAGGATTAGTGCGTGGCCAGATGAAGTTGGCTGAGGTGAATTCCACCCTCAACTTCACCAAGGCTTTGCAGGATGTGAAACCTTTAGGGGTGAGCGAAACCAGGGAGCTTCTGGCACTGCACCATACTCTTCTGTAGGAAGCTGGATGATTCCATCCTCGGCTGCTACTGGACCTTGAGTGCTTCTATCATTAAGACTTTAGAGATGGTTGGTCTCTAAAGAAAGAATTTCAGTACATATTGAGAGGAACTAAGGAAAACAACCCCTGTCATCTCATTTAGAATGCTCAGAATCTCTGTTGCAATGCAGTTTCACAACAGGAACAGGCCTTGGTTCAAACTCACCTTCTCTTTCCTCATCTGGGTCGAGCAGCGTACTGCCTGACCAACGTCAGCAAGGCTGCCTCTTCCCTGAGCGTCTGCAGCAAGCAAATTGAGAAGATACAGCCTGATGACTCTGCTCACTTCCTCGCTACCTGCTTCTGGGGTGGCAGCGAATTGTCAGACCTTGATTCACAATAGCAAGCAGCTGGAGCAGCATCTAATTCTGTGAACCAAGGCTGATGGGAGGAGAAAGGCGAAGCCAGTGGTTAAATGGTTCCTAGAAGTTCTAGATGGTTCTAGATAGTTAGAAGTTCCTAAATGGTTCTAGAAGGCCTTAGAAGGCCTTCTTCTATAGGCTTCCTAGCCTTTAGAAGACCCAGTGTAGACTAACCTCTGCCACAAGCTATCTGAAGCAAATTTCCAATTGATTTGAAGAGGACACAAACATTTGAGCGTCACTTAAGCTCTCTCTGAGCCCACTCCAGCCTTCTGACCAGGCTGTTTTAGGAAAGCAGCTCCTCTACTTCCCTTCACCTCCAGAAGGTGATTGACCCCATCCTCCAGAAGCATGTTTTTCTCCAACAGGCATTCAGGGAATCACAGGCAATCAGCTAACAACTTAAGGTTGTCAAGCGTATTTCCTAATGTTAAATGACATTGTCCTGTGCCATTGATCATATTGCCAGGTACAGATATGGCTGTAATGGACACCGTGTGGATAAATGGCAAAACATCAATAATTTTACCTTCCACTGTGACGCAAGTGAAAGAATCCTTCTCTGACTTCTGTAGACCATGGAAAAGAATACTGAAAAAAGTCACAGTTCTTTATATTCATTTGTGACCTTGACCATTTATGATCATTCATTTATGACAGATTTCTTCTTGTCTCCAAGTCACATTCATGTCTCCAAGACATTCAGGATGTGAGTCTACTTTCTTAACGAAACTAATTAATGAAAGGTTGCACCAAACAGCAGCAGGCTGAGTCTAGGTCATCTTCTTCTCTCTTGAGATTAAACATCCTTCCGGTGATTTGCATACTGACTACCGTCTATTTCTTGTGGCAGATGTCAATCTAAACCACTTTGACACCACAAAGACATTTTAGACTAGGGACACAAAGTTACGATGTCGTATTTTTTGACTAATCTTGAACGATCATTTAAGACCAAACCTGCTAATCCTAAGTCTCTGAATAATGGTATCTTGTATCGAAGAGGTGCATTTAGAGCAATTCAATAGCACTAGGTCAAGGAAAAGCATCCCCAGAATGAAGCTCTCCTTTTCTTGAAAATGATCAAGACATTTTCTTACCTATAGCCAATTTCTAACCAGCAGAAGAATGTTGGATCTCCTTTCCTTCCAATTTTTTTCCTCCTTCCTTCCCCTCACCATCTCTCCAAAAGCACAACAGAAAGCATTAGACAAAGTGCAATGACAAAGATAACATCTAGAATTTTCTCACCTTTTTGCAGATTCCTTGGAATTTCAGTGACTAATTGGGAGCAGTCGGCTGGTGTGGGTCCTCTGGGTACAATTGTCAGCTGAGTTCTGTGACATAGGGTCCAGAGAAAATCCTTGTGTCGTAATGTAGCACTGGGCTAGTTGGACACTGTTTAAAAAGCCATGGTCTTTTCAACGTGACATCCGACAGCCAGCCAATCACTCTCTTGGGGAAATAGCGGGGTTAGATTAGAACCACTTCCCCCTTCCTTCTTTCTACAGAACCTATCGCTGTCATGTTTCTACTTCTGCCTTCTTCAGCCAGTCTGACAATACAAAGAAAACAAGAACGGACTGTGCAAAATTATACCTTTCCCCTTGAACCGATGCTTTGTTTCCTGCTCCTGTCCCTGAGCTCCCCTGGTTTCATAGACCTTGAAGAAGATGCTTTAAGGCTGCTGAGGGTCACACAGATTAAGAAATGGTCTTCCATAATGCCTGCTGACAGTTTCACAACATCCCGCAGCACAACTTCTCATTCCCCAAGAGCCTGTTGTCCCTGCTAAACTGGCCTGAACATCCCCATCACCACTGAGTGGCCTCTTCTGACCCAAAGACTCTCCAACTGCAAGTTACCATTCTTCTTAGTCCCTACTGCTTCACACAACCTTTCCTGGAGGAGAGTCAGCCCAACCTCCATAGCCTTACCCCACACCTCAGAAGCTACAACTGCCCAATCTCTGCTTGTGCTGCCTTTGATACCCATTGCTTGCTTCTGATGTCAGGACATCAGAACACAACTTTCAAGGCAACTTCACACCCCACAGTATCATCACCTGCCACTTCACACTGTCTTTCAGCACAGTCCTTCACCACGCTTCCCATTTCACAAGATCCCTCCAGACAGCCTCCAGTCTCATGCCTCCTATTTCCAGTTTCACAATCTCCTCTCCCCAAACAGCACCTCAGCCCCATCCTTCCCACCATCAAATTCACACCTCTTCACCACCTCACCTCTTTGTCAAGACAGACCCTTGCCAGCATTTGCACCTCACTCATCTTCTCACCATGCACAGTCCTTCTATGTGTATGAGCTACCACCACCACAGTGTCCAGATCCACCTGCCAAAGTAAGTGGAGTGAAAATGGAGAAAACACCTTTCCTTTCTTTCCTGGAAGCAAGCACGTCTTTAGAGGGAACTATTTTGCAACAGGAGATACCAGTGACTGTTATTTTGGGCTTGTGCATTAGGACACTTTTGCTAGTCCATTGGGCTAGGGAAACAAAAGGACATGAGTATGACGCTGGCCAAATTGCTGCCATGTGTGTCAGTGGGTACCAAAACGGGCAGATCTGTCCCAAATGAGCTGAGCAGGCGAGATGCCCGGTGGTTCATCTCTAGCTGCTTCTGTCATTTTTTGTTCCTCTTCCTTTCCCAAAGATTGTAAGACTGTTTTTACTTTCTTACCCAATACTCTGTTTCCTATAGTGACTACTCTTAACCGTTATTAGCCTGGACAGGACTTCAGGCTCCAGGACTATTTTCATCCAGAGCAGTATTTAACCTCCTCGTTAATTTGGGGATTTTCATGTGCACTGCATAGATCATTGGGATTCCATGTCAGGAGATGGTTAGATTACCTTGGTTGTTATTGGACCATTCCAAATTTCAAGAAATGTCAACAAAGTAACAGGTAGTGGATGAAATTACTTGTTTATAGACACCCATAAGTAAGAAGCTAAAAGTACACAGTAAACTTCAGAACAGTGATGAGTCTGAGATGAACTGATCCATGAATTGGCATATCCATTTACTTTATTGTGTTTCATTTCATAGATTCTTCTTTGGCTGCATAATTTTAAAGTTAAGAAACATGAAGCTCGTCTTGACAGCCAGAATGCATAGGATCAGGATGGGTTTTGTTGGAAGGCACCTTTAAAGACCATTGAGTTCCAACCCCCTACCATGGGCAGGGACACCTCCCACCAAACCAGGTTGCTCCAAGCCCCATCCAACTTGGCCTTAAACCCCTCCAGGGATGGGGCAGCCACAGCTTCTCTGGGCAACCTGGGCCCAGTGTCTCACCGCATTCATCATTTCTTCCATGTGTCCAATATAATTTCTTTCTTTGTCCAATCTAGATTTCTTCTTTCTCAGTTTAAAACCACTGCCCCTTGTCTTGTCTTGTCACTATAGGCCTTGTTGAAGAGCCTTCCTCTATACATTGCCCCTATATACATTGAAAGACCACAAGATGTTCTTGAGGAGCCTTCTCTTCTTAGCCTTCTTCATAAGAGAGATGTTCCAGCCTTTGGATCATTTTGGGGGTTTTCCTCTGGACTCGCAGGTCTGGACAGGTCTATGTTTGTCTCATACTGAGGACTCCGTAGCTGGACACACTACTCCAGATGGGGTCGCACAGACAGGGAGAATGACCTCCCTCAACCTGCTGGTCTCGCTTCTTTTTATGGAGCCCAGAATACAATTGACTTTCTGGGCTGCAAGACCACATTGTTGACTTACGTTGAATTTTTCATCCACCAGTATCCCCAAGTCCTTTCCTGCAGAGCTGCTCTCAATACCTCGTCCCCCAGTCGGTATTGATAGTGGGAATTGGCCTCACCCAGGTGCATGACCCTGTAGTTGGCATTGCTGAACTTCATGAGATTCTCATGGGCCTGTTAAGATCATTCAGATGGCATCCCTTCCCTCAAGTGTATCAGCTGCACATCAGCTTGGTGTCATCTGCAAACTCACTGAGGGTGCACTCAATCCCACTGTCTATATCAATGATGAAGATATAAAATAGTATTCGTCCCATTATGGACTGTTGAGGGACACCACTCATTGCTGGTTTCTACTCAGAGATCAAGCCATTGACTGTAACTCTTTGGATGCAACTTTTGTTCAAATTCTAGATGTTTGTTTTAGACCTAACCCAATCCTAAAATCAGGTCTGAGGTAGATCAGGTGAGTTGATTTCTGGAGAGATCTATTTCTTTCCATAGGAGAGCCCAGAGTGACAAAGACTCAACTCAGCTGACTTACGTAGGCATAAAAGAGCTGACTTCCTCCCTCGGTTTCCCCATTTGTAAAAGAAGGAATTTTTTTACTTACTCTGCAATTCACCGACCTTTGCAAGAACGTGCAAGTTCTTGCAAGAAGCTTTATTCACTGGATTGCCAGTGATGAAATTTCATGCAAAATAGGACTTGAAGGGTCATCAAAAAGTAACCCAAACCATCTGCTGTCTCTTTGAAAACTTGAGCATAGCCACTACTGAGAGAAGCGTGCTTAAAAACTACTGTGGCAGGTAACACTTAACATCCACAGAGCATGGCACCTCTTTCAGTACTAGAAATCTCTCTAACTCTTTTAAAATGAAGATTTGGTGTTTATGTGTTTTCTTTTTTGGAATACACAAAGATGTGAAGTACCTGTTTTATTACTCACAATGCTATAATGACAAAGCAGTGGGTCTAACAGGCCTCTACACTTGGGAGAACCCTAAAGCATGGCTTTCCCCAGAGAAGCTGTGGATGCTCCATCCCTGGAGGTGTTCAAGGCCAGGTTGGACAGGGCTTTGAGCACGCTGGTCTCATGGGAGGTGTCCCTGTCCATGGCAGGGGGTTGGAACTCAATGATCTTTAAAGTCCCTTTGAACTTGAACCATTCTGTGATGTTTCTATGACTCTGGAAAGGTTTAACTGGACTAGGTTGCTGCACAACGTTATCTGGTTATTTCTACTGGAGACTAATACCATTATCAAGGATTGATGGCTATTTCTTTAATATATCTTTGCTTGAAGTTTTCGTTGAGGACAGAATCAATTTCTCCTCCTTTAGCCCTTCCTTTCATGCCTTCCTTTCATTAAGCCTCCACACCTCCCTCCTCCCGCCCCAAGAGCCCTTCAGGTGGGAGATTTCCTTGGAGATGGTTACAGAGTGCTACTTAAACAGTTTTCTTGTCAGCCTTCTTTCTTCTGCCAGGTTGGGAATGCATCCTTCGGTGCACATAGGCCAGGCCAGGCTATCCAGACAGCCTATCAAAGCACTTCTCACATAGGCAGGAGAGGGATCCAGAAAAACAAGAAATTAAATTGGATGGGATTATATAGTAAAAGTCACCTCCTAAGCAAATGTTGGAAGCTTTCCAGAAGCCATTCTATATTCTTTAAAGGCTCTGTGCTCTAACACATTCTTACCAGGGAAGGCAGGTGTTGAGGAGTTAAAAATATACACCCCTACTCAAAAAATTAGATCTCCAAGCACAGAGGAGGTAAGTTTTCCGGGCTCTCTGGATTATTTTCTTTTTTTTTTTTTTGTTTCCTTTCTTCTTTTCTTTTTCTGATTTCCTTTCCTCTTTTCCTTCCCTTCTTCTTTAACAAATGTGAAAATACGACAAGAAATTTTCACTAAATTTGTCAACTGTCTGTGTCTGGAACCACACACAGAGCTAGTTCTGTAGTCACAGATGAAGTTATTTTATTATTTTGTTTCCCGTTAACCCCCTGAGATTTTAAGGAAGAATGCTTGCAATAAGGAGATGGTGCAATTCTCATCCTTTTGAAATGGTAGCAGTCCACATTGGTTTAATGTTATTTTGTAATTGATTGCAGTATATCATATACCTCTAGTCTCTCCCTGAAAATATATTTGTAGAAGAGACATAACTTGTGGGAATCCTCTACTGAAGTAGTTGTTCTAGTCATCCTCTTAGGGACAACAGAAAGAAATAGGCCCCTCCAGCATGTAATTCATCACATCTTTAAGTAGACACCTTAGGCTGGTCATGAATTGCCCTACAGGAGGCAGAGAAGTTGTTCAGCCTGTAGAAGAGAAGGCTCCGGGAAGACCTTAGACACCCTTCCAGTCCCTAATGGGGCTCCAGGAAAGCTGGAGAGGGACTTTTTGCAAGGGCACGTAGTGGTAGGACAAAGGGTAGAGGCTTCAAACTGGAAGAGGCCAGAATTAGATGAAATCTCAGGAAGTTTTTCACGCCGAGGGTGGTGAGACACTGGCCCAGGTTGCCCCGAAAAGCTGTGGCTGCCCCATCCCTGCAGGGGTTCAAGGCCAGGTTAGAGGGGGCTTGGAGCAACCTGGTCTAGTGGGGGGTGTCCCTGCCATGGGGTGGAATGAGGTGATCTTTAAGGTCTTTAAGACTACAATTGGACCCAGTGATCTCAGAGGTCCTTTCCAACCATGAAGATTCTGTGAATCTGTTCCTTCCAGTCTGAACAATTCTATGTTTTGATGATTATTTTTTTTTAAGATATATCAGAAAATTAATTATCCATGTAAATTTTACCCCACTTCTTGAATATCTTTTACCTACTGGTGGTACAGCTGTAAGCACAGTAAAAGTCCCTAACTTTCCCCACTTCCTCTCTAGGCTTTACTTTGTGGGTTTGAGAGCAATTTTGGTTTTTTCTCCATTTCACTGCTTCCTGCAGATGTTTAATCAGTTTTTGCCTGCACAAGATTTTCTGATTTTGCTGTAATTTTAAATAGGTGCTAGATAACATGAAGTAACTGAAAGGTTTCACAGATCTGCTGGGATCACCTGGATCACAAGCAGCAAACAGGGAGCTGCTTGTGTTGTCACTGGGCAGGACTTGCAGTGGTGATTTTTAACTTCCAGCAGTTTGGTACTGGGATGAATCCCATACAGCTGATATTTTGTTTCTAAGAGGTACCTATTTTTGGTTAAACTCTGTAAGAGTTTAATCTAGTGGTTTCCAGGCTTCTTTGACCAAAGCAACTCTGGTCTCTGGGTGCATAATGACAAATTGATAATGTTAAGGACTAAGTTTTTTAAAGGTGTGGATTATTTATTTACTAGTGTTGTGTACTGCTCTGGGGGCTACAGCTGGAACAGCCCAAACCAAAGAAGGCCCACATTCACATTGGAATGTGACCATGTCTGAAAAGAGAAAGTGTAGAGGCATAGAAATGCCTAGAAATCAGGAGTTCAGACACAGCATACCCAAAAGACAGGCATGGCATTATGGAAAGCTCTGCTTTCAGGGGACAAAAAGTTCTGTGAAGTTAACTTTACCCTGGTGATGTTAATTTACTTATGCTCCTCTTAATGGAAAAAGAAAGGGTTCTGTAAAGAATCTTAGTTTAGCTGTTCTGCCAATAGAGAGACTTTGACCACCAGCCTGATAGGCTTCACTAAACAGAAATTAACTCTCGAGAATATCCCCCAGAGCATATCACAGATCAGTATAAAGTAAAATTCATATGATGCTGCAACAAAAGATCTGAAATGATGATCCTTTCATCCTTCCTTCCTCTCAAAGGAACGTTGCTGAGATCTAGAGAAAGTTAAATATTCAAGTAAGTCGTATGTGAAATTGTTTGCCATTTTCACCATGATAGATAATTTTCCCAGCACTCCTTGTTCAGCCCATGAAGCTGCAAATTTATGTTTCAAAATGTATATACAGATTCTTTTTTTCTCTGGGAGTGGTTTCATTTGATTTTGTCTGAACAACAATTCAAAGATCATTTTTAGTTGTAAAATAATTCAGCATTTCAAGGAATACTTCCAAATGTTTTTAAAGTCGCTGCTTTTACAAAGGTTGTTATCATGGACTTGACTTGGTCTACACTTAGGAGAAATGTGCTTTTAAGCATCTGTAGCTTTGAGGTGGAAGCTCTGGCTTTGTTCTTGTTACACCAGTCATAGATCCAGCCCTTCCAAATCCTGGAGGACCAGGATGGAGGGACGTATCATAGTGAGGTAACAGCCATGGCTGAAGTCTCATGCAAGGAGAACTAAAAACCTCAGGGGTGGAAGAAAAAAAAAAAACCAAGAAAACCACTTTGTAAGCTTAAAACTAATCCTGTACATTTCTTAGTCTGTATGCACTTCTGATAAAAATGCATTACTTATCATGAAAAAACCCTCATGAATCACTTGTCTTTATTTTTCCATGTGCCTAGGTTTGTACATTGCATCCCACCCAACTGGTTGACATGGAGAATGCAAGCAATGTGAAGGAATTCATTCTTCTGGGCCTCTCAGAGAATCAACGGGTGCAGAAAATATTTTTTGTGATGTTTCTGTTCTTCTATATTATTATTTTGGCAGGAAATCTGCTCATTGCTATCACTGTAATTAGCAGTCAAAGTCTGAACTCCCCCATGTATTTCTTCCTCTGCTACCTGTCCTTTGTAGATATCTGTTACTCTTCTGTCACAGCTCCCAAAATGATTGCTGACTTCCTTGTTGAAAATAAAGCCATCTCCTTTGTGGGTTGCATAGCTCAGCTGTTTGGGGTGCATTTCTTCGGCTGCACGGAGATCTTCATCCTCACGGTGATGGCCTACGATCGCTACATTGCCATCTGCAGACCTCTCCACTACACCACCATCATGACCAGGCGTGTGTGTGGACAGATGGTCATCAGCTCATGGGTAGGAGGCTTCCTGCACTCCATAGTGCAGACTCTTCTTACCACTCCGCTCCCCTTCTGTGGCCCTAACAAAATTGACCACTACTTCTGTGATGTCCACCCACTACTACAACTGGCCTGTACCAACACCTATGCTGTGGGTGTCATCGTCGTGGCCAACAGCGGAATGATAACTCTGAGCTGTTTCTTCATCCTGGTCATGTCCTACATTGTCATCTTGCTCTCCTTGAAAAGTCAAACATCAGAAGGGCGGTACAAGGCCCTCTCCACCTGTGGGTCCCACATCACCGTGGTGATTCTCTTCTTTGGGCCATGCACCTTCATCTACATCCGTCCATCCAGCCATCTGTCAGAGGACAAGAGCGTGGCAGTGTTTTACACTGTCATCACCCCCATGCTGAACCCACTCATCTACACACTAAGAAATGGGGAGGTGAAGAGTGCCATGAGAAAACTGTGGAGTGGAAAAGTGGGAAGTGGAAAAGGAAAATAGAGCTACGGTAACGTTTATGGTCGTAGAAAATCAAGCACGGGATTTTTTTTGTGAAAACTCCCCCAGAACTGCCTTTCAAAGAAGAGCTTGCTGTTAGTACCTGTTAATTCCTGCTGTAATTAGGAAGACACCAAAGGTTCATTTTTTGATTTGAAAGATTTTGTGAACTCTGTGACAAGCAGGCATTCCCTTTCTTGTTCTCTTGTCAACTAGCGTAAGGTCAGAGCTCTTGAGCACTAACTGAAACGCTAGTGTTTAAATAAATACTATGAAAAGTACTGACAATGTTGTCTAGGTAGAGCATCCCATTACTCAGGAATAAACTTTCAGTGGAACTCCATCTGCTCTGTGATCCATTCAGATGGGAAATAGAGGACTATGGTTGCCTGCTGCTGGAAACAGAGGTCCCTTTCTGCTTGCAGAAATGAGGACCCCATTGTGGTATCTTGAAGCCATGGGTTAGCAAATAAAAACCTGATATTGGGTGCTAGTTGTGTCATTTTCTGATGCAGGTGCCAGGAGGGGAAGCTTCTCCCCTTTCCCTGCCAGCACAACAAATCTGTTCTGCAGTGGTCAAAGTCAGGTTGAATGGAGCTTTGAGCAACCTGATCTAGTGAAAGGTGTCCCTGTCCATGACAGGGGGGCTTGGGCTCGATAATCTTCAAAGGCCAGATGGTTTGGGCCAGATGACCTTCCTTCCAGCCTAATCTGTTCTATAATTCTATCTTCTGGTATCACTGATGCCATCCTCCCAGCCATCCCCTCTATGCCTCAGCTCTGACTCAGGTGTTTTATTTTAATGTTTAGACTAATAAACAATCATAGATCTAATGAAAGGCACCTTGCTGAAGTTAAGTAATGAAGGAGTCACCAAAGAGGGGATTTGGAGGCACAGTTTCATGTGTCAATGAAAAAAAAAAAATAATTATTCAGGAATTATTCCAGTATGCAAGGCAACTCCTAGCCCAACAGAGCACTTTTACACACCAACACAAGGGAAGAAGGGGAGACCTTATTGCTCTCCACAACTCCCTGAAAGGAGGGTGTAGGGAAGCAGGGGTCCCTTGAAGGTGCCTTCCAACCTAGACAATTCTATGATTCTAAGAAGCACATTTTCCATGGGAACAGCTGGTACACCCACTATTGCAGGAGGGAAGAGAAGAAACATGAGGATAAAAGACCAAACCCAGTCAAAGCTGTCACAGGGTGACAAGCCACAGCAGCTCAGGGTCTCCACCTGAGGACACACAATGAGACAAGAGGCCCTAGTCCCTACCTTGCCCACAGAAAACCACCAGATCAGCTGAGTGAGGAAGGAAAAAAACTGCTTGGTGGCATTTGAAAGTAAGTGAAGTACTTTTATTTCCTCACTTACATTCCCTATAAACACCCACACCAGTGTTACACCTCAACGTGACTTAAGTAGGATTCAAGGTTACAAGGTATTCCCAGCCCAAGCTAGGGCTTATAGCTTTATATATATAGATAGATATATATACACACAAAATCATACATATATATATTAAAAATAGATTTTTTTTTTTTTATACTTTGGGGCTGACCACCTGTTGATTGGTGTTTTTTTTTCCTGGATGTCTCACTTCTGGGTGCTGCTGGGCAAATATTCCACCACAGCTTATGGAAAGTGTACTGAAAACCACATCAGGCTCCTCTACACTTCAGTAAGAATTCTTAGAAGTCAATACCTGGCCTAAAGAGTTGCTTCTGTGTTTGCATTGTCTCAGTAAAAATACCCAGTAAGCAGTGAGGACTAACCACAAACCTTTCTAAATTTTTTCACGTAACCTACAGGCTTACTTCTTGTTTCAAATTTGTGCAGCAGTTGTGATATTTCCTTTGTGTGCTGTCAACATGCAATGATAAGAACAAGTTAATAACAAATAAGAACACATATGAGAAATATTAGCTTAGGACAGAAAGCAGAATTTTTTTATAAATGTCTTGTGTAAGAGACATCTTTACTTCAAGGACATTTGATTGCAAAGGGAAGGTGAATATAAATCTTGCAAATGGCCAGGTGTGATGTTTACTTCAACCAGAAATTCTTCTGTAGAAATACACATCCAATAAAGTCTATTTATCTGGACAGCATTAAAAAGCCAGCCAGCAAACAAACAAGTAAGCAAACCCACGTGCAATGTGAGAGTCTGGATGACCACACTCCAACATGATTCTCCAGAGACTACCCCAAGAGCCATCCAAAGGACAATTTTTAGCTCCTTGTCCACTGATGATTTCTGACAAAACATCTTATGCCTCCGGGATCTCATTACTCCTGAGTCTTGTGCTTCTGCTGTGTGATTTACTTTAAATATTTCTGCTACGATTTCCCCAGCTCGTGAGAGATAGTTGTTCATGTGGGTGCTCTTGGAGTTTGCTTTTCACAGAATGAGAAATGCAGATGGAAAGTTGGGCTGTTCTTTCCTGTAGGTTTCAAAATTGGCAGAGATGTGGGCTGCTTTCACAACATCTAAGCAGCTGAGACCTTCTGATAAAGGCACCTAAAGTGGTCGGAGAAGACGATCAGAGGAGGAGCAGCAAGTGAACTCAAATATGAACTGTGTAAGTTTTCTGATGTAGTTCCTTTATTTTGTTCAACAGTGACTGAAATCCTACCTTTAAAAATAGTAATTTCCGGAGAGTGACTTTTGTGAGGTCCATTTCAAGAATTATATATTTAAAAAAAATCAAGTACAGATCTTTCAGCCTTTGTTTCAGTTGGTGTCTTACTTGTTTGGATTTTTTCCCCAGTTATATGCAATTTCTAGAAGGATCTGTCAAAAGGACATTGTGTCCTCTCAGTGTTACTGAGGAGTGTTACTCAGGAGCTGACGACAGAACTTCCTATGTCCTCACACTCACAATGTCTGAGCTGCAAATGTCAGGCAACTCTGGTCAGGACACACACACTCTGGTCTTCCCCATGGTGCTTCCCCTCTGCTGATGGAGATAGGGATGGAAACAAGGATGGAGACAGGGGTGGAGATAAGGATGGAGATAGGGATAGAGACAATGAAGAGACTTTCCTCTGCTGAGGAAGAAGAGAGGCAGAGGGAAGAACACTTTGTCAGATAGAATTGGCTGGCTGATATCACAAACAAGGTTGTTTCACCTTTGCTACCCCCATCTTCATGGATAAATTGAACACTAGTGATACGTGTGTGCTCCATGAATTCACAGGTGTTGGTGTGCAAAGGAGGGAACATGAGTGGTGAATTCATTACCTCACTGTCACCACAGGTGTGTTTGTGAGGTGTTCCACACTATATCCAGCACCTCGGTGAGGTGTACAAACCCCTGCTAACGCATCATTTTAATGCAAATTAGCTCCAGATTAGGTCATTCATGTACTGTAAGAAAGGTGGTCCAAGAAAGCATTGGCCAGCTCTTTCTGCCACTGCACTTAATCAAGTCTATCACAGTGGGAGAGATAATAAGGAGTAGGTCTGCTGCATTCCTTTAGAGGACTGAAAAGGAAAGTACAATTGCTGCTCGCACAGGGACCTTCCTCAGGCCATGACCAAAGTGTTGAGACTTGAATTATAGTGGCACTATCTGTTTTGGTCAACTTTTATTTCCAAATCAACCTTATAAAGTAAAAGTGGAGGGGCCTGGTAACTAGGCAAAGTTTGTAAAAGGCAAAGGCAAGAACTAGGATTCATGAGGGTACTATTTCTACTACCTTCCTTAAATAAATAATCTGCACTTGTGATTATCTATGTCAATAATACATTCTGATCTGGATATTCCCTGTTATTTCTTGAAGCATTGACTTTACATGGAAATTGTCCCAAAAAGTCAGCAAAGGAAAGATGTTTAATATTTAACATACCCGTGGTCAGAATGTATGTGTACTGATAATGTCCCACGTCTAATGCCACAGCTGGTCTCTCTTTTCTCTGCTTCAGGTCCTCTCTACATGGTGTCTATGGGGAACAAACCTAATGTGACGGAGTTCATTCTCCATGGACTGACACAAGATAAGACAGTAGCAAAAGTGTTCTTCTCATTGTTCTTACTCTTCTACGCCACTATTGTTCTTGGAAACCTGCTTATCATTGTTACTATAAAGACAAGTGGACAGCTGAACTCTCCCATGTACTTCTTCCTAAGCTCCTTGTCCTTTTTAGACATCACTTACTCTACTGTCACAGCTCCCAAACTCATTTATGACCTCCTTGTTGAGAAGAAGACCATCTCTTTTGCAGGCTGCATAGCTCAACTCTTTGCAGGCCATTTCTTCGGGTGTGCCGAGATCTTCCTTCTCACAGTGATGGCCTATGATCGTTGTATTGCTATATGCAAGCCACTTCATTACACAAATATCGTGAACAAGCACGTCTGTGCCTGGTTGGTGGCAGTTTCTTGGGTAGGAGGCTTCGTGCACTCCATGGTGCAGACCCTGCTGGTCATTCAGCTGCCATTATGTGGGCCCAATGAGATTGACCACTATTTCTGTGATATTCATCCTTTACTGAAGCTGGCCTGCACTGACACCTACATCGTTGGTATCACTGTGGCTGCTAATAGCGGTGTGATTTCCCTGAGCTGTTTTGTTGTTCTTGTTGTGTCCTATGCTGTTATTTTGGTTTCTTTGAGGACACGCTCTTCCGAAGGGCGCCTCAAAGCACTCTATACCTGTACCTCCCACATCACTGTTGTTGTTCTGTTCTTTGGGCCGTGCATTTTCATCTATATGCGCCCTTCCACCACCTTCTCAGCTGACAAGATGGTCTCTGTGTTCTACACCATCATCACACCTATGCTCAATCCCTTGATCTACACCCTCCGAAATGGAGAGGTGAAAAATGCCATGAAAAAGTTGTGGAGCAGAAAAGTGAGGTGGAGTGAGCAATGAAGCAGCACCGTGAGTGTTTGTAAGATGATGTTGGGCTTAAGAAACCATGGGGAGGGAAAGACAAGTGCTTGGGAGAGATTTCCCATTAACTTTGCTCTGCTTTTAGCACAGCTGTTCAGAATAGTGTTGACACTATATATAGAATCATAGAATCATATGGGGTTGGAAGGGACCTCTGGAGATCATCCAGTCCAACCCCCCTGCCAGAGCGGGCACCTTCAGGCACCTCATAGCTGTATTTTTGGGTATATATCTAGGCTTCTCACAGCATTAGGAGAAACAACCAAATATTTCGAGAGGTTGTTCTTTCCTACTAGGTCCTAAAAGCTTTGGAGAGTAGCATCTCCTTACATTTTATATTTCTGCACAAAGGGATGACGGTGGCACCAGTTTTTTCAGTACAGGACAGCATCAGCATCTTCTCTTTCACATATCTTGATGTGCTAACATGAGCAAGCCACTGAGGAAAGTCATCAGCCTTTTGGGTAGGTGAGACTCATTTCATGGTAAAATAGGACCATGGAAGAAGTAGGAGGTTATATTAGATCTCTGCACAACAAGGAGAGATAGCAGATTGTACCAAGATGCCAGCAAAAAAAAACCCAACCAAAACACCAATATGTAAATATTAAAAATGTTTCCAGGCAGAGCTGCCTATTATCTGGAGTGTGAACTTTCAGTCAGACAACCTGCAGCTCCTCCATAGCCTGTTCAGATGGGAAATGGTGGCCCAAGTTGTTGGCAAAAATAGCTTGTTGCCTGCTGCTGGAACCATTGGCATTCCCTTTCTGCTTCCTGTAAAAGCCTTGCTTTACTTGCTGAATCCATGAGTTAGCTGGTGCTGGGCACAAGTTTGGTGATTTGCTGACACCAATAACAAAAGGGGAATCTTCTCTCCTTCCCCTGTCAGTGCAATTTCCAGTAATAATAATTCCTACAATTACAGCTCAATGTCAGTACCATGACTCAAAAGCTCACCAGGATAATAGTTAAAAACTTTTCTACAATGGTGAATCTGAATGTTGCCATTTTTATGTATTTGCTACTTTTTGGTAAATGTGTTATCTGCTTCTGTTTTGTTCTCCCTCCTGCTCCTGGTTCCTCAAACACTCATAATCTCAGCCATCCAGTGACAACAAAAAGACATGCAAATTAATGCCTGTGGTCAAAAAAAACCAAACAACCTTCTCTACTATACCCTAAAATTATGGCTCTTCTTGTTTGGGTTAATTTCATTTAAAGTAGCTCTTCTGCCTAATACCTTTCCAAGACCTTGAGTTCATGTCATAGGTGACCTTTATAACCTATCAGGGAAGCAATCCGAGCGTGGTGAAAGACCGTAGACAGCGACTGATCCACAAGACAGTGGAATTATCAGGATAGTTTTCATAGCTGTGTTTAGACACTGAATGAAATTTCTTGTTTTGGCCAGTACTCTGGAGCTATTACATTAGTATTATCTAAGGGAGATGTATCTCAGTGCAAACACAAGAGTTAAACATTTCTCCATACTGCAATACAACCAAGTTCCTACATCAGCACAGAAAACATCCCTCATCTTCTTAATAAGGATGTTATTGTTTGGTTGGTGTTTTCCTCAGCCTTTTCCAGTACGGACACATAGAAATGCCCCTAGAACCTCAAGACTCTGAGGAATGTTCTTCTATGGCAAATCGACTGGCTGTGGTCAAGGCATGAATTTTGTAAAAACTTCTATTGGCACTAATATTTTGGGAAGGGAGGCAGAGGAATGGGATATCCTCATTTGCACGCATTTGCCTCAAGGTAATCGATACATGGCGGTGAAATACAGCAATAAGTCCTTGTTACTATATGATGGTGGTAAAATTAGAAGTAAAACATCACTACTTGGACAAAGAATTTTTATAATTTCTGTGTATCTCCAAACAGCATAGGAAGAGAAAGAAGTAGCAAGGATTGACAGAAGAGGAAGGTTTATCTTCCCTGCTCTTAGTGGGATAAAATCAGGCATGGAGTCACCAAGATTTCCTTTCTAGACTTCCAGGTTCTTCCTCATTGGAAGAGGCTACTCCTTTCACCTCCTGAAGATGTAGGAGAAATGGCCATAAAATTCAGTAATCGCTTTTTTCCTTTTTCTAGATTGCCTGCTCTCAGAGACTAGTTTTCTGTCTCTAAAGTTCATGCCATGTTCATGTCTTGGCTAGCTGCTGGGCATCCACCCAGCCCCTCTCTCACCCATTGTGCACAATGGGGCAGGGAAAGAAAAGGAGATAAAAAAGCTTGTAGGTTGAGATAAAGAGAGAGGGATCTCTTACCAATGAACACCACAGAACAATTATTTCAAGCTGATTTTAACTTAGAATCATAAAATCATAGAATCATCTGGGTTGGAAGGGACCTTAAAAATCATCTAGTCCAACCATCAACCTAACCCTGACAAAAATGACTAAATCATATTCCTAAGGACTATGTCAACCCATCTTTTGAACACCTCCAGGGATGGTGCCTCAACCACTTCCCTGGGCAGCTCATTCCAATGCCCGATAACCCTCTCCATGAAGAAATGTTTCCTAATATCCAATCCAAACCTCCCCTGGTGCAACTTGAGGCCATTGCCCCTTGTCCTATCTCCTGTGACTTGGGAGACGAGACCAACCCCCACCTCTCTACACCTCCCCTTCAGGTAGTTATAAAGCATGATAAGGTCTCCCCTCAGCCTCCTCTTCCTCAGACTGAACAACCCCAGCTCCCTCAGCCTTTCCTCATAAGACTTACTCTCCAGACCCCTCACCAGCTCTGTTGCCCTTCTCTGGACCCACTCCAGCGCCTCAATATCTTTTTTGTAGTAGGGGGCCCAAAACTGGACACAGCACTTGAGGTGGGGCCTCAGCAGTGCCCACTACAGGGGGATGATCACCGCTCGGGTCCTACAGCCCTGCACTTATGTTTTTATTACTAGAGATTTAGGGGTTTTTTTTCCATGCCAATGGCTTCTGAGTGCTTAGAAGTGCATGGTGTCTTATCCTTTCTTTACTAACCTTCAGGATTCCGAGCACAGAAGGTCATTGAGCAAATTGATGTGCTGTTGCACACCAAGGGACTCAGCCAACAGAACTGTTTAACAAGGCCCTCAGGTAGCTGCTTGGAGTTACACAGTTCTCACAGGTCTACCTCCGCTGTGGAAAACTATCTTTGGCTATGTTTAGGAGTATTTATATGTTGTGTTGGGATGGGATGACGTTAGGGAGAAGGAAGGTGCAGAAAACAGAGGTCAGTTCAGAAAGCCTTGGAGGGGTTGCCTCATTGGATCTCCATGTCTAAATGACAGGCAGAAAATGGGACACAGATGTCATCACAGTAACACTTGCCTGTAACCTGTCAGGAAAAGAAAAATCGCTTGAAAGCTTGGAACAAGAAACTTAAACAAGAACAAGGATGTGGCAAGTACAAGCAGGAGGAAGAAGAGTGGAACAATGCCCTGACCTGTCGGGTGAATAACTTGAAACAGATTTGTAGGAATGATTTAAAATGCTTTCAGACAAGAAGATGCTCTGGAGTCCAGACTTCAAAGTTCATGTTGTATCAACGTTTAGTAACTGGGTATGGTAGAAACCATTTTTTCCTCTGCTTATGTTCTTCATATTAAGAACCCTGGCGTATTAAAGTACATGTGTGTGGTTGTGTTTGTTTATGTGAAAAGCAGAGAGAGATGCTTGGTAATCTGTTGGAAAATATACGGGAAAATATAAATACCACTGTGATATTTTATTCATTTGGATCCTTCAAAGCAGCTTCTTTTAATGTTGACTGGATCGTAGACATCTAGCTTGGGCAGGTACCTGCTCTCCATTTATACTTAAGGACAAATGGACCGTGGTATAAGTCCTCACTGTAGTGCAATGATCTAAACAAGGTAAACCGAGTCATGGCTTTAAGGTGTTTATTCCTCTTTGTTGACTATACAGGGAGGCAGAGGTGTAATGCTCAGACTGCGATGCCTGTTGTGCAGGTCTCTGTCTGTATAATTCACCCTCTCTGCACCTGTGATAGCTCTGGAAAACTACCAAGCTCTTAGGAAAGGGCAGAGAGGAAAAAGTGAGATCATTTCTAAACTGAATGCTGTGATTTACAGACATATATTCTGAATCATGCACGAAACAAATCTGTTTGATGGAAAAAGAGAGACAGCTTTTGAGAAATACCATGAAGTGGTAGAGAATAGAGCAGGATCTGAAGGAATTGTTCATGTATTAGCGAAAGGCAGCAGATGCATCTATGAAAACCAGACGCTGCTTTCTTGGCAGTGATCTCCTGCTTCCTGACTTGTAAACTCTTGGGCAGAAGTGAGCAGCTGAAGAATTTCCTTCTGTGACTGTAAATTAAAATGGGCATTCCTCTGCTGTGGTCACCTCTTAGCCTCCACAAGACAGTGAGCGTGTTTGAATACTGAAGAACTTTAAAAATTACTCTGAGTGACAAAGAGGTAGAGAAACTGTACGGAGTTGTGCAGCTTCTGCTAGTTCAGAAAATAGAATTTCTTCAGGAGAGCATGTTCTGTTAACAGCAGGCCTAAGAGAGCGCCCAAGCTCCTAAAGAGCTGCTAGTTCAGTGGAGAGGAATAGGAGCGGAGAACCTCCCAAACATGGTTTCTGTGCACATATTTCTAGTTTCCGAGTGGACAAGCTAAGAGGAGAGCCTTGTCGTCAATTTAGGGGAATGCAATTAGGAATAGAACATGGAGGAGCTCATGGTTGAGCCATATATATTGAGCGTTCGCTTTCCATCGTGGTACTTTAAACTTAAGGATGGTGGTGTGTTTTTCCAGTCCCACAATGTGGTTCCTCCCTGATGGAATGGGAGCACGCACTACAGAGCAGAAAAACAGCGGTCAGGATGAGTTCAGGGGTGAGTGTCAGTGTTGGAGGGACCAGAAACCTGAAAAGGGAGTGGGGATGCAGGAGTAGAGGGATGAACAGCGCTCTCAGCAAATACTGCTCACCATAATTTATGATGTGACACCGTGCTTTCCTATAGCAGGCACAACAGTAGTAAATGCATCCTGCTCTCATCATTCCTGCACCTTGGAGCTGGAGCACATCCCCTTCTCATCCTGGTCAGCCCATGACTTCACCCCCACTCCTCTGCTATGGGAGCCTGAGATGAAGGGATGGCACTGGGGAACTTCTCCCGGGTGACTGAATTCATCCTCCTGGGGCTTTCTGAGACGAGGGAGCTGCAAGTCCTCCTCTTCACTTTCTTCTTCCTGGCCTACACCATGGTTCTGCTGGGGAACCTTCTTATCATTGTGACAGTTAGGTCTGACCCCAAGCTGTCCTCACCCATGTACTTTCTCCTCTGCAATTTGTCCTTCATAGATATCTGCTGCACCTCTGTCACCTCCCCCAGGATGCTGGTGGACCTGCTCTCCCGGAGGAAGGCCATTACATTTGAAGACTGTATAGCCCAGCTGTTTTTCCTGCACTTTGTCGGGGCCTCGGAGATGTTCCTCTTGATGGTGATGGCGTATGACCGCTACGCTGCCATCTGCAAGCCCCTGCACTACACAGTCATCATGAGCCGGCAGGCCTGCTGGCTCCTGGTGTCTGCCTGCTGGGCAGGGGGCTTCCTCCACTCCATGGTCCAGACCCTGCTGACAATCCAGCTCCCCTTCTGCGGTCCTAACAAGATCAACAACTACTTCTGTGATGTACCTCCTGTCATCCGGCTCGCCTGCACGGACATCTATGTCACTGAGTGGCTCATGGCTTCCAACAGCGGCTTGATATCCCTGGTTTGCTTCCTAGTGCTGGTGACGTCTTACATCTTCATCCTGGTGACAATCAGGGTCCGCCTGACCAAGGGACACTGGAAGGCACTCTCCACCTGTGCCTCGCACATGATGGTCGTCACCCTCTTCTTTGTGCCCTGCATCTTCATCTACCTCCGGCCCTTTTCTACATTCCCCTCCGACAAGCACATCTGTTTGATCTACACTGTCTTCTCCCCAGTGATGAACCCCCTCATCTATACCCTGAGGAATAACGAGGTGAAGGCATCCATGTGGAGGTTGTGGAAGTGCTGCAGCGTCTTCTGAGACAAGATGAGTTGGCAGCCAACCTGGGGGTTACTTTCCTACAGACGGATGGCAGATGGGGGCATGGGAAGAGGGTTGGAACCCAACTTGTGGGGTGATATCTGAAATCCAAAGGATGTTTAATTCCAGAATCTACCTAATCTTGGTTTCTTCAGAGCTGTAGATTTTATCGGTACTTTTACCTATCTTGTGGACTTTAGATGCCCTTAATCCACCTATGGATTTTTCACTGCTGCAGGACAGATGAGACCTTTTAAAGATTTTTGCTATTCACATAGGTTTGGAATCATAATTGCATTTGCTGATGAACTAGAACGTTTCTGATGAATTAGAACATCCTTCTCTGCACCCTCAAAGAGAAGTCAGAAGGACCATACTTTTGAGGACAAGGTGACAGCAGAATGCAGTGAGCTTTGTGATGCAGTGAGCGAAGAAGTTTCGCTTGGGCAGAGCTCAGATGTTTGGTGTGGAACCATAAGGGAAAAGGAACTATGTGGTAGAATATAGTAAAGTCTAAATACCAACCATTTGAGGACTGTATCTTCATGAGTGGGAAACGAGCAGAGTCTGAACATTGCTTGGAAAGAGTAAACCACCATTACACACCAGAACTTGCACTAACTTTGTAACTGTTTATTAAGAAACATGAAGAAATTTGTAAGACATGGGTAATTCTTTTCCTTGAACTACAAATCAGAAAGATCTGAACAACTGTGGTCTTTGTCAGTGTGTCTTTTCCCCCTGTTGTCTTGTCTTTGCTTTTCCAAGTTTCTTTCCATGACATTCCTCTGTATCTCATAAAAATGGATGGGCTCTTCCTATCACCACAGCCATTTCTCTGCCATGGCAAGTGATTACAACCTACTCAAAAACATTTCAGATCCCTTATTGAGGTCTCACCTACCACAAAAACCTGGTTAGAAAGGAGTTCTGGAGCCTGAGTAACTCCTCTTTCCACACTGTTAGTGGAAGACAATAGTTTCCTCTACTTCAGCTCCAAAACCATTAGGTGTGTGGGGAAAAAAAAGACTCTGCTGTCCACAGCAAAGGGCCAGTTTTCAGACTGGCCATTCATTGTCTTTTGGGCTGCTTCTTACAGGTATTTTCTGAATTATCTGAAATGACACAGGCAAAGTCAGTTTGTATTTAAAACTGGGCTTATATTTAGCAAAGCATCACTTCAGGACGATGTGGAACTAGAATATCACAGCCTGGGGTCTGACTCCAGTTTTGGTAACTTCCCAGCACTGTGAAAATAAAAAGCAGAGCTCCAAAAAGTTTCTCCACAGGTTAATAACAGAACTTTTATGTGTATGTATAGACATCGGGAGATGAAGGGTCTATGGGGAAATCTGGTGAGTAACCCAGTCATGTCCAGAGAGAATTACAAGGAGTTTTGGAGCTTTGGCTTCTGCTTGGCTCATCCCTGAACTGCTGAACCACACACCGAGGGTATTTCCCAGCTCAGGAAGCGAGCGACCCCGCCTGTGTTGAAATCCAAACTGATTCCGGCAGAACTGAGCGGCAACTGTGATGGAAGGGTTGGTCTTCTCTCCTAAAGAAGAAGCTGGAAATGGGAAGCAGGTCTTTCACCACTGATGTCTAAGACCTGTGGAACACAGGTTTCACACTAACCCATGTAGCTGCTGAATCCCCTTCCACAGGAAGCGAGAATTAATCTTTTTTTTTTTTTCTCTTTTTTTTTTGACCTTAGTATGTATTATGTGGCAAAGGCCCTTCTTACCTTAACCCAAGAAGGTAGCTGAGGCACCATTCCTGGAGGTATTTAAAAGATGGGTAGACATAGTGCTTACAGACATGGTTTAGTGGTGGGTTTTATCAGTTAGGTTGTTGGTTGGACTCAATGATCTTAAAGGTCCCTTCCAACTTTGGCAATTCTATGATTCTATACCTGACACAGGTATATTCCAGGCTATGTGGGGGAGTAACAGGGTTATGTTCACATTCAGTCTCTTGGATCCCCCAGTTTGAAGGACAAGGTGAGGTGTGAGCTCTTTCTTTCTACCGTTTAGCTGCCTGGGAGGGAAGGTGTGTGATCTCAGAAGTAATCAGCTGTGTTGCCCATCTGATCTTTTCAGTTAACAGGAGTGTGGGTCCTCTGAGGAGGATGTCTATTCTAAAAGAAGATAAACAGTGGCCAAGAAGTGGGATTTTTTTATGACCAAAGAGGAAGTTTAGGCTGATGAAGTCAGATGGACTTCCTTCTGGTGCAGATCTGGGCGAGATAAATCGATGTGCTTATCTGTATTTGGAATAACTGGGGACACCCTGTTGCTGAAGCTCGTAACTAGACTCACACTCAGATGTTTGAACGGAGAAAATCTTATATTTCACTGTCATTAACTGGTAATTTTTTTATACAAATGTTGAAAAATTGAAATTTTCTAAGCAGTTTTGCTTGTGGGGGATTATAATTTTCAAAGAATAAAAGTATGAGAATTTTCTCCTTCCCTGACGTACTGCTCCTGTCCTTTGCCACCAGATGGCAGAGGCAAATGTGTCTAAGTGTCTCCAAATGCATACACTGATACTGATGTTTACAGGTAAGTTAAATGGTGGAGATTTTGCTTGTAGGGTTTTCTTTAGACATAGATAAGGATGTGAATTATTTTTACCTTTCAGGACATATTGTCTCACAACAATTATTAAAATCGGGGGGACAATATCTAGAGAAGAAGTGACACAATTCAGCATTCTGTCTGGGGAAAGAGCAACAGTGTCTGGGGAAGAGGACTAAAGACAAGTCAACAGGGTTTTTTTCTGCGATGTGTTTTTAATAACTGACATATCCACCTTGCAGTTATTAAATTCCTGTACTCCTTTATTCTTTTTGAGAGTAGCGATGGTATCACCAAACCCATCAGAAGCTCAACGTCTGCCATCAGAGCACTGTAAGTTTCTTTGGGCTAGAATGATTTAAGATTGGATCCATCCCAGCTAGGCTACTAGGATACATCCCAACTAGCTGGATACATCCCAACTAGGATCCCACTACAGCTTCTCATTCTGGAGCACAGAGTCCCTCAATAGAGAAAAATATACCTTTAAAGGGGGAAAAATAGAGAGGGTTGAGCGTGAAAAAGTTGGTGCCATCTGCCAGCGGGCATGTACGAGTGTTGTTGTCCGAGTCTGATCAGTCCAAGCTACTGAGAGGCAGTTCCTGGAAATAATTCATACCATCCTCAGGAAGAATCACTCTTTGAAAATGCTCATTTCTTTCTCCAGTAGAATCAATAGAATCATAGAATTGTTCAGGTTGGAAGGGACCTTTAAGATCATCTGGTCCAACCATCAACCTCACTCTGGAAAAATATAAGACCCAAAAAACCCAAACCCCACCAACAAACCCAAAACACAGTCACATCACTAAACCATGTCTCTAAGCACTGATTCAACCCGTCTTTTAAATGCCTCCAGGGATGGTGTCTCCACCACTTCCCTGGGCAGCCCATTCCAATGCTTAATAACCCTTTCAGAGTAAAAATTTTTACTAATATCCAATCCGAACCTCCCCTGGCCATTTCCTTTTGTCCCAAATATATATATATATATATAAATATACATAGAGAGAGAGAATGGAAACCTGATTAAACAGGTGGTTCACACAAAACTAAAACCCAGTGAGGAAATCTTCCTGTATGTTTACCCTGAGGATTTGACACATCCAAGTATGTGAAACAGTTTGTGATGGAGATTGACCTCACATGTCAGCGTGCTGTCCAAAAAAGGCATTATGGTGTGGTACAAAACCATGGGCTTGAAGGGTAAAGCAGGTGGATTTCCACAGCAGGCTTTTTTACACTTGTATTTGCCATAATCTGTGTCTACTACAGTAAATTTTTCAGAACTTCTTGTGTTGTGGAGTACTAACACCTCCACCGAATGACAGTGGTGGTAAAAATAACTTTTTCACCACTGAAGGCCACAAACCAACCCCTCCAGATAGTGTAAGCAGAGTTATAGGAGGCAGGTGGAAAAGCCTTCAGCTGTTGTAAATCAACACAAGCTTGATCAGAGTCCCCATTCAGTTATTCAGCTGATGTTAATTTGTCTTCCTTCATTTGTTCAGCAGGTATAAATCAACACCTCAGAGGTAGTATAAGCTGATGGAGCAGGTCCATGTTAGAGGGAGTCAAGAGCTGTCCCCAGAAGAAGGTTGGAGCTTCTTCTGGCAAAGAGCAGGTGAGCACCTTTGCACTGGTGGCCCTTTGTCAAGTGTTTTGAAGGTTGGGGAGCCCTTTGTATCCTAAAAATGTTGCTGCAGCAGCTTATGTACAGCTGGTGCAAATGGACAGTGGTTACTTTTCTCAGCTGAGTGACCTATTTTTCCATTTGCAATGAGTCTATGTAACTAAAAAAACCCAGAATCACTGGTGTTATCATCCTCTAGGTCTCAAGAAGCCTGTGGGTTTTTTGCAGTGTGTGTTAAGTTAAAACTGTTGCTTCTAGCCTTTGAATTAGGCTGAATGGCTCTTTGTGGTTTTTTGAGGTGATTTTAAGGAGAAAAAAACCAGCCTGAGCAGTGGGATCAGAGGGGACTGGGGTGGGAGGCTGAGTCCTTCTGCTTAGAGAGGCAGAAGGTATGTCATGAGCCATCTTTGCTGTTACTCAAGAACCTATTCACAAATCCAGGGTTAGCTATTTATGGGATATTTAATTAGTTTTAAACTCTTCTGCCATGTAGAAGCCTCTATTGCCTGTGTCCTCCCAATGATATTGGCCTGCAAAGTGCTCATTGGCCTCCCTGAAGGAACTTGGTGTATCCACTCTAAGTTGTTTCTCAGTGCTCCTATTGCTTTGTTCTGAACTTACTACCAGAAGTAGTAAATTTAAGAATGTTTTTTTTAAAAGAGGAAGAGCCATGGTAAATGCAAAAAGTGGGGGGGGAGTGAAGTTTAAGTGGTTGATCTGTAAAGAATTCTGTTTATGTCCGTCACACCAGTCTTCCAGCATGCAAGATTTAGCAATTGAAAACAATTGGGAATGGTGCACCAGGGTTGGTTGCAGCTGGTTCAGCTACCTGGATGTGTAAGTTCCTTCACCACCAGGTTCTGGAGATGGCCTCACAGTGACAGTCAGGTTTTCCTGGGCCATGAGGGTTTTTTCAGTCTGAAAAGCGTTGTGATATAATGAGGGCAGAGCTGATGTTCACTGGTGAAATCTAGTGGCATCTCTGTGTTCTGTGAATACGTTCTGGGGTGCCAAAGGTCTTTTTGGAATGGGAGACTGAACTCTGCATTTCCAAGTATCTAACTAGCAGCTTTCCTTTAGGTCTGTCGGTTGGTACTTATGGGGAGATAGGGTGTAGATGCCCCTGGTCATTGATACAGTATGGAAAATGGGAGAAGAAATAAAGATTTGGGAGCCTTTATTGAACTATGAAGTGTTGGTATGGCAGGGTTTGAGAGAGAAGTTGTACTGGCAGAGCTGGACAAGTTTGCTGATAGGTTTCTCTGCAATTACTTTTGGCTGCCAACCTTGAAAGACTTGTGTAGAAGTAACTTTGCCCAAAGAGGCTGTAGAGTCTCCATCCTTGAAGACACTCAAAACCTGGCTGGACAGAATCCTGGACATCCTGCTCTAGCTGGTCCTACTTGAGCAGAAGAGTTGGACTGGATGATATCAAGAGGTTCATTCCAACCTCAATGATTCAGTGATTTAGTAATTCTGTAACTTATGTTGAGACAGCCTTGAAGAGCTGGAACTTGCTGCTTGCTACCAAGGAGACAGGAAAAATGGGACACAATTGCCAGTATTGGGATGGCTCCTCCTTCCCCTCCTCACCCCTTCAGTAACCACCTTCCTCTGCCACCCATTGTGTTTACCAGGGTCCTGCCATGTTGGACTCATGGCCATTTTGCTCATCTGCTGGCCAAAGAAACTTCTAACACCCAGAAGAGGTGGCAAAGACACCAAAGTGGGCAGAATTAACATGCTGGGAACAATGAGAGGAGACTTTTTGGGTGTTGAGTGGCGGGTTTTTGAGAAGTGCATGTGCAAGTTAAGTGAATCTTCTTCTTGATGATATTTTAGTTTGGAGCACTGAGAAAACTCAAGACTTGGTCTTCTCTCTATCATGCTCCATGGCACAAGGTTGTGGAGCAAAACCCAGGGATCTTAATACAAGAAAGGACACTGCTGCTTGTCTGTGGAAGCTGTGGGACCTGGATGTTCTGTGGGGTGTAGGCTCCACATGTCCTCTAGGGGAAGTGTCTGCTGTTTCCTCTGCTGTTCTACAAGGAAATGCTATGCAGATCATTGCATGTGTTGATTTGAAATAATTGCTCTGACTTTGACAAGGAAGCCAAATGCAAATTCCACACAGTCTTGAGGACCTTGTGTCACAAGACAAGCAATTTAATCTAATTGATTTGTCTCTCCAGGAAACAGCTTGGGATGGCCTTTAATAAGGCCTCAGTAGATGCTGTTAAAAAGTTGGTGCCTGACAAATTGCAGTGGTGCAACTTGGGGAGGGAGTTTAGAAGTGTGTGTGTAAATTGGCTCCACTGTGCATCATTAAAATCTCAAGTTCTTTCCCTCCTGGAAATTAGCAGCTCTTAATGCTTACCCTCAGATTTGATTATTGCCCTAACCTAGGGGACCATGAAAGAATGCCTCAAAGAGGAAAAAAAAAATATCCCTTGAAAACTGGTGAGACCTCCATAATGCTTTTGTGAAATCCCATGAAAACTGGAGAGGTCCTGGTCTAATAAATTTCATTTGTTATGGGTCAAGCAGAGCTCTCTGTGTTGGGTTGTTGGGGGCCCAGCTTTAAAACTGCTTGGATTGGGCTGGTTTCATTTATCTCTTTTGTGGGGTGACACAACGAAGGCTGATAAGTTTGGTCTTCACAGTAAAAACTAAACTCAGAAGTGGTTCTTGGCAAAGATAAGGCTAAATCAGAACTCTCCCAGGGCTCTTGCTCTCTAGACCTCTTCTGGCAGGTTTCTTCAGCCAGAAACCTGGCATGAAGTTCTGAATAAAATCCCAAATTTTTCAGGGAATCTGGGAGTGAGTAGGGAGCTCATTTGGACAATGAGTGTCAGTGTGGATTTTTTTCCCTTGTTAAACATAAAGACAGCAGAATTATATCAAATGAGTTTACCCCTGTGGCTGAAACACAAATGGTCATCAGAGAAAAAGGAGCATTTTCAGCAGCCAAGTCTGAAATCAGTCTTGATAAGGGCTCAGGATAAGCTTTCTTAGCTGGAAAAAGTAAAAAAAAAAAAAAAAAGCTTTTCCTCATGTTGAGATGGAATGATGGAATTTCCTGTGTTCTTGTTTGTGCCCTTTGCCCCTTGTCCTGTTGCTGGGCTCCACTGAGAGGACTCCTGTTCTCTTGACACCCACACTTTAGATAGTGATAACAATTGATCAGTCTTCTCTTCTCCAGGCTGAATAGCCCCAGGTCTGTCAGCCTTTCTTCATCAGAGAGATGCTCCAGTCCCTTCACCATCTTCACAGCAACATACTTTGAAGCCAGAAATACTTTTCATGAGATATTGCCCTCTTGTGGCTCTTCAAGGAAAAAATGGGTCACCGCTGGTGGAAGTAGTGTGAAGCCAGTTCAGGGAGATGGAAGGCACAGTCCTAGGTCTTCTCTCCACAGCTGTGGATAAGGTTGTCCTCTTTATTGTATCTCTTTCTGGCATCTGAGCTAATTACAAAATTATTAGATCCATTCTTTGTTGCACAACTTCACGGGAAGTACGATGCCTGGTGGCCCTGGGGCAACTGCAGCACACAAAGATCTGGACCATGTGGACTTCTTGCAGCCACAGGTTCTACACAGCCATGGAGGGAGAGGCCTGGGCTTTGTAACCCTTGGAGAACTCCAGTTTAAGACTTCTGAGTATGTATTGGAAGATAATTTTGTAAGAGTTGCACAGTGCAAATGGTAAGGAGGCTTTAAGAAGGACTGAAAACAGCACCATTCATGTTAATAATGTAGAAATTGTGAGTGAGTGAAACTAGAACAGCTGTGTTCCTGCACATCAGGTGGGAAGTGGTGCTCCCATAAATGAATGTATGATACATGGATACTTTCTGGATCCAGAGGGGGAATTTTTGTTAGTTCTTCAAAGCCATGCTGGTAACTTCTGTTCCTCCTCCTTACGCCAGGGTACACCTCTGCTTCAAGGAGTGCATGGATTTCCTGAGAGGTTTATCCCCTGTCACTTCTGGAGGGGGCACACTAATTTCAAAGGTTGCTCCTGTATGAGAATTAGAGGTTGCCCATAAAATCACCATGGGAGGCATCTACACAGGCACAGGGTGCTGCTGCTGTGCTGGCTGTCACCACTGCCCTCATCTAAGGTATGCTCTTCTGCAGAGCAGCTGTTGCCCCGATATCTTTAAGTGATAGACTTCAGGCTCCAGAGCAAGACAAAACAGTTTGCAAACAACCTGATTGCAAGGCTGTAGTTCAACTTAAAGAAATCAGAGCACTGGACTCCTGTGAGATGTGAAACTTCAGTAACCTGGTGGCACCTAAGGAGGGCTGGCAGGACCTAGGGAGAAGGATGCCATCTACTTCTTTTTCCTGGGAGCATTCTCAAGTATTAAGCCACAGCCCTTTAAAAAGTTCCTACAATATGGAAGTCACAGGAATCAAAGGATTTGGGGTGAAGAAACAGTTTGACATTTCTAGCTCCCCCTGAACCTTTGACAATATCCTGAAAAAGCCTCATAAATGCAATAAAGGCAACATCCCAGAAAGCTTCAGAGATGCTCCTCCCCACGTACATGTGAGGATGTTTATAAATCCTCATTAAAGACCAGAGGTGCTTACTCTTGCAGCCACCCTGGCAGTTTTGCTTGTGGATGTCTGTGAATATTCCTGTGCTGCTAAATGTGGACCTACTGCTTCCTTAATAGACTGATGTTCCTGAGTCTACGGTGAAGTAATTTTTCTGTCCTATGTAGGTATTCTAATCGTATGTAGAAAGAAGAAAAAGGATAGACCTGTCTCCTGGAGATACAGACCACTATCTATTTCCAGTAGTTAATTCTTTGTACCAGTGAGTATTTCTGTGTGAAGTTTCTCTTGGGTTTCACCTGAAGAAGTTCTTTGTTTTAAGAACAAGTGATGCTGGGATTTTAGGCACCATTTATTTATTTTTAGGCGCCTTTTATTTCTGCTGACTAAAATATTTCTTATAGCAGTTTAAGCTCTGATGTTGGTCCCTTTCAAGCTGGGACAAAGCTTCTGTGAGAACTTGAGGCAACAGATGAGCCTGTCTCAGATGGGGAACCATAGTCCCCTATTTAATTTGTGTTCTGTATCTATTAAATAGGAGAATATCACAATATTCACACTGTCTCATAATCATGCTCTAATCTGCAAGCAAGGAGGTGTTTGTGCTGCACTCAGTACTTATGGAAATGATCTACATAGAGAGATAAAGCCAAGTTTTGCTCAAGGAAGCAATGAGGGTAGATGGAAAGATCCTTCAAGGACAAGTCTTCCAAGATTTTGAATTGGGGGGGGGAAGGGGAGGAAAATCCAGCTAGATCCAGGTGTTAATATAGCTACTTAAAACTTTGAGGAGTTCCATCAAAGGCAAGGTTTCTCTGTTTGAA
>JAOWAV010000036.1:63955633-63977096 GCA_028571045.1 Scolopax bukidnonensis | reverse complement strand
CCTCCACCTGCTGCTCACACTCTTCCTGATGCCCCTCCCCGGATGCCACTGGTCTTCTTGGCCACCAGGGCCCATTGTTGGCTCCTGGGCATCCTGTTGTCCACCAGGACTCCCAGGTCTTTCTCCTCAGACGTGCTCTCAAGCCTCAACCTGTCCTGGTGCAGGGGTTTATTTCTTCCCTACTAATCCCACCTGTTAATGGTTGGTTGTTTTGTGTTGGCACACATTAAGGGCAGAGTGAAATTGTAATTACACAAATTTGTGTACCTGGGATGACTGTTATTTCGAGGCGTGTTGTTAAACCTGTCCTGCTGGGTGACGTGGGGTGAGGAGAACGTCTTCACACACCTGTAAGGTTACAACACCGCTTGCAGCTATGAAAGCTGAAATTCATCGTGCCTACCTCTGGTGGTCTAAAAACTAATTGTTTAGAATAATCTTAAAACAGGTGTCTAAAAGCCAGTTTTCCTGGACAGACAAAGAAGCAGAAACATGAAACAAACACTAAATTGCAGACGCCTGTAACAGTTTATCTGTATTTTACGTTTTTTCAAGTGTATTATTCAACTCAATCAATTTCATTACCTCCCTTTTCTGAAAAAAAAATAAAATTAAGGTGAGAATTGCTTTCCTACTCTTCCATTCACCTACGAATCAGTCAGACAATGTATTTTCCTGGCAGCAGTTTGGATTTGGAACCCCCTTCTTTATTATGGCTGTTGAATTTGGGCAGTTTTCCCTCAGTCTTAATGCTGGCCGTGAATAAGCAGTTTTGTCCCACAATTCAGGAGCCAATGAGGCATCCATTCCACACCTGCATCTGGCAAACATGTGAGATGACTCTTATCTTTGGAGATCAGAAAGTTGTCCTGATTTAGTTTTCCTGATGCCTTCCTTAGGGTGTCTGGTGATGGTTATTTGACAGGCAGAAGGAAAAAGAGACAAGGATGGAGGGTATTTCTTAGAGCAGAACAGTTAATTAAAGGGGAAAGACAAGATTTTGGCTTTAAAGATGCCCTGTCTGCTTTGGCAGCACATGGCTTAGGCGTCATAGGGATCTGTTCTTGCTTTCTTTTCATACATTGGTTTATTTAGACTTTGAAGTCCATTGGGGGAGGACTTTCTGTGGGTTTCTTTAGGGTTGGACTGAATTATTGCATGTAACATTAGTCATCAAAATATGTCTACATAAGGAAGGACAATCAGTGTGTGGAGAGGTGTTCTCCCTCTCTAGTCAGTGAAGGATTCTGATATGAAATTGGAATTACAGTGGATCCAACAATCTGGAACCAAGAGCATCCACCAGATTTTGGTTATAATGTCACTGAGTAGCAAATAAACCCACACCACAGAACAGAGGACGTTCTCAGAGGCTGAGAAAACCAGTGGGTGGGGAACAATGAAGAATAGAACAATGAAGGTGAGTACAAAGCACATCTCCAAAAAGGTTAGTTTAATTGTCCATAAGTTCAGGAGGTCTAGAGTACTCCTCATCTTGCCTGGGTTATTGAAAACCTAAGGATCTGTCTTTGAGTTACAGAAAGAAAACCCCTCTCTGATATTCATGTCTGATTGTGTCCTACTCACATCAGAAAAAAAAACCAATCTGCTGCCAGCTGCCCCAAAGAGAAAATAAAATTGAAGGATCTTGGCCCATGAGGGGCCGTAGTTGGACTGAAATGCAGCAGGAATTAGGAAGGGGCAGAATTTATTGATAGAGGAAGCAAAGTGTGTTATGGAAACAGGGTTGAGAAAATGTTCACAGCAGAAGGGGATTAAGTATTTGTTGCCAACAACTGCCCCCTTTATGGAGAAGATGGAACTTTTGTTGGCAAAGTGACGTAACAGGTCTGAAGAGAAATCCCAGTAGCAGCTCATGCTTGTGACAGAAAAGCTTCTTTTTACTCCGAAATAAATTACAAAACCCTTGAGAAGCAAAATTAATTTTAATCTTTATATAAAGCACTTAACTTTTGTCACAGTTCTTTAACTATTTTTTCTTTCTTCTTACTTTTTTTTTCCTTTCTTGTCCTGATACTATTGGCATTTTCCACTTTAAATGCATTGTCGGAGTGAGGCAGGCTGAAGCCCCAATGTCTTTTTTTTAGCTTCTGGGTTTTAAGCCAAATCCCAAATGTTACTGAGGAAGTTACTTGCAAGAGAGGTATTTTTATTTAGGTGCTATTGAATTTAGTACATTTATGATTTCCTCTCAGTTTTTGCAAAATAAATCTCGGACAATTGCAGGTGGAGAAATAATCCCATTTGGGTATTGTTTCCACTCACAGAACTAAACACAGTGCTACCAAATCCTGCAAAACCTTTAAATAAACAGGGATTTGGGTCTTTTCATTGCCCTTCTCAGGGCACTCTTCATGTCCTTGTTCCTAAGGCTGTAAATGAGAGGGTTCAGCATCGGGGCTACAAGTGTGTAAAACACTGCAATCACTTTGTCCCTGTCCTGGGGAGCCCTTGATTTAGGATTCATGTATATGCAGACGGCTGTTCCATAGAATATGGTGACCACCATCAAGTGGGATCCACAGGTGGAAAAGGCCTTGTATTGCAGATGTGCAGATGGAATCTTCAAGACGGCAGAAAGGATGTGGGCATAGGAGGTGATGATCAGGAGAAAGGGGGTGAAGACTATGAGGAAGCTGAAGATGAAGATGACCAACGCCATGAGGGCTGTGTTGGCGCAGGCCAAGGCCAGCACTGCTGGCACTTCACAGAAGTAATGGTTCAAGATGTCAGGACCACAGAAAGGCAGCTGCAAGATGAGGCTGTTGATGACCATGGAGCTCAGCAGGCTGCTGATCCAGGAGGCCACCACCATGAGGGTGCAAAGCTTCTTGTTCATGACAGTGGTGTAGAGCAAGGGGTGACATATTGCCACATACCGATCGTAAGCCATGGCCCCAAGCAGGAGACACTCTGTCATGCCAAAAGCCATAGAGAAATACATCTGAGCAGCACATCCAGAGAAGGAGATGGTCCTCTTCTTGGTCAAGAGGTTCACCAGCATCTGGGGGATGTTGGTGGAGACATAGCAGATGTCTAAAAAGGACAAGTTGGCAAGGAAAAAGTACATGGGTAAGTGCAACTGGCAATCAGTTCTGATCACTGTAACGATCGTGATGTTCCCAGCCAATGTGAACAGATAAAAAACCAGAAACACTACAAAAAGAACAGTCTGTGTCTGTGGCTGGGAGGAAAGGCCCTGAAAGATGAATTCTGTCACTACGCTTTGGTTTCCCCTGGCCATTATTACTCCAGTGGTTTAAGTGTCAAGTTAAGAAATAGGTACAAGGTCAACTCAAATCTCTTGCAAGTGTAAGAAGAGCTTATGTTTCTCTCTGAAGGGGAGAGAATCTGCTGTGGAAAATAATGTAGCAGACACAACATACCATCCACTGTATATTGTGTGTTACGGTGACCAGAGAAAAGAGAAAATGTTGAGGAAGTTTTCTAATGGTACATTTAGCTGAACCCGTGTTCCTGTTGTCTATGGTCTAATTACACAGATATGCCTAATTTATACACATTTTAATGCCCACCATAGTTACTATCCTCTACAGAAAATCAAAATTCAATGTTAGATCAAAAGATTATCTGTTAAAATACCAGTTCCAGATATCCTTTCTTAACACAGGAAGAAACACAAAACAGACTTGGGAGTGAAACTTCAGGCACTCTCATTATGAAACAGAACTACTCTTTTTGGACAGATATCCATAGACCCGTCTCCTTTTCCTGCAAGAAAGACAAAATTCAGCACACAGACCAGATCTAACAAATATGTCCAACCACCTTAACATATATCTAGGATCTTATGGTGTTCTCATCACCATAGTTCCTACTGCTCATGTTCTGTCTTTACACAAGACGTTTTAAGTCTTTACTATGAGAAGAAAGTTTCAGAGTAGTATATGGTCACGCTTGCTGGATCCTCAGTCTTTGCACAGTAAAAGGAGAGTAGGAGAACGCCCACATTAACAATGCTGTGGAAGGCACTAAGAAACGTCACTTGATACGCTGCGGGACATCGGAGACATCTGAAGGCGGCCATCCCATTTGATGCAGGGATGTTGGAGGGCTCCTGGAATGAAAATTGGACAAATGGACAGGTCACACAAGGATATCTCAATCTCTACGTGTGATCTGTCTGCTACGGCAACGGCTGGACAAATTATTTGGATGCCTGGTTGATACAGTCAATGGACTCTAAAGGGCGATTCAGATGACTGGCTAGGCGGTGACAACTTCAGCTATCTCAACTTCTCAGCTGTTCCTGAGAACCTGAACAGCCTTCTAGACTGAGCCTTGACACCTGGTTTATTCCTCACTCATGACAGAAATATAGCTGTATAACTTACAGATAAATGCTTATATGTAGACACTTAAATCTGATGCCTTAACCTGAAACTGAATCCTATCCTGTGTTTTTAAGACCAAGCAGACACTCACAGACTGAAATAGCAATTATGCTGTCAAGGAAAAGTACTGCAAAATGAAGCATCCCTCTAAAACAGAAACTGTTCTGGAAGGGAGGTTAGGAAATAATCCTAAAAAGCTCAATTCAAGGAGGCAGTTTTGTCTCAGCCCAAGATTAGTGTCTCTCTCTACATTAGCTTGTACCTTCTCTCAGGTAGGTGAGCCAATACAACTGGGGAACTCTGTCTCCACCACAACCTAGGGAGCCCAGAGCACTCAGCACCTATCTCCTATTCAGCAAAGGGTCCATCCCTCCTGAAAGGAAATTCTTAAGGGCCAAAGCATCCCCATCTCTTGCCATTTTGGGTACACTGTGGTATCTGAGACATCTGTATGGGACAAGCACATATGATAAAAGAGCTGCAGAAGACTTGAGTCAACTGAATGAACTAGCTTTTTGCTGGTACCTCTGCAAATGTGGCTATCAGCTCACATGTAAACACCTAAATTTCAGTAAGATGGGTCTGATCCCATCAGACAAGATAGGAGTTGGAGTAGATGATCTCCAGAGGTCCCTTCCAACCTCTACCGTTCAGTCATTAGGTGATCTCTGACATTTAATCTAATTCTTATTCAAGACATGAACTCTGTGGCCTCTATGAGTTATGATATCAACTATAAGAACCTGAGTAATAGGAAATTTGGCATCTTAAGATGTAGAACTTGAGACATTTTTCTCCCATCTAACTACATACATGTACAATCATTTTAAAGCCTATGCCAACGTAAACAGTTACACTCAACTTCTGATTCTGTTCAGCATTTATAATTTAAAGAACTACACTGTGTAGGAAAAAACAGTTCAATTTTGCCTTCAATAAACCATTTGTGGTAACACTGATGAATAACATACCACATTATAAAACATCCTTCAGGATCTGAAAACTGGGAGCAAGAAGGGAAATTTATTTTAACTATAGTATAACTAACTACAGTGGGATTCTCTCTAGGATTTAATTTTCTAAATACTTTGGAGTATCTGAAACCAAGTGGCTCATGAGAAGTTCCATGGCCATGAGAACTATGCTTCTAGATCATTTCCCCACTTCTGAAAATCATCTCCTTATATCACTGACATCAGCAGATAGCACAAGCTCTGAACTTTACATCTTGACGTTTCAGAGCAATTTGAAGGATGAGGGTCAGTTACATGTTAGAGATGACAAAAAGTAGACAAAAATAAGGTAAGTGCTTTGCTCAAGGTTAGGAGAGGTTTGTTAGACAAGCCATTATCTTATCATGGCATATCAATCAGCAGTGACAAACATGCCTTGAATCTCATATAAATTCTCATACAGATTAAGATACCTTGAAATCATCCTGATATATCTTTGCTCGAGGTTTGTAAAATGAAAGAATGGTTTTTCTCTTCCTGAAAATGTCCAATCTTCAAGAAGGTTGAAACTCATCCAGCAATAGGAATACTGATAGCAGAATACCCAGCCACCCCTTGCCCAGTCTCCAGAAATGTTAGGTTTTTGTGGGCAAGAAATAAATGCCAAGTGGCTTAGTCCTTTACCAAGCTCATTTGAAGCGATAGGAAATTAGTGGAAGAATTCAAGTCGCATTTCAAAATTTCCCCTTTGAGACACCGTAACCAATTTTAAATGCCAATGGGAAGAGGTCCCAGAGGTAGCGTTGCAATTACTCCTTGTAAGAACAAACCCAAGTATAATTTTCAATATTTAAGTCATAAACAACCATAGTTTCAGTAACAGTTTTTTAAAAATGCCTGTTCAAAACTTGGTGAATCGTAGGCTCCACTTCAAATCTTAAGAGACCAAATATTTTAATGGATTTGTGGGATTTTTAGAGGATTGTCTAAACATGGAATTTTATCCAGTTATTCCGAATTTGAGCCAAATTACTTCTATGAGGGTGAAACACTCCAATACTCCAATTTTGGCCTGAAGACATCAGGAGATGCATAATCTGATGCATCGCAGAAGATGAAACCCTCCTCAGATGTCCAAAAATTAGTTATTTAGGTCTAAACTACTAATTTTCTGTATAGTTAACAGCAGAAAATAGCCATTTTCAGAGCACAAGGGAAACAACACTTCCTCCATATTGAGCTCAGAGGAATCAGTGTTTCCAGAGAGCAATTGATCTCACTGTTTGGAAAGAGGAGGATAAATATCTACATTTGGTGAAATGACTTTCCAAGGGCTGGAAAGGCAGTGGTGGAACGGATAGCTGGGATAATTTCCCCTCACACCGGATATTTATCTCTTTCCCATCTGCCTGGACCCAAAACAGACACCTCAAGGAGAGGGAACTGCATTGGATTCGGCAAATGTGGTGTTTCAGCTGTTTGAGCAGCAAAAATTCAGACTCGGTGACTGGGTTTGTGTCATGACACATTTTTAATGAGGTTTCAGCACTGGATGAAGTGTGCCAAAGGTTCAACCAAACTTTTGGTTTGGTAAGATGTCTCTTTGCTCACTTTGGACCTTCTTCCTTAGGAGTATGAGCATCTTCAGCCAGGATAAAGAGGAGCACTCATCTCTGAGGAGAGGACATCAGGTATAACCCCTTCCTGGAGCGAGGTGCTCATCCAAAGTGTCCCTCAAAATGGAGACATCTTCTTTTCTTTTCTCGTGCCCAATAGCCTACAACACTAGAAAGAGGGAGCTCTGTCACACAGCTGTGATTTTCTTTGCCAGAGCTGAAAAAAAAAAAATATTTAACAGGGAAGGATGAAAATATACCCGTCCAGTTTCTGATACTCTTTCTCTGAACACCTATTTTTGGCTGCCGTCAGAAATTGATACCCTTGGGCTGCCTCCCTCTCGCCGTGGAGTTATTCCCATATTCCTACCAGCGGGGCTGCCGTTGGAACAGCAACGTGGGAGAACACACACACACCGAGCGGCCAGCTGGAACAGGCAGAAAAATGTTGGCAGGCTCTGTTTGGTGATCTTTTTTAACACTGCTGCTTCAGAAGAATCTCTGGTCTCTCCCTGCAGTTGCTCGCTCGCATCTCTACAAACACAGTCTTCTCTGACATGCTCTTTTGCACCGGGATGCTGTGAGGGGAAGATGAATTTCTGGAAATATTTCCTTCCTGATTGTATAAAGCTGTTTCCGCAAATGAATAAAATATGGTGGATTCCAAATAAAGTGAAGAAAAATCCCCTGTATCGATTAAATCCCCAGAGTAATCAACATCTGTGCATTTGCACTTTGTGTATGCCACTGAAAACCAGACTTGTCCTATGTGCATATCTGGCTCATCTCATATAACCAGTGAGGGATGAAAATGGATTATTTTCATGTATATATTCATAAAGATAAAGGATTCCTGAAGTTCCTGATGGGCCTTCAAAAAAATTCCATGTGCCCATTGCTCTTGAACTTCCAGTTGAAACCTCGACAAAGATGTTAGTTACAGAAAGTAGATGAATAACGATATTTTGCTAAGATACCTTGTTTCCTCCAAGTGGGCTGTTTTCCTTTTTTTTTTTTTTTTTTTTTTACTCCCTTAAATACTTGTGCACGTACAGTATATGTGAGATGAGCTGCTGAGACACAGTGCGATCCATACAGCCAACATAAATCCTGAGAGCAGGAGATTAAAGACTAGAATTTAACTATCATTCACCTCAGACTGCACGTGCTCACACACAAGTCTTTATTACGCTGGTGGCACTTCACAGAATCATCACAGAGTAGCCCAGGTGGGAAGGGACCTTGGAAAACCAAGTGGGGGCTAAATGGTACAAGACAGCCCTTATCAGTGGAGTCTTAATGAGTTCATAGAATCATAAAATGGTTAGAGTTGGAAGGGACCTTCAAGATCATTGAGTTCCAACCCTCCTGCCATGGGCAGGGACACCTCCCACCAGACCAGTTTGCTCAAAGCTCCATCTAGCCTCGAACACCTCCAGGGATGGTTTCCTCAACTTCTCCAAAAGAACCACTCCTCTTACAGAGTTTCACTCTTTCATAGTAGTATTCTACTAATTCATGGCCAAAACTCAGCTTTCTTGCTACTACTTCCTGATACAACCTGGAATCAGCCAGGGCCTTGAAGGCACTAATAGGACTTAATAGCCCTGATCAGCCTCACCTGGACCCCTTCACACACTTGCCCCTGCCCATGCCCAGGAGCCCCATTTAAGCTCAGTCTAGGGCCATTGGAACTTCCTGGGCTATGCTGTAGTGTATCTGGCTCTGTTTCTGCTTCCTGGATGGACCCTGAGTTAATACCGTAGCTTTGTCTCCAGCCCTGTTCCTGGCCTATCTCCCTTTACTCCTGGTGGCACATTGGATGGACCCTGTACCCAGTTCATTGCTTGTTGGGGCTGTAATGGACCCTGTTGCCAGCCACTGGCTCTGTCTGCTGTGTTCAGGCAGGTCTGTCCCCCAGGAGTGAGGCACCATCTGCCCTGGGGTTCCCCTTGGCTCCTTCTTCTCTGTCCCTTAGGGACCTGGCCCTGGCCCTGGCCCTTGTAGGTCCCTGACAGCAGCCATGTGGACATGTTGCAGACATGTGCCTCTGCTTCTGAAATTCCATGGACTCCAAGAGGAAACATTCTTCAGTCTGTCTAACCCAGGTATGAAATATCCCTGAATGTAGTCAATGTTAAATCCCTTTCCTTTTTCTTCACAAAAATTCTTGGATTTGGGGTTAGAGTCTGTTCTTCTCCACCTCTCCTTAAAACTATTTTCTTTCTTTTCCCGACGTATCACATGTAGTAGAAGTGACCAGGAGCTCTCATTCCTCTAGGTGTGTGCATTTTCTGCTGTCTGTCCATGGCCACCTGGGTAGAAGGTTTCCATTCAGTTTGATGTCCCAGCTGACTATGGTGAAATAACTGCATTGCTTATACCTGGCATGTAGTTGCTTCTCTTTCCCAAAAGACTTTCTAAGCTCCAAAACCCAGTTGTTGGCAGAAGTAGTCATAAATAATTAAATAAGAGGATGGGACCAGCTGTGGTTAACAAGCACAGGGCTTGCCCAGACTGCCAAACTGAATAACATCATGCTTAAAGGCCACAAGCCACTTCTAACATGTCCCTTCTCTCATTGTCCCCATCTTGCTCTTCCATCATCCCCCAGGATACCTACGGTTTCTCCACCATTGTCTCCTCCCAAATGAATGACCCACCATGATCACTTCCCCACGTTCATTGCAGTTTTGCAACATTCCTACCTGAATTTGCTGTTTCTAATACCTGGGTAAACTAGGTCTTAGTTTACCCTGGTGTCTGCTCCCCAAAGGGTGTCTGCTCCCCAAAGGGTGCCCAACACTTCCTTTTCAACCATCTGTGAAGTCTGCCCATCTCTAGCACCTCTGGTGCCCTCCAACCATTGGTGAAATCTGTCCATCCATCACGGTGCTGTTAACTTGACAGCTCCTCGCTGCGTACCATCCAGTGGTCTCTCATCTTATGTCCAGGAGTTTTTCACGGTCTGGTCAGGGAGTCTGATGTCAGGCTGGGGACTAGTCGCCCTCCTGAATATCTTTTCTAAGATGAACATTGTGTCACAGGTGTTGGAACCACTCTGTTCCATGGCTAAGATTCATGTTTCATATTATTGTGTATCTAACAGGGAAATGGGCCATTCCTATTTACTTGGCCCCAATTTCATTAGGCGGGAGGTGAAATATGCAGTTTCTAAGGTAATTTTTCCTAAGCATGGTGTGCACAGAAAGACCTTCCCCACATGTATTTCAAGAGCTTTGTTTGATGTGGTATGATCTGGTGTTGGCTCTGCTCGTGAGTAAATATTTGTGAGTGGTGACCCATCATCTTAGATTATATTTTCTATTGAAATCCACAGCTGGTACTTACAATTTTTTTTGTTTGTTAGGAGGTTTTCTGTTGCTTTTTTTTTTAAATAGATGGGTTTTCTGTATCAGCAAAGGGGTCTATGAAGCAAAAATTCTTGCAAACCTCTACAAAGCTACATTCTCTTCTAGAAACATCACAATTTCATCAGAATGGTGAGCTGTTTTATGAAAGCTTCTGGTCAGCTTTAGTATAAACAATAAAAAAGGTCCCTCCTTCAGGACTGTTTTCTTGTTTGCTCATCCCCCAACTCCTGTAGCTACCAAATCTGCATGATGACCTTAAGCCAAAGATGTCATGTAGAATTGATTGCATCAAGCTGTCCGATTGCTAACCTTTTCTGGGGAACACACATGCATAGCATTCATTTATTTGATCTTAAAACAGCACTGCTCATTAGTAGTGTTAAATCTGGCTCTGCAGACTTAGGCTGTGCTTCCAATTGGAAATGTTCCTGGTTTCAAACACATTAGCCCCCATTTATTCTTAGCAAACATCCATGAGAACATAGATCTCCTCTTTGCTCCATCATTCCCTCTTGAAGATCTGCTAAAAGAACTAAATAATGTGAGGGATGACTCTCAACCTGAAAAAGAGAGCTCCTTCTGGAAAAACACGAAGAACACCATGCCTTTAAAGTAAGAGATGGTCTGTGGGAATGGAATGTGTGTGAGATTTTGAATATAATTAGTGGATTTAAGGGTAAATTCAGACCCTTAGTAATGTATAGTATAACTACACTCTGACAGAGAAGAAAGGAGGCACTGGCTCAATCTATCTTGTAGTGATGATATCTATGAGCACTTGGGTCCTCATGATTGCTGTCATATTTTTGCTTTTAGTTTAAATGGTCAGCAGCTAAACAGAGACTGAAATTCAAGAATGTCCAAATTTGATTTAATTTATGGCACCTCTTTACCAGTTTGATTTCTAAAGGAAACAAGAACTTTTTCAAGGAGTCTCTTGAGAGCATCCTTCACCTCCATGTTTCTCAGGCTGTAGATGAAGGGGTTCAGCATGGGAATCACCAGGGTGTAGAAGATAGACACCACTTTGTCCTGTTCCAGAGAATAGCTAGAAGTGGGGCGGAGGTACATGAAGATCATAGTCCCATAAAAAATTGACACTGAGGTCAAATGTGAGGCACAGGTGGAGAAAGCTCTGTGCTTGCCCTCTGAAGAGCGGATCCTCAGGACAGTGGTAAGGATATAACCATAAGAGACAACAATGAATAGTAAAGTGCTGAGTGCAATAAAGGTAGCAATGGTGAAAAGCACATGTTCATTGATAGTGGTGGAGGAACAGGAAAGTTTCAGGAGTGGGGGAATGTCACAGAAGAAGTGATTGATGACATTAGGACCACAGAAGTGTAAGCTGAACACGGAGCTGACGAGCACTGTTTGGCTCATGGTAGACATTATGTAGGATCCCACAGCCAGCTGGACGCAAACCTTTTGAGACATGGTGGCCACGTAGAGCAGAGGGTTACAGATGGCCATGTAGCGGTCGTAGGCCATTGCAGCCAGCAGGTAACACTCAGTGATTATGCAGACTCCACAAAAGTACATCTGGGCTGCGCACCCCAGCAGGGAGATGGCTTTCCTGTCCTCAAAGAAGCTCACCAGCATTTTTGGAGCAACCGCTGAGGAATTACCTAGGTCTACCAGAGAGAGGTGGCAGAGGAAGAAGTACATGGGGGTGTGGAGTCGAGAGTCAAGCCTGATTAATGTGATCATGCCAAGATTCCCCACCAACGAGGTGACACAGATCAGAAAGAACAGCACAAAGAGAATGACCTGCATCTCCCAAATATCTGTGATTCCTAAGAGAATGAACTCGCCAACAGTTGTCTTGTTTCTTCTGACCATCCCTTTGATGAACCTGAATCTTTTAAGAGGGAGAAAAATCAAAGAAGAGAAGTTACAACTCTGGATAGAAGAATAAGTCTCAAAGATTACTTTTGTTCCACTGCTGAGATTGTTCCAGGAAAGAGAAGAATCATGTTATTCATTCAGATTTTCTAAAAAATGTTTCCTGCTTAGTTCTGTTGTTAATTTTTCTCAAGTGCTTATCTGTGTCCATGGTGCCTAGGAGGAATAAGAGGAAGATTCTGATTACCTGCTCTGTTGTTCTTAAATAGTGGAGTAATAAATTGCTCTCAGCTTCCAAGGGTGACATTGAAGTTGGCCAATGCAGTTCTGAGAAGTCCTCAGAGGATGATACCCCCATGTTTAAAAAAAAAATAAATAAAAATAGTTATCCATGTAGAAAAGCAGCTTGTGTTAAAAAGCAGGTGATAATTTCATTAGAGTGTATTTGCTGATTCCAGACATAACTCAAAAGTCAAAGGAGAAGACAGGGGCAGTGCAATCATGGACCTTGCCCTGCCTCCTTCAATCTGTTGGTGCTAATGGAAAGTCTTGAAAAGTTTCTCCTGGCAAAATCACACTTCTTTTGTCCAACATAAAGAAACGAGTTGCATATAAATTGAAAGAAACACAGTAGGTGACACTGAAAACAGGATCCATCTTGCCTAACATTACCTCCTTCCCGGGTGGACAGCTAGGTTTGAGGTAGCCCTTCAAGGCTTCAGTTAGTTGTAGAAAGGAAGCAGACACTTTAAGGCAAAACTCATGTAAGCTACTTAAAATGTCTACTTATGGTGAAATGAATTGTAGGGGATAATATTGTCAGACAAATCAGATCATCACTTTATAGGCATCTTAAATAACAGCCTGTCTAGGGGTGAAATGAAGAAAAGAACCCCATAACCTCATAATTACCTTTTTGCTTCTTTTCAAATGTTGACTTGAAGGAAAAATTGCCTCTTGTTTTCAGCTTGTGGTCTTGCTTTGACATTTCTGTTTAGAGTTCTGCAGCAAATGAGCACTGTTAATTGCAGGTGTATTAAATGAATGAACGCCTGAGCTTGCAAGGTGGAGCTTCTTACTGAAACAACTGAATGACTGAAATATCTCTTAAGCTTTTTGCCTTGTATTAATGCAATTTAATTAATAATTAAGAGTGCACTTTCTGGCAGTTACAGCAGTTCAGCCAATCACAATTTGTGGAGCACAAATGCTAATATTTTTCTGTGCTGTAGGAAATTCTAGACAGGTCAGTGGGACTACTTGTAGTGCCCAACTCCACAGTATGTATGACAAGTTGATGCGGTTAAATAATACTTCTTTTGTGGTAACCCCCCATTTCAGGGCTCATCAAGCCAATATTAGAACTCCTGTAAGTTTTGGTGGCTTGAGATGAAGCGTTAAATACGTGTTGAAGTCTTGAACCAACCCTGCATCTGCTGTAACCACCGAGAATGGCTGAGTTGCAGCTATTGCAGACCTGTCCCAGCTGAGGGCAGAGACCTCTCTTGTCAAGTACTGACCTGACTTGTGTCTTACTTGTCACTCTAAGTGCAAACGTCCAGGAGCAAGAGTACAAAAGCCTCCACATCTTAGGAATAGAAGCCACAATAATTTGTTCTCCTGTTTTCCAAAATAAGAAAAAGAATCCAGCTCAGGTCAAAGTAATTTTCCTCTCTTTGACTTTTTTGGACTTTATTTCTAACATTCCTTATATGAAAATTCACTAATTAATTTTTTATTCTGCTGTGTATGAGCATAGACTGCAATCATGTGCATTCTGTGTGCAAGGTTTAAAGTCCAGAGTAAGGATAGAGAATAAAACAGTGACGCAATTAACAGTCTGTCAGGTTTTATAATATTTCAGGACATGGATACGATTCCTACCTTGGAAACTAACATTAAAAATGATGCTTCCTTTTCCTCAGGAATAAATGCTGCTGGAAAGGCTGGATGGCACTGAGAGAGGCTCATGACTACAGAATCAAGTAGAGTGGTGGCAGATTCTGCTCCTCCCCACCTGGCGTTGACTCCCAGTGGGATGGATGATGGATGCACCCTCAGAAGGGGAATGGTGAGGTCTTCTCAATCAGCTTTCACCACCTACTTCCCTTAAGTGCTGGAGATGCCCTGGAGGGATCCCGTGGGGTGATGCAATGGTTGCAGAATGCTCAGGTCTTTGGCTCATAAACACAGAGCTCATTAGGAAAAAAAAAAAAAGTAGTGTTACTGTTTGAGGAACTCACAACCATTTATTGTTGTTTAGACCTGATGACCCCTTCCTACCCGTGAAGGGGAATCAGGGAAGAAACAAGGAAAGCTAAGGGCTGAACTGAAGAGATTTATTAGAATAAAACTAAATAATTAACATTAATAACACTAAAGAAACAGTATTGATCCCAAAACCAATATAAAATACACCAGGACTATCCTCAGCCTGTTCTATCCCAGGAAGCCATGCACTTCCAGCAGGGACAGCTCATGTGGGACACTGTGGGTGCTGCAACTCCGGGAGGAAGGGAAGGGCTCAGGGCTCTGGCACTGGGACAAGGAGTTCTCAGGGTGGCAGCCATCAACGGAGAGAGAGAACCTCTCAGCAAACTTTCTAATTTATGTTGAATGTGATGTTCATGGTATGAAATCACCCTGTTGGCAGCTTGGGTCAAGTGCCCAGGTCTTGCTCCTCATCCCTGCACCTGGTAAGCTCCATAATACTGAGACCTTGAAGCCACCAGACCATAGCTGGCGGTAAAGTAAATGTCTTTACCAATTCAGACACCAGAGTCTTCTAAAAAATGCAGTTTTCCCAAGTGTTAGAAGGGTCCATACTGAAAAAATTACTTTAAATTACTGAAAGAGAAATTAATCTGGTGTTGCTCAAACCAAGGCAAGGAACAGAAGAATTTCTGAAAAGGCTTAAAATATCTTCAAACAGTGAAACTCCAGAACATAAGCAGAGGAGTCATGTTCTTCTCTAGATAATATAATTTATTTTTACAGTAAGTTGGACTCTTCCTTTTGTGTTACTTTGCCATAGATGACATTTCTCCTCTGGCCACAGACCCTCTAACTCATGGGGTCATCAGGAGCAACAGGCTGGAGAGGAAACCGGCCTCATGAAATGCTCAGCCTTTGTACGAGGTCTGGAAGGAGCTGATGGGAAGGGTAATCACTATTGCAAGTTTTTGGTGGCCCCCATAATGCAATACTGAATTCCAGTCTGTGTTTTTCTTTATTTGAACTTAAGGGAGTTTACATCACTGGCAGGCTTCCTTATCAGATTGTTAAGATGTATTTTTTACTGATTTACAGTCTGTGAGCATCTGAGAGAGTTGATTAATACTAAAACACGACTGGTCCCCAAAAGCTTAACTGGATCAGAAAAGACACTGAATCCTCTCCTGAACTAACATCAGCAATGCCTACAGTAGCTAAAATTACAATGTTTGTGCTCTGAATAATTTGAGTTATTATTTCTTGATGTGAATTACAGCAGTAGCCTAGAAGTTAGGCTTAAACAAGTAACTTTTAATTGTTTGAGGGATGAATGCCATATTAAAAATATCAAATGAAAGGGAAGAGTTATGAATAAGAGAATCCATTATAACCTGGCCATGTGCCCCTGCCCAGAGTTTCAGAAGGTCCAAGCACACCCTTCACCAGCTATTGGAAGCTTCTCTGGAGCTTCATTGTCTCTACGTGGCCAGTTTGTTGAAATGGGAAAAATAAAAAAAAAATCAGCTCTGCTGTGGCATTTTGCTTTCCTCCCATGCTGCTGCTTTGGTCAATACTTATGGTCTTGCCTCAGGTGGTGTCACCTCTGAACCCACACCCCAGAGCTTCAAGCTGTGTTCTGCTAAACCCTGAGGGACAGGGGATGGGGATGAGAAGGGAATGCCCTTTTCCTTAGAAGTTTATTTTATAATGGGATGAATCGTCCTCTGGAAGTGCCTATTTCTTGCTGGTGACAGCTAAAAGAACTCAGCTACCTTAGATTAATAATTCTTAGATGCTTAAGATTAATTAAGATGCATTTTCACGTGCTTTGTTCATGTTCATCTGACCTCCAGAACCTCAGAGCTCTGGTGGTGTGTCCAACACAAACTGCATGTGATACAGAGCTGTCCTCATCCCATTTAGATGTTATTGGAGGCTACAGGGAGGAACGGCTCGGGTTTAGATGAAATCAAATCACACTTTAAGTGCTTGCCTGTGAGGATGAATATGCCCTCCATCCCACATGTGAACAAGATAGAAGGAAGGAAAAAGGCAAAAAAAATGCAAATAAAGCTTGTTAATTAGAGAATAAAAATATTGAAAGAGTTACCCAGGTTTCCCCACAGAAAGAGTAGCTGAATTGAAAGCTTTTTTTATTGTATCTCTCCACCTTGATACCTGCTGCAGATTCTATTTTATTCACCATAATTAAAATCATAACCCTTCTATGAAAGAACAATTATTAGCTTTTTTTTAATTTATTTTTTAAACCAAATTGATATTAATAAAAGAGGTTAACCACTGCTTAAAATATGAGCAAGGTAATAAGTAAAAATGCTCCAAATGTTTCTCTGGGTTTGTAATTCCTCTATTACATAGAGGATTTAGCTGGTGAGAACCAGCACCATTTAATTTTATATCGTGATAATCACATTACTAAAAGTTCTAACGACTGCCTGAATTCTGTTTTCTAAATTGTAACAATCGCTTCAAGGTGAATTGAATTAATATTATTTTTTCTTTTCAAAAAGTGGGTGCTTCAAAGTGAGAGTGGCTTTTTATTCCTGACTCCAGATCACAGGCTGGGACTCTATTTTGCTAAAAGGTCCATCCTTGTTTCACCACTGGTTTGATGTTTTAAAAAAACCAAACACTCTGTTTATGGGGTTCAAGTCAAAGGAAATATTAGAAGCATTTCTGAAAGGGCTTAAAATATCTTCAAAGCGTATTGTTTCATTGAAACATTTCCATACTGAGACAACCCTGGTCACGTGTGGTTTGCTCTGCTCTTCCCTTGAGAACATCGTGATCTCCCGTGTCCAAAAGGAAGATATAAAATCTGTGACATTCCCCAACAGAAACATTTCCCACATCCAGGGAAAAACCCCAATTTTCTCCCTGGCAGGTAAGTCTCCTAACAAGTAAAATTTCCTTCTATTCATGGTGCTGTATAGAAATTGTTTTAAGTCAGTTGCCGTGTTGAATTTCAGATGCACTAAAGGAAATGTGTTGCTGCATCACGATACAACAAAAGAAAAAAAATAAATGTGAATATATCTTGAAAAAGAGAGGAGTTGAGTTTTGGTGGGTCGTGGGTGGGGGTTTTTTTGGTGGGGTTTTTTATAATTTTTGCATCTAAATTTTGATCTGGGAATTTAAATCTCTTGCAGGTCTTCATCAGAGAGCATTGAATTTTTAGCAGCTGCTAGAATTTCCATGCCTTAATTTCTAAGCATGATTAACAGCAGAAAATAAGTAGGAACAGCCACATGAGCATAAGGATGGAATGTTTTTCAGGGCAGAAACATTCTTTTTCACTTTCACCAGAAATCTCTCAAATTGCCTGACACTGTAACAATGTCAAAATAAATTGTTAACTGGTTTTGGCTAAAAATAAAACACAACTCGTCACCTCGTTCTAGGAACAGAACTGGGGGATGGATGTGATGACCTGAGTCACCCAAGACATTTTCTGGAGTAAATGGTCACCCCCAGAAAATGATTGAGATTTGAGAATGCACCAAGAATGAAGGATCTTGAAAAAACAAAGCTTTATAAAATGGGATTCATCTCACTGGAGGATAAATTTTGGCAGGGGATTTTTATTGGTCACCCAGGCTTGCTTTCTCCTCAACAGCCACCCATGTAAGGATACGATGAATCCCACCCACCCCTCCACAACGGAGATGAAGATGATGGACTCGGACCAACCTCTGGAAAGCCAAATACAGGTGAGATTTGTTGCACCTACAGCATCCAGGAACACAGCTGGGAGCTGAACCCCTCCTTTCTGAACCCCTGGGCTCTACTGTAACCATCTTGTATCCTACCCTGAATAAATCAAGTTATAATATTATTATTGCTGGTTTTTTTCAGGAACATTTCTGGTTTGTCTGTGCCTCTGTCCACATGGCACTGATATTTACAACATTATTTAACCGACCTGTGTTAGCAGTTATTTTACTAGATGTCCTTTTTTAATCTTTATATTTCCTGTAAACACAAAGGTGATCAAGATTTTTATATATATATATAAAAAATTCCATGCCCTGTCTGGAATTTCTAAAGGCATCAGTGGAAATGTGTCTTAACTTTTGGAAAGTTGAATTAATTTATGCATTTTTTCTGGAAAGGTAAAATTAACACCCAGAATAATTTTTTAAGGGATTGAATCTAACTCAAATTCAATTAATAGTTTCAGCCAAACCAAAAAAAAAAAATGGGGAAAATTGCTTAGGAAATCTAAAAATATTTGTGTTTGAATATTTAAAACTAATATTTATGGCTTTCTTTTCATCAGTTCCTTAAAAATTAATTGCCCTCGGGGAAAAAAAGCCCACAAAATATTTGTAAGAAATCCCAGAAGGAGAGGCAACATTTCATTTAATTTCAAACTCAGTGATTTTTGTTTGTTCCGAACTAATTATGTCTTTTCTTTTTGTATGAAAAAAAAAAATAATAAAAATCTGCTTATGTTCCAGCATTTCAATCCTTTTTTTTTTTTTCCTCCAGTGTTCAATTTCACTGCTGCCTCAGGTTGTTTTTAACTATGCCTGAACTCCCTACTCTACCGGTCACACAGGTAAATGCGTAGCAACTACTATACTCAAATACCATGTTTTTCCTCAAGTGATATATCTTGTGATCTTTATCAAGTGATATAAAGTTTATTCTATGCTTGCACTATGGTCTAGCACTCAAATAAAACCCCATCTGAGGTCTTATTTCATAAATATATATATAAAAAGGTATATCAGGAAGGGATTCCAGATATTAAGCATGTCTGTAAAGCTCTCTTTGGATGCTCTGTGAAGCTTTCTGTTCAATGGGCACCATCTAAGACACTGGTTTCCTCCTCTGACCTTGGGTGAGATGGCCACATCTCCACTATCTCTGTCTTGTGAAGGACATTAATGTGTTTGTGTTTTGTTCACCCACCAGGACTGACCAATCCCCTTGATAAACCTTATGTCTACGGAGCCAAAACACGTGGTGATGAAATGTCTGAAGAAAACTACACCGCGCCAAACGAGTTCATTCTTCTGGGCTTCACAGACCATCGGGAGGTGGAGCTACCTCTGTTTGGGCTCTTCCTACTCGTCTATACCACCACCTTGGTGGGGAACATCGGCCTTGTTGTGCTCATCCAGCTCAACGCCTGCCTTCACACCCCCATGTACTACTTCCTACACAATTTATCCTTCTTAGACCTTAGCTGTTCATCTGCCATTTCTCCCAAGATGCTGGTGAATCTGCTGTCGCAGCAGAAGACCATTTCTTTAATTGGCTGTGCAACCCAGATGTTTCTTTTTGCCGCCTCTGCTGATGCTGAGTGCCTCATTTTGGCTGCGATGGCCTACGACCGCTACGTGGCCATATGCCACCCTCTTCTCTACACCGTGGCCATGTCCCGCAGGTTCTGCACCTCCATGGTAGCCGGGGCTTATCTCAGCGGGGGCCTGACCTCGCTGGTCCACACGTCTTTCACCTTCACCTTGTCGTTCTGTGACTCCAACGTGATCAACCATTTCTTCTGCGACATCCCCCCGCTGCTGGAGCTCTCCTGCTCCAACACATGGGTCAACGAGGTCCTCCTCCTCACCCTCTGTGGCTTCATACAAACCAGCACCTTCCTCGCCATCGTTGTCTCCTACGCCTGCATCCTCAGCACCGTCCTTCGCATCCGCGGGGTGGACAGGAGGCACAAAGCCTTCTACACCTGCACCTCCCACCTGACGGCCGTGGGGTTGTTCTACGGCTCCCTCCTCTTCACCTACCTACGGCCCAGCTCCAGCTACTCGCTGGAAACAGACAAAGTAATCTCTGCCTTCTACACCGTGGTCTTCCCCATGCTGAACCCCTTGATTTACAGCCTGAGGAACAAAGAGGTGAAGGAAGCCCTGAGGAGAACAGTAGGGAGAAGAGTGTTTTCTCAGTGATTTTTTTTTTTTTTCCCCAAAGTGTAAAGATGTCGTGTGATGCTGGTGCAACACACAATGAAAATAGAAGTGATGGGATCCACCTGACTGAATGTGGGCGGCTTGTTAGGAACATCTGCATCTGAACTGGCTTCCCAGGTTTATTTGGGAATCACTGGAAAAATGTAGTCAACTTAGATTCACCTCAGCAAAAAACAGAAGCCCAGGTCGATGGATCCCATCCCAGAAAGATCTCCTTCCCCTCCTCACTGTCTACAGTCTATCACAAATGCAGCAGAAAGTTGTATTTTTGCAGTTTACAACTATCGAGACAACTCTCAACCAAGAGGTTTTAAAGAAAAGTCCAATTCAGGTAACTACTATGTATGGTTGTGATTGTATTAAATTTGGGAATCTAAAGGCTTTTGTACAGAGGAAAATACCTCCCTTATCTGGCAGCCAGCTCTGCCGTACCCTCTAGAGAGAGGAATCTGTAAACTACAATACAGTTTATTGTATTTTTAGGACTGGATTTGTTCAGGTTTCACCAGGTGGCCCTCCTGCCTCCTCTGCTCCCACCAGACACCTTCCACGCTTGTTCTCATCCCATGCTCTTACCTTGAAGGTTTTACAACTTGCATATGTTTTTCCCTACTCTGTTTCTGCCTCTGAACCACAAGCCCTGGTCTCCCTTCTCGCAGCTTTTTATTTCTGCTTAACTGTGTGCTAAAACAATGCCTGTTGATGGTTGCAGCATCACAGTGTTACAAAACACGTACACCAATGTCAAGATACACATTTGTAGTTCACTCTTATTTGCCCCGTTGGAGGCATCCTTCAGGAAGAGAAGGATGAAAGAGAAAAGAGACGAGTTTAAAAAGAGACTATTTTAATGAAAACAGTAATAAAATAATAAAAAGGAAATAAGGAAACACTTATTATATACATACAAAACTGTACAGAGCTCCCAGGATGATGACCATGTCACCAGCAGACACTGGGGAAGTCTCAGGCTCGACTCTTGTGCCCTTGTGGCCAAGAAGGCCAATGGCATCCTGGAGGGCATCAAGAAGAGTGTGACCAGCAGGTCGAAGGAAGTCATCCTGCCCCTCTGCTCTGCCCTGGGGAGGCCCCATCTGGAGCACTGGGACCAGTTCTGGGCTCCCC
>JAOWAV010000036.1:63933158-63954630 GCA_028571045.1 Scolopax bukidnonensis | reverse complement strand
AGTTCTGGGCTCCCCAGTTCCAGAAGGACAGGGAACTGCTGGAGAGGGGACAGCAGAGGCTACAAAGATGATGAAGGTCCTGGAGCATCTCTCCTATGAGGAGAGGCTGAGGGACTTGGGGCTTTATAGTCTGGAGAAGGCTGAGGGGGGATCTGATTAATGCCTAGAAATACTTAAAGGGTGGGTGACAGGAGGATGGGGTTGGTCTTTTTCCAGTGGTGCCCAGTGACAGGACAAGAGGGAACGGGCACAACCTTGACTGTAAGAAGTTCCATCTTGACAAACCCCACTTGGACGCATTCCTGTGGGACCTGCTGTGGCAGGGGGTTGGAGAAGATGATCTCCAGAGGTCCCTTCCAACCCCATGTGATTCTGTGTGACTCAGCGAGGAGGGCAACTGGGAACTGGATTCTGGATCTGCAGCCAGGAACGCATGGATCATAGAATGGATCAGGATCAAAGGCAGATGAACAGAGTCCTCCTCGGACACCAGCCATTGAAGGAAGAGACTGAGCCTTTGATCCCTCAGCTTTTACACTGAGCCTGATGCCAGTGGGATGGCACACCCTGTTGGTCAGTTTCGAGTCCCTTGTCCTATCTCCTCCTCCCCACAGGTGCCACCACTTTTACCTTTTCCAACCCTCCAACGGGGCAAATAACAATGTGAGGTGGCCTTGGCTGTTACAGCAATAAGTATAAGCAGGAAAGATAGCATTCCCTTGCATAATCAGGTCTTACTGCCCTGAGAGTGAACAATTTCTGCACGATATGCTGCTAATTTCAGAGAGGTGAAGTAGTTAGAAGAGGATTAGCTAAAAGAGTAAAATTCCTGAAGAGAAAATTGTTTCTGTTTTACCTCAAACCAGGAAAACTACAAACTACCGATCTACATCACCCAGGGGCGCACCCCCCAGGCCCCGGGGCCTGGTCGTCTGCTGAGGGGCCCCTCAGTCAGAAAGCAGAGCCTGGGCCCTGGGAGCTGCCCCGGCCCTCCTGCCCCGGCCTCAGGGGGAGGTTTGTCGGTCAGCAGCACAGCCGCCATCCCCTCAGAACGGCTCCACGGCCTACGCTTCCCAGCATGCCCCGCGGCGCGGTGTTAGCGTCATCGCCCCGCGACACTAAGGCCTGATCCCTAAGGGAAAGCCGGAACGGCACCTGGAAAAATGCCCTGCGGGTCCCCTAGTGACTCTGAGGAGAGGTTTGTACCCCTAAGCTCGTCCATAGCACCCTCCGCACAGTGGAGGGCCCTCCACAAACCCCGGAAGCGGTTGCGGGGAGGGAAGAGGGGCACGGTCTCAGGGACTACAACTCCCAGCATGCTTCGGGGCGCATGCGTGCCTCCCTGCCCCGAGCACGCGGCCCTCTGATTGGCTTAGCTGGGCGCGCCTCTGCCGGCAGCGCCCCCTGCCAGCCGCGCGGCGGCAGCGTAGGCTGCGGCGCCCCCCGCTGGCGGCTCCGCGCAGGCCCTGGACCTCCCGCCGGTCACTCCTCACCGGGGAGCTCCGCGCCGGGCTCCGCGCCCCGAGCTACCCCGCTTCTGCCTAGAGGGAGGCCGGGCTGGGCCGGACCCGGGGACTGGGCTGGTAACGGGGGCCCGGTGGTGCCGGGGTTGGGATGAGGCCTGGTGCCGTGGTGGTTCCCGCACGCCCGGCCTGGCAAGAGCCTCCCCCGGCTCCTCCCGGGTGATGGGGTGGGTGCTGGTTTCTGGTTCCTCTGAGAGAGATTTGTTGTCTGGCTTAAGTATGTAAGTTTTAATTAGAATATATTACCTAGGGTTATAACGTGCTGTAATTCGGCCTGTTCGCCCACCTTCAGGGCAGGAGTAGCTGGATTCGCCGAAGCCTTTAGGCCGTAATAGAGTTAATTATCTTAGTAATTTTCCTCCCAGCCAGCACAGTGCAGTGTTTGGTCTTTTAGTGTAAGAAAAAAAAAAAATGTTGTTAAAACATAAACTGATGTTTTGGTAGTGTTTTCCCTAAGTCTAGGACTTCTCAGTGCCCCATGTGGCTGCCCCATCCCTGGAGGGGTTCAAGGCCAGGTTGGACAGGGTTTGGAGCAGCCTGGTGTGGTGGGAGGTGTCCCTACCCAGGGCAGGGGGACAAAATGCTTAGAAATAATTAAAAAATGGGTGTCAGGAGGATGGGGCCCACCTTTTGTTCAGTGGTGCCCAAGGACAGGACAAGAGGAAATGGGCACAAACTTGAAACATAAGACTTTCTACCTAAACATGAGGAGGAACTTCTTTCCTGTGAGGGTGGCAGAGCCCTGGAGAAGGCTTCCCAGAGAGGTGGTGGAGTCTCCTTCTCTGGAGACATTCATACTCCCCTGGACACGTTTCTGTGCAACCTGCTCTGGGTGGACCTGCTTTGGCAGGGGGTTGGAGGAGATGATCTCCAAAGGTCCCTTCCAACCCCATGGGATTCTGTGACTGGGTCCCTTCCAACCAGAACCATTCTGTGATTCCACCAGTGAGTTCAGGTGCACAAGAAGCATAAACCAGAAGATAAGGAGGGTCCAACCCTCAGCAGAACGAGGTGGGACTGTCACTCGGGATCGGCTCTGCTGAGGGGAAGGAGACTGAGACGAGTTCTGACAAAGTCCTACAGCTTGAGGAAGCAGAGATAATGTATATAAAGGCCAACAAAGTGGAAAGTACTTATAGGAGAAATGAGCTTTCTTGCTTTACGATGACAGGATTAGGCAGGTGTGTCAGAAATGCAAACGATAATGATGCTGGAAGGCACCGCTGGCAGTTGGCAGCTTTCTGTTGTCCTCCCTCCCCCAAATCCTGTTAAATCTCTGTGTTTTGGGGGGGGGGGGAGGGATTGAAATGTGAGGAGGAGGAATAGTGGGAGTCCTGACCAACTGCTGAGCGTGCTAGCTGTTGACTGTAATCCTGGTGCTGTAGGCGAGATGGAAATGTTAACCACGTTGCTGAAATCTTCCTAGAAAGGGTTTTTAAAGGACTGCATTCTTTGCAGGACAGCTGAGCTCTGAAACTGAAGCCGAGGGCCGTAACCTTTCACGTATCCCCTGTGGTGTAAGGCAAGGACAATCTCCTAGTTTTTGAAGGTGAAAAAGGGTGCTTTTTAAACTGTTCTCTTGGCAGATGAATGGTTCCTTTCTCTGTTGGTTACTGCAGATCTCAGACGACAACACCTTGCCCTGAAACCAAACGCTGTCTCCTTCTCAAGAGGGAAGATGAATGAAGGTCTCCTAGTCCCACGTAAGAGCAAAGCAGAAACTGATGGAGACAAAAAGAGGTCTGTCTGATTACGGTTGGGGGAAAAGGGTAGAACTGTCTGGAAGAAGGTGCTTCTGAAGGATTTAGTACCAGAAAAGAAAGTTTCCAGTTGATCGAAATTAACGATGGGGTCACTTTCTCTTCCCCTTCCTCAGTCTCTGGTGTTTCTTAGGCTGGTTGTGGCTGTAGAAACAGATTCTCAGTCCCCTTCCCTCTTCTCTTCAATTTCCAGCTGTGTTCCTGGCTTGTTGGCTCTGTTACTGCAGGGCTCTGTGCCGTTGGGTTGCTGTGATGTGACTATGGGCCAGCTCAGGTTGAAGTAGTTAAGGAAGTTCTCCTTTCTCCTGTTCTGAGCCACTTCTGGATCCAGCTGCTTTTTTGGCCTCTAGAGCAGAGCAAGAAGGTACTGAGCCCTTCCCATCCAAGGAAATTTGTGATGACACAGGGCCTTGCAGGTAGGACTAAGCTGATGATGCAAAGGATAAGTGTTTACAGTGGAAAACACTGGAAGTGGATGTTTGTCTTTCCATAAATAGGCTGACAACCATGGTCCACCATGTCCGTCTTGAATTATTCACATTTACAGGGGCAGGGGGAGACCCTAGTGAAACCAAAGTATATAAAAAGGTGAAGAAAGCAGAGAGTAAGCACAGACTTTTCTTAACATCTTTCTTAACAGCAAATTAAAGAAGCTAGAGAAATGGTGGAGATCTTGTGCTGCCTTAATGCTATTCTGTGACTCAACAGCAGGATCAACAAATATCCCTTGTTTGCTGTTTGGGCCAGTCATAATTCCTGGCAAAGAATACGTCGGCAGTTCTGGCTCACGGGGGATCTTTGATCCCAAGTTGTTTTCTTTTTTAACAGGGCCTTTTCCCTTGTCTGCAGATCTGACCCGATCAAAGAGGAACGTGATAAGAGCAGGAGTTAAATAAGCACGAGGTCTGATGGCAAATCTGTTTGACCCTTGCTTCTGGGAGTGAGGCACTCAGGATAAGGAGTGAGCCAGGGCTGGGCTGCATATTCCTCGCTGGGCAAGGACCTGGACTTGACACAGTGTCTTTTCCAGGGAATTTCTGCTCCAGTGAAGCTATAGGAGCAGGGAAAGAAGCAGGAATTGCTTTTATCAGGCAGTTTTCACTGCTAGTTAAAGCCTCGCTGTGGCTAAGGATGCAGTCACGATTTCCAGTAAAAGGTTGGTAGCTTTTTTTTGCGTGGTCATGCTGAGCCAGTTCATGCCACTGAACCGTAATGACAAAGTTTCTTGGATTAAGTAACAATGCTGCAATTCTGCCTTATTTTTTCCTCCCCAATCAGAAATTGTGTTTAACGTCGTGACCTCAGTACCATCCGCATGGTTTAGCATTTGAGCAGCTCCCTCCACCGTCCTGTTATTTTAGCTGATGTCAGCCCGTTGCTCAATCTGCACCTCCTGACACTTTGTAAGAGAACTCATTACCAGCCGCTTCCCCTTTGGGCCTGATTTAACATTTTCACTGCTTCTTAGTGACCTTGGCATCTCGGCCATGTTCTAGGTGTTAATGCTTTTGCTGTTTGAGCACGAGTCCCTCTCTGAGGAGGGACTCTCTGAATCTGTGAGCCATCTCCTCCGTGTGTCCCATCTCCACCTGCCCTGCAGCACCAAAGGTCCTAACCCTGCTACCTCGGAGCCCTGCACCACCTGACCCCTGTGAGCAAGGCTGTGGTTGCCTCCTGTTTTGTCATTGCTTTTGTTTTCCCCATTTTGGCTTGCACACACACACACACACACACACACACACATACTCTGAGAACTTTAGGTTCATTTGCGGAGGAGTTCTGGTGGAAAGTCAGATGGCTTGTCTAAACAGGAAGTTCCAGGGACCAAATTATGCACAGGATTAACAGCCTGTGCAGTTTTGGGAACAAACAGCTTGTTCACGGCAGGGATGAGGAAGCACCCTCTGCTTTCAGGAAGGGTCTATGCTCGCTCTCATGGATCTGGCTGTGACAATTAAAGCAATTCAGCAATTTACTTCTTCCCCCTGCCCCTTCTGCTTCCCACTGCTCCGGAGCTTGGCCAGCACACACTCACCTACCTCAGCATGAAGGCATAACCTCAATGCTTCAACTCATTGAGCGACCTGCTGTCCTCCACCCTGCACTTGACTTTGGAGATTGTTAGATTCCCTCCTCTGGCCAAGCCAATCCAAGAAACTGGCCAAAAATGGATGATTTTTTTCCTCTTGGGCTTTCTTCTAGGTTCGTGAGCTCAACTGGCCTGTAGAGTCCCCGATGAACGCTGAAGCTGGTGGTGGAATGAGCAGGGTGGCTGGAGACAGGGCAAAGAGGCAATAAGGTGTGTGTGGGGGGTGTGTGTATTTGAGTGTAGGTGAGGACTGCAGTCTCCCCTTTCTTGACAGCCTCAAGGTCTGGGGATCCTTCAGCTTCGTGGTGTAGCTTTTCTTCTACCCTACTGCTGTCCTGCAGGTTGTGTCCCTTCACAATGGCTTTTAGAAACAACCGAGAGCATCAAACAAAAGGCACAGGCTCTGGCCTGCGCTAAGTGTGGACTGGAAATCTGGTTGTTTTCTTTTTAATTGTTGGACTGGGAAGTTCCTGATTTGCTGGTTTCAGTTTTGGTCATGGCTGCTTATTTAGGCAGGTTTTGGGCAGTGTGGCCACACATGACTGAGCAGGTCTATTCATCACCTAGAGCAACTGAGGGGAGGGACTGATTCCTTAGAACAGGCAGAGCATTTCTCTTGCTGTCTTCAACCTGAAACGGAGCTGGCTGCTGCTGTCCTGGAGAAGTCTGAGATGGCTTTTAGTGGAAGTATCTTTCCAGTATGTTCCAAATCCAACATGAGCTGATGCCCACGGTTTGAGAGGCCAATGGTCTGTCTCCCTGAGTTTAGGGATTCTTCCCAGTCTGTTGGGCAGAATCTGCCAGCACCGTTCCTGCTGCAGCCCGGAACAGCCAGATGTGATTTCTGGGGAGTTTGTGGACTCCTTTCTCTAGCAGTGCCTGTAGCTGCCCTTTGGTGTTATCAGCCGACTGCAGGGAGTGGGTGGCCTCTTCTCTGACTGTTCTTCTGGTGCCTGAAATGTTGCTATCTGTGGGCAAGGTCCAACATCTGCTGAGTTGAAGTCGACGGCTGGTCAATATGTATGGGCCTGAACTATCCTGTGCTTTAATATCAAGGTCAGGTCTTACCCTAGTAGAGCCTGCTGATGTATTTTCCCCATTTGCTTTCTTTCTCTGTCCAGTTTCATTAATTTATCTTTTTTTCCCCCCACAAATGCCGTGGTGGAATAAGTTTGAAAAGGGAGAACTATGTTCTAAGGTCTTGGCTCTGCTTTTTCCCAGAAGGGGCAGAAGCACCAGGAAAGCAGCAGTGGGTTGTTCCCCCCCAGCTGCTGCTGCCTTGTGGCAGGAGCTATGTCCAGCTCATCCAGAGGTGACTTTGAGGGGACAAATACTCCACATTTCAACACGAGCTGGCTTCCCCATGGGTCGCACACGTAGGAGCAGATCCAACTTGAGTGTTTTCAGTGTCCTTTTACAGGAATCAGCTTTTCTCACAGACTCTCAGAAAATGCTCTCTGCTTTCTACTTGCCCTCACCAACCTATGCTTCACCTCTATAGATAAAATCCCTCTGGTCCTTCTAAGCCACTGAAACAATCTAATCTCGTCGCTTCCTCTAATTAAGCCATGAAATAAGTTCCTGGAGAGACCTGCTCAACACAAAAGGAGTTAGGAGGTGCCACCCCCCCAGCATGTCCTACCTGAGAGAGATCATGACATGGGCCACTGCTTGTTTTTGTGGTGGAGCTGGTGCTTTATCGGGCTGGTGCATGTTCTTTAAGCTGTTTTTTAACCGCCAGTTCCCTGTAAAAGCTTGTTTCTTCTCATTGTGCTTGAAAGAATTTGCCTGCCTGGCTAAATATAAAAGCCAACACCACCTACTCTCGCGGGCGCGATGCTACGTGATGTCTGTTCAAACTCCATGCTACCCCAACTGTCAAAATGGCATTTTTTGGGGGGGTGGTGGTGGTGGTGTCAGCAATAATTACAAATATGAGCATAGATTGGCAAAGATTGGCAAACAGAGAGCCTGGTTTATGGGGAAGCTTTGAAAGAGCTGTGTGGTTCCACCTCAAGTCCCCTGTCTTGCTGCCTGATTCCACCCCCAGCCTCTGTCTCTCGCTGATCAGGGGAATTGCCACCAGTTCTTTCTGCTCGATAACCCTCCGGCACGCTGTGACACTCTGCTGGGAGCAGGTGAGGTCCCCGTGTCACACGTGGGGTGTGGTGTAGGGCCAGCTCCAGCCTGGGTGCCTGTTCTGCATCCTCACAAAATTAACCGATGGCCTCGGCTGCCAGCCTGAGGGACGGAGGGGATATAGAGAGATACAGAGACGTCCTTTTAAACTTTTATCTCTTTCACAGATTCCCAAATGAAACCTTCTCTTTAAAAAACAAACCCAAACAACATTTACTCCCGTGTATCCTACTCGAAACGAAAGCTGCCCAGTCATTCATAAAGGCTTTGATGCCTCACCAGTGTCTGGCAGGGGAACTCCTAACAGGAAGGAGGTGATTTTTTGCTGTATGGAGAAACTTCCCTGTAATTGTTGACTTTAGCTGGGCTGTTCTGTTTGTAAGCACAGGGTTTTTTTCCCCAGCTTGTCAGTATTTGAGGAAAAAACATTAAGTACAACAAGAATAGGGACTGAGAATGATACCCACCCTCCAGCCCTTGGTTTTAAATCCAAGAGGGGGGGGAAAAAAGCGGTATCACCCTCCAAGAGGATGGTGACAGTCTAGCGAATGCTGTGGTTGTGGCCTAGGGTGGAATGTCAACATTCCATTAATTTTGGCTTTTGCAACTTGACAAATCTGACTTCTGAAAGCTACGATATGTCCAACCAGTGCCCAGGCTGTCACTGGAACCAGAGATGGAGCTTCTCAGGCACAGATACTGGAGTCAGGCTTCAAATTAGCTTAAATGGAGCTGCTACATGCCAGTAAATTCACCAATTTCTGCTTCTGGGCATGCCGGGCAGACAGAAGTACTGTATTATTAACAGTGCTCTTCCTCACCCTCTTGCCTCTAAACATATTTTTAGAGGCACGCCAAAGAAGAAAAATCTAATTAAAAGGGTATTCCGAAAAAAAAATTAAGAGAATTGAAATCTCCTGGGGCGGTTTATTCAGAGTGCCTGTGTGCAAAAATGTTCCAGAGAGAGAAGAAACCCTGTAACACAACTTAGAAAATGTCTGTCTGTCTAAAACGGGTTTTATATTAGCTGTCTGCAAAATCCTGTAGTACAGACTGCTACAGATTATTTTCTTTGGGACTTTTCTGTAGCAGAATGGTGTAGTGTTTGGTTGTCTCTGAAGCAAAATTTCTAGAGGAACTTGAAATATGCTTTGTCTTTCTGTCCGAGGAGTGTTTTTTCCAGGAACTAGCAGTTCTGTGTAACCCAGCCATTTGCATTCCGTGCCGTAAGCACCCAGAGAAAACCCGTTGCCTTAAAACCTGCGTTTCCCACATGTAGAAATTTGGGCATCTGAAGGAAACGAGTGAAAAATTTGCACAATGTTTTTGCCCAAGCAGCCGGAGGAGTTTGCAGTTAATGCGTTTTAAGGATTCCATTTTTAGGATATCTTAGGGAACAAGTGGAGCCCAGATGTTTTTAGTAAATGGCTTTCAAAAACCTCCCAGTTGAGATCAGTGTCAAGTTTCCAGACACATGACCAACTTTGGAGCCAAGTTTAGGGTTGCTTTTGTGTTTACATAAAGTCTGTGAGCTGAATTACACTGAAGGGGGGAATGGAAATTCTCCATAATAAATATTTGACTGGATGCACAGTTTATCTTATTTACAGGACTTTGAGCTTTGGGGAAAAAAAAAAAAAAAAGAGGTTACTGTATTTATATTCAGCACTCTTGCTCTCTCGCTTACTGGATTGGAATAATTGTTGCTTTTCAACTCAGATTTGTTATTTTTCTAACCAGCACGGCAAAAAGGAAACATTTTAAAGCTAAGGGGGAAACATTTCCACAGATGATAAATGAAACGTTGTGTATTCCTGAATATTCTGGTTTGTCCAACTACAGTGAGCTCTGTGCTCACACCAAGGGAGCCTCCTCGTTGAAAGTTTAGCAGGATGCCTGAGTCACACGCTCAGTTTTTGCTCAAGGACCATATCAGAAAAAAAAAATATAAAAATCTGGCTTCTGTTTTTACAAGCCCAGGATTTACTTTGTGCAAATATTGTCCAATATCTGTTGAAAAGTCATGTTTTCTTCCTGCTGTAAGATCACAGGCATCCTTTGGAAAGGTGATGCACACACAGGTCAGGCAGTGTGACTGAGATTAAAGTGGGTATAAGAGTCATGGAAACTTTCCCTCTCCAGGCTCCCAAATGAACAACTAATTAGCATTGGCCCAGGCTGGTACTCCCTTTTCCTCAGACAGACAGACAGACAGATGCATGTGCTTACACACATACCATGGTGTGTGCCACGATATCGAGGAGTGCGCAGAGTCTTGGATTTTTCTTCATCTAGATCCCCTCTGACTTAAGCTTTTCCATGTATATACAGAAGGTTATCAGATTAATTTTTCATTAATGAAATCATTATGATTACTTTTTCATACTTAAGTTGTCCTCTCCAGCTGTCATACGAGGAAAGCTGAGCGTGGCTGTCCCTAAACTGGCTGATGTTGGTCTCTGTGCTGGGTGTAGACAAGCTGAGCTGTAAACAAGAGAGCTCGGGCCATTGTTTCTGATGGGATCTTGTCCAAGGGAAAACAAGAGATTGTCTTCAACAATCTGAAGCTGGTGTAGGCAGACAATTTGATTTTTGCCTCTGGGCATCATGAAGCCTGCCTCCACTTCAGAGCAAAAGCAGCTGAGAACCAACATGAATTGAAAGTAACAGCGGGCACGCACTCTGCTGAGAGTGTGGATCATCCCTGGGCAGATGTTGGTGTGTAAAAGTGTAGTGAAAGAAATAATTTGGACTATTAGTCTGTTTTTCCAACATGCACCAACAGCTTTAGTCTATTGGATTTGAATGAGAAAGGCCAGGCTTCCCCCTGTAATTGAAATATTTTAATGAGCAATTCTCAGGCGCACAGCTATTAGCTGCTGAAAATCATATGGTAAAAAATAGTGTGTAAAGTATTGTCAGGTGCAAAAAAAGACCTTAAAGTTACTGAATGTGAAATTGATGGGAAATCCAGCCTGAGTATGGTAATGCTTTTAGCAGGCTTCTTCCCAAGAATGCTTGTAAATGCATTCTTCATGAAGAAAGGAGAAGATAAAAGGCTTAACCCAAGCCATAGGAAAACAGTACGAAATTCAAACCAGTAAAAAAAAGTCAAAATTAAATCATAATGGGAGAGTAATTTGAGAGTTGCACAATCAACAGAAAAAGTCTGGGTGTAGCTAAACCTAAACTCTTGTAAGACCAGAGTGCAAAATACTCCTGGTGTTGGTCACCAAGATAGCGTGACGCACGGCTGTACAACTCAGCGCGTGGCCACGTGAATCTGCTGCCATCAGAGACAAGGTACATTGTGCAACTCGCTGCTGGTCCAGAGAGCAGCCTGTAGGACTTCCCCCATCATGGATGGCACAGACTGTCCGAACTAGAGGGGAAATATTCCTGTTAGTAACGGACTTTTTGCTCAATCGCTTACAAACTCGTGCTGTTGCAGAGTTAAACGAATGTCATGAGGATTTGAAAAGATAAACAGCAAGAGCGTGTAATCTGTAAGTTGCTGGGCAACTTTCTTCTCATGGTCCCAAGCAAAAAGGTTAAGTGGAAAGAGAGCACGAAAACATAATGTAAAAGAAATGGTTTAGTGTTTTGTAAGTTTAAGGTTAGTCCCTGGGGAACACTGAAACATACTCTGCAACGTGTTGCTAATACAGAGCATGAAGTTATAGATGCCTCTGTGCTTCAGGACAATCCTAAGCCTCTTCAGCCCTAAAGCAAGGTTTGCTGCAAGCTGGTGAAAGAAAATACTACAGTAAGAAAACAGTAATTCAAGTCTGCCCGGCAGTTATGCCTTTTTTTTTTTTTTTTTTACATAAGCATATGTGTGGGAGGGGAACATGAGATTTCAAATGTACCTGGCAGCCTGCTGAAGCGATAGGTATGACCCACGTTAACTTATAGATCTTAATTAATTCTGATGGTTAACCCTTGGGGAGCCACAGAAAATGGTAAAACAAAGGAAGCCAGGCGTTCAGAGCGCCTTGAAAAGTGCTAATTTTGCTGACACAGGCCTTGTGCTGCCCTTTACAGACTGACAGTCACACACGGGAAATCATGCGTTACCAGGAAGGTTCAAAGAGCAAATAAAACTTTGTAGAAAGAACTGGTTAGAGGAAAATTCATTTAATCTGAGTTTGGAGACTCGGTAATTTGTAATATTTCTGATGAATTTCAGCATTAGCATTGTCTAAGTAGAAATCAAGATTTTGTGAACCCGATGTTACAGGATGATCTCAGTTTAAGGAGGACGTTTCCAGCCCTCGGGGCTGCACATATAATCTGCTTAGAATTCCAGAAATCAGAAAGTAAAAAAATCCAATGTTTATTGAAAATAAATGACCACACAAACGGAATGCTTATGGTAGTACTAAAAGCAGCTGAAATAAGCAGAAGGCTGTTTTTTCCATTTGACCTTTGATTTCTCACTTATTTATTATCTGGTGTTAGGTTTGAACCAACTAAAGGTTTCTATCATAAAGCAATTCTAGAGGGCAAGAACACACGGAATGGCCAGGGATGGAAAGGACCTCTGGAGACCATCTAGTCTATCCCTGCCAAAGCAGGGTCACCCAGAGCAGGCTGGACAGGAACTCATCTGGGTGGGATTTTACTATCTCCAGAAAAGGAGACTCCATGCGCTCTGTGGGCAGCCTATTCCAGGGCTCTGCCACCCTCAAAGTAAAGTAGTTTTTTTTATCATGTTGAGATGGAATTTCCTGTGTTCCAGCACATGCCCATTACCTCTTGTCTTGTCACTGGACACCACTGAAAAGAGGCTCCATCCTCTTGACACCCACCCTGTAGGTATTGATCAGCATTGATGAGATCCCCCATTTTCTCTTCTCCAGGCTGAACAGCCCCTGGTCTCTCAGCTGTTCATCAGAGAGATGCTGTATTCCTCTGATCATCTTTGTAGCCCTCTCTCCAGTAGATCCCTGTCTTTCTGGAACTGGGGAGCCCAGCACTTGACACAGTGCTCCAGATATGGCCTCACCAGGGCAGAGCAGAGGGGGAAGATGACCTCCCTTTATCTGCTGGCCACACTCTCCTTAATGCACCCCAGAAAACCATTGACCTTCTTGGCCACAAGGTCACATTGCTGGAAATGTTAAGTTTCTCACCATCTTTCTTGTGGACAGTGCTTTTACTCGTGACTGGTGCTACCCTTCAGCGCGCTTCCTCCCCCAGGCCACCACCAACCACCACGGGCCATGGCTGCAGGAGCTTCTTAATACCTTTGAAGCGCTATAAGCACCGTTCTGCTGCGTTTATCCGTTCGCCTTTGGCTGGCTCATGGGGCTAACCAAGGATTTTTCCTTTTAGTTGACCGTTTCTTGTATTTTTAGGGGCTTTTTTTGCGGCAGTAGCCAAAGCGGGGCCCGCTGAAGGGAGGCCGCCGCGGCGCTGAGGGGGCGCGCGCGGGCCCCGCCCACCGCTGGGGGGGGGTGGGGAGGGCGGGAAGTGTGGGGCGTGCCGAGACACGCGCCGCCAGGGGAGGTGCTGAGTCACGCTGGGCCAGCAGAAGCGCGGCGGGAGGCTCCGCCCACTCCCTTCCCCGCGCTGGGGGGGGCGGGGCCAGGCCGCGCGGTGAGGCTGCGGCAGTATAAAAGGGTGGCGCGGGGACGGCGCCCCTCACAGCGCGTCGGCGAGGCGGAGCGGAGCAGGTTCCTGCGTCAACAGTGCTTGGACGGAACCGGCCGCGCTCGGGCCTACCGCCTCCACCCCTACTACATCATCCAACACACCTTTCACCGCAGCCGTCGAACCTACCGACTCACCCCGTAAGGCAGAGCCATGGCAGCGCCTCCTTCTCAGGTACGCCAGAACTACCACCAGGACTGCGAAGCCGCCATCAACCGCCAGATCAACCTGGAGCTCTACGCCTCCTACGTGTACCTCAGCATGGTGAGCGAAGCGGGGGGGATGTCCGCTTACGGGCTTGTCCGGCTTGGGCCTGGTAGTGGGGATAGGCGTGGGGCCTACTAGTGGGGAAGGCCGGGGAGCGCTTCGGGCCTACCCGGGAACACTGGTATTATACAGGTAAGGGGAATAGGCCAGCTTCAGGGGGGAGGCGGGCCTACTCGGTGTGGCCTCTTCCCAGAGGGGGATGCGGGCCTGGCTTGTGGCTGGGCCTAGCCGGGGAGGGGGAAGGAGTGTCGCATCTTCTGTGTGAGGCCTGAGGAAGCGGGAGGGGAGGTATTGGGAGGGCGGGGTAGTTGCACGAGGGAAGCTATGGGGCTGGTGGTCCCCACAGAGTGTAAGGTTGGGAGGGAGATTTGCGGGCTCCGTAGCGGGGAGAGATCCCCCCCACACGCTGACCGGCTGGCCACTGGAGGGGGGGGGGTCCCTAGAGTCGGGGAGGTGCCTGAAGGCGCAGCCCCGCTCCTCCCCCTCTTCCCTTCCTCCCCCCCGCCTTTAGGGCGTTTTCGGCCTTCCCCTGGGGGTGGGGCGGCCGCTTGTTTGCTCTAGGTGTTTTCCTTTATCTGAGTGGCGAACTTGAGTTAAACGTTAACTGCTCTCTGTCCGCTGTCCTTGGCGGATTCGTTATCAGCACAGCTCAGCAGCTTCTAAGAGGCTCTGCCCTTGGGGATGGGCTGGATAGCAGGAGTTGACTAACGAAACGATTGGCATCTTTCCCACAGGCGTTCTTGTCTCTTGAGGCAAGGTTTTTCACTCATGGTTTTCGAAACGAATTGTTAGGAACCCGTGGCTTCCTTGGCGCTGTGCTTCCATGTCTGACTTGGCATGAGGCTCCCATTTTAGCCATAGCTGAAATGAGTAACTTTGGTCCAGAGAGCTCTGACCTCTGTGCAGTAGTCTTGGTGTTTTAGGCGTGCTGGTAACTTGAGACTTTCTAGTGACACTGTAGCATGTTGTGGCATTTAGGTGTAGAGCTTCACAACTTGCTTCTGTGTCACTGTGATGGTCTGAACCTCAGCTATGTGCTGAATGTAATTATGTTGGTGCGTGATAGTGGTACACAAGCACCAGTGTCTCACCTTGAAACCTCCAAGCTGCTGTTTTAAGAGCAGAGAATTCAGTAGCAGTTTGTCTGGTGAATAACTGGCAGTTGGTACAAAGCCTTCCATTGAGTCCTGCTTAATGGCTCTGAGCAAAGAACAAATAAGCTGTGTGATGGCTTCTAACTGCTGTTAAGGCCTTTTTTTAAGGCTTTCAAATCAATGACCTTGTATTTGTTGTTGAATATGTATTTTATTTCAACTTTATCTTTTTTCCTTTAATTGCGGTGCTGATTTTTCTTACTAAAAGTAGAAAGTGTACCCCTTGGTCTAGTCCCTGATAAGCCTAGGGAAGCATGGGAGTTTTATTGCAAAAGTACCTAAAGTTCTTGGCTACCCTTAACTGATGTTGCAAGTCAGAACCTTGACTGTGATTATTGTAAACAAACTTAGGCAAACAAAGGGAGCAGGGAAGATTTCTTAAAAAAAAAAAAGTCTTTTCAAGTCTGCTGTGTTTAAAGCATTTGAATGGTGCTCAGAAGAACAGGCATCTGTGGGGTCTTTTGTGTTTTCAGAACTGAACTACAAATACCAATTATTTGTGTTCACGGTAGGGATACAGGTTAAAATGTAATCCTAGTCAGGAAAATCTAACTTGCTATTAAGGGGAGAGTTTTGCAACACTGCCTTGCTGTTGTCAGTGCTGCTGTTAGCCTTAGCTTGGACTTGAGCCAATGTGAAGTAGGGCTGATAAGGGGGCATAGCTAAAGTCAAAGCACAGACATGGCTTTGTGTGACTGCTGGAGACGGGCTTGGGGTTTTGAGTGTATGATTTTTTTTTATTTTGCAGTCCTACTATTTTGATCGGGATGATGTTGCTCTGAAGAACTTTGCCAAGTACTTCCTGCACCAGTCCCATGAGGAACGTGAGCATGCTGAGAAACTGATGAAGCTACAGAATCAGAGGGGTGGACGCATCTTCTTGCAGGACATCAAGGTGAGGATTGGTACTGTGGGCTGTCTTGTCTTCAGGCTGGAAGGGGCTGTGTGTCCTCTCCCAGCAGGAGCAGCAGTTGACAGATAAGCATACCACATTGCTGTGGTCTGCGTGCGGCACTTTGCCCACAGTCCAGAAATGTGTAATAACGTGATAATTTGTGCTCATTGACTAATCAAAAGTACTTCCTGGTAAGAAGATGCTTAACACTATGTGGTTTGCTGTGGTGTGAGGGTAACCAGAACACAACTGATTCATCTACCCTAAATAAGAGCCTTCTCTGTTCTCTGCTCTGTTCTGTAGAGAACTCTTGACCTGCTTCCTATGGGAACAGGAAATCTCAAGTTTCTGATCTGTAGTGAGTCACAACAAGTAGATTTCATAGTTTTTGTGAATTCACTTTTAATGACATTATTCAAAACAGCAAAAAGTAAGCAATGTTGTAGGGACAGTTTAATGCAGCTCAACTCTTCATGGAGAAAACAGCAAACAAAATGAGTGTGAAGGAGAAGAAAGTAGCTCTAGTAGCTGTCTTGCCTACGAGAGCTCAGAGGACATTACATGAGGGGAACCGAGGAGATGGGGACAGGTCTGGGACTTGGAGCATGTATTCAGTTCTGTTTGCAGTGCTCTGTGTCCACCAAGTTCCTGAAGATCCCTAAATGCTTGAATTTGGCCTAAACAGGTTTTGAGACTGATATCAGACTCTGCTCCCTAATGGTCTGTTGATGCTTAAAGGAAAACACGGTTGTGTGCTTTCCCCTTCTAGAAGCCAGATCGTGATGACTGGGAGAATGGACTGACTGCAATGGAGTGTGCCCTCCACCTGGAGAAGAATGTGAACCAGTCACTGTTAGAACTGCACAAATTGGCAACTGAAAAAAATGACCCACACGTAAGTAGATGCTACAGGTTTTGTCACAGATGGAAGTTACTGGCAAAGCTGGATTGAGGCCTGTTACCATCAGAAAGACATTAACAGCTCTCTGAATCAAAGTGCTCTTAGAAACATCCTGCATGAGTTAAAGAGACTTCTTAAAAACAGATAAACAAAATACCCCAAGAATTTGACTGCACCATTCTACAGGTGTAAATCCTCATGGTCATGAATTCAAGTGGGGGCTTCTAAATCTGTTCAGGAACTTGCCTGTTGCCCTCTGTAGGGAGGAAGAGGAGAGGCTTCTTGAGCTGACAGTGTCCTACAAGGTTCTAGAGCAAATGTTTCCAGAAAAGCCTGTCCCAGTCTGTCTTGTGGCATTGCTGAGGCAAAACTAAAGGCTTCTTTCTCTTGGGCACCTTCTGCAGTTTTAAAATTGTCATTCTGTGTCTTCTCCTTACCCTGGGGAGGACTGGTAGGATTTCAGACGCTGCTTCAGGAGGATAACCTGTGTCTGGGCCTAAATCTTAAACTCTTTTGTCTCCCTTTTAGTTGTGTGACTTCATTGAGACTCATTACCTGGATGAACAGGTGAAAGCCATCAAAGAGCTGGGTGACCATGTGACCAACCTGCGGAAGATGGGGGCACCAAAATATGGGATGGCAGAGTACCTCTTTGACAAGCATACCCTTGGGGACAGTGACAATGAGAGCTGAAGTCTTGCCAGGAGCCACCCTGTGGGTTTCAGTGGGACTCCTACTTACTGTCCAGCCATGCATGCATCTTCAGCTATTTAGATAAACAGTTCTCATATTCTGTACCAAATTTCACCCCTATTTTCTCTTGTGCTCTGTGTATTGCCCTCCATCCAATAAAGTGACTTGGTTCAAGTTGGCTTTTTCTGTTTCTCTCGGGAGCGAGAGGCCTGAACAGATTGTGCTCCATCTGTGGTGGCAGCCCTCTGAATTTGGGTGTGGATGAAGGAATAATATTAGAGGGGTTGGATTTTACTTACTGGTTTTTTTTTATAGAAATGACTTCTTTTTTCCAATCCAGTAGGATTGATGGCAGGAATTTCTGCAGTGACTAAAGTTGTGTTTTAAATCCCTTCACCACCAAAGCCGTGGTGAATGCACAAGGAAAGGAAGGTTTGAAGTTCTAAACTTCCTGAACTGGTGGCTGTGGATTTAGATGAGGCTTCTGGAGGGAGAGTTAGTGTCTCCCTAATTATTGTGCCTGTCTTAATGAGTGACATCATGCAACTTTGTCACATGCCTTCCTTGTGATACAGGAGATTTGCAGCTGTTTCTGGAGAAGTAGGAAAACTTGTGTGGTTTCTCTAAATTCCTGTTGTTGGGTGGAAACTAAAAAGAGGAAATGAAACGGGTGGTCTCAAACTTCAGCCTTGCTTTTTTTTATTTTCTTAGGGAAGACAGTAAAAACCTCACAGCTCTCCAGTGCCTGCTAGCATCCAGATGACCTCTGAGCACTGTCACGTTGGTGGCAAGTGTGATGTGGAAGCAATGTGCTGTGCCAACACCATTGGCCACAGCCACCTGTTTTAGTAGACACTTGCCCTGCCTTTATTGCATGATTTTTTTCCAGTCCTGGAAAAAATCAGCCAGGCACAGCTTCAGGAAGCCCTATGGCTCTGTGTCCTAAATGATGCAACTTGCTTCTGTCCCTTCCTTTTCCCAGAGAATCTTGACAGTAGCTCAAGTCCTGATTGAGGCTTGTAATGGGTCTTGTGACAAATGTTAACATAAAGCTCAAGTTCCAATTCTTGCAATGATTTGGGGGGGGAAGTATTAACTATATTCTTCTGCTTTGTGCTACACCTGCACTCCAGGTTCTTCAAGCTGAAGATACTGCACCTTTTCCTACAACCAAAAAAAAAAAAAAGGGTGTTTGTTTGGTTTCTTATTGTTGCAATGTTGAAGTTGTACCTGCTGCTGTACCTGAGGTCAGTGTGTCATCAGGGCTGGCTTTAGCCTAGGCTGGGCTACCTGGTCCATCAGGAGGAGGTTTGGCTGCTCTGCCCTTCTCTCTGGGTGGATACCAGTGTGGCCAGGTGTACAGATGTATCTCCTGGTGTCCTCTAGCTGTACTGATCTATCTGCTCTTCACACGTGCTTTCGCTGGTCTCCATGATCACCTCCATCAGCCCCACGTAGTCACCTTCAGCTAGAGAGATGCCAGAGTCATTGGGGGATGGACTGTCTGCTCGTCTGTGCTCTTTTGTAGGAGGACTACTTGTGCTTCCATTTCCAGTATCTCTCGTGGTCCTGGCAACCTCTGCTGGGTGCTGGTCCGAAGCGCTGGCTGCATCTCCTAAATTCAGGGTGCAAGCATCAGGGCCCGTGTTCCCCACGTGGGATCTCTTCAGCACTGGAGATGTCACAGGAGTGAAGGAGAAGCAGAGGGAGGTGCTGCCTCCGGGGGTTTTGTTACTGGGGGTGTGAAAGGCACTTGAATGCTCTGAATTGGGGGTGGCTGATGCTGTGCTCTCCAGGCTTAGCCAGGGTGGGTGGGAAGCTTTTAAACTCTTCAGGCTCTTGAAGCTACCCTGCTTCTCGTGGTCTGGGGACTCTGCCAAGAAGGGGAATTTAGGGCTGTCTGATGCTGTGGACTGAGCTCCTGGACTCCCTGTGGTGGTAGCTTCTCTGCTTTTACCGTTAGAGTGGCTTTTCTCTTCTGTTAAACACAGCGAGTCAGGACCTTTGCCCCGATCTGTTGGCCAAATAAATGTTTCTTTTGCACCTGAGCCAAGGGAGCTCTGGCTTTTGTACACGTCGCTGACCTTGGAAGGGGAGGAGTTGACAATGACATCCCGGAGAGAATTTGAGCAGGCAGCGATGCTGGACAGTGCGGGAGGCTTCTTGCGGCCTTGGCGTCTAGAAGGGAAGATCATGGGGATGGAGCTGATGGGTGTCTGTGGAGCACTATAGAAACCAGGTCTCTCATAAAATGGGGTTGACATGAAGGCATCAAACTCCCGAAGTTTCCTGTCTTCGCTGTCCCACTGCTCCTGGGAGCTGGAGTCTCCCCTTGGTTGATTGATGCTACAAGGGCTTCCAGACTTGCCTATGTCTTGGTAGGTATAATGAGAGAAAGGGGATGTGGGTTCTCCTCGCCTGCGCAGCAGGTTCATCCGGGAAGAGGACCTGGAGAAGCTCAGTGACTGGACACCAAGGAGGCGACCCAGGTGTCCCAGTAATGGTGTGGAGTGGTTTGCCTCCTCATTCTCTTTAATTTGCTCTAAGGGCTGGAACTCCATTTCTTCTTTCTGCATGCTGGGGAGAGGCAGAATGGGTTGTTACACGGTCACGAGAAGAAGATGGTTGCTGGTGGAGAGGGTGGCAGCACAGGGAGCCCTGCTGCCAGTGACAAACTTCTCCTGTATTGCCATTAGAGCAGTTGTCTTACAGCAGCCACCCTAGGGATGCTCATAGTGGAGGGAAGGGGAACGGAGGCATCATTTTTGGTGGGTGATGCCAATGGGCTGAGGTTCAATAAGGCCAAGTGCCAGGTCTGCACTGGGGTCACACCAACCCCAGGCAGCACTCCAGGCCTGGGGCAGAGTGGCTGGAGCTGCCCAACAGAAAAGGACCTGGGGTGTTAGTTGACTGTTGGGTGAACATGAGCCAGCAGCGTGCCCAGGTGGCCAAGAAGGCCACCAGCATCCTGGCCTGGATCAGGAACAGCGTGGTGAGTAGGACTCAGGAGGTGACTGTCCCCCTGTACTGGGCACTGGTGGGACTCCACCTCAAGTGCTGTGTGCAGTTTTGGGCCCCTCACCACAAAAAAGACATTGAGGTGCTGGAACAGGTCCAGAGAAGGGCAACGAAGCTGGTGAGGGGTCTGGAGCACAAGCCTTATGAGGAGAGGCTGAGGGAGCTGGGGGCGTTCAGCCTGGAGAAAAGGAGGCTGAGGGGAGACCTTGGTCTCTACAACTCCCTGAAAGGAGGGTGTGGAGAGGTGGGTTTCAGTCTCTTCTTCCAAGTCATAGGTGACAGGACAAGAGGAAATGGCTTCAAGTTGTGCCGGGGAGGTTCACATTGGATATTTGGAAAAAGTTTTTACACTCTGAGAGTTATTAAGCCTTGGAATGGGCTGCCCAGGGAAGTGGCTGAGGCACCATCCCTGGAGGTATTTAAAAGACAGGTTGGTATAGAGCTTAGTGACATGGTTTGGTGATGGTTTTTATCAGAGTTAGGTTGATGGTTGGAACTAGATGATCCTAAAGATCCCTTCCAACATAGACAATTCAATATTTTTATGTTGGCCATTATCTTTGGGTGAGCTCAAAAGTATCTTAGAGCATGATTTCATAAACTGTGGAGAAAGATATTCCTGCTCCCTTTTACTCTTCAAACACAACGTCCTGCCCAAAACCTGGTCCGAGGTGTAAAGGTGGGGTGTTGTGACACCCTGTGGTTGTGCTCACCTGATATCAAACGTTGAGCCGAGGAATGATGGGCGCTTGTACTCGGCGGTGGCCGCGGTGTAGGGTGGCTGAGGATCGGGCTCGTTCCAGTATAGGTCCTTCTCCAAAATGGGTAAATCCTGATGCATCTCATCCACTGCCATAAGGGAGACCTGCAGGGGACAGCAGAAATGTCACACGGGATGAGCGGCGATACGTGTGGACAAAGGAATCGGGGCAGGAGGAAGCAACGTAGCACGGAAGGGAGGCAAGTGGCTGGGTTTGCTGAGGGATTTCCTGGCTCTTGGGTTGTTTTTCACATGCAGAGATTTGATTAATTGGAAGGACAGTGGTGCTGAAGGAGACAGGAGAGCACTATGCTCCCTGGGACAGAAGGGCTGAAGGTGGAGAGTTACTGCATGGAAGAAAGCAGAGGAGGCAGTTTAGATACAAACTAAACTGGATGGAAAAAGCTCACGAGAGGCGGGAATCACAGAATGATATGGGGTCAGAAGGGACCTCTGGAGATCATCTAGTCCAACCCCCCTGCTGCCAGAGCAGGTCCCCCCAGAGCAGGTCCCACAGGAATGTGGGGGGTTTGAATGTCTACAGAGAAGGAGACTCCACCACCTCTCTGTGCAGCCTCTTCCAGGGCTCTGCCACCCTCACAGGAAAGAAGTTCCTCC
>JAOWAV010000036.1:63884659-63916932 GCA_028571045.1 Scolopax bukidnonensis | reverse complement strand
GAGAAACCCAGAGGAGGGACTAGGAGGTCCCTTCCTTTGTGAAAGAGCTGTGAGGAGCAAGGGATGTGACTCTCAAGGGATGTGACTCTCAAGAAGACACAGAAGAAACATTAGCAAGATGCTTCTTTGCTTGGAGGAGATGGGAGGATGAGAAACAAAAGGTGAAGAGTCAGGGGGAACAGCATTTCGGCAAGGTGGATCTGCAGGAGGGATGAAGTGGGGGTGAACGGGGGTACAAGTGGAGGAGCAGTGGTAGTGGGGAAGATACAGGGGGAAAGAATGGTGACTAAAAACACCTGTGGCAGTGGAGAGGTACCATGCCAGGGCCTTCACAACAGGTCTGTGCCTTGCTGGGAGACTTGCAGGAGGCAAAGTCAATTTTATGATGCTTCATTGCCCAGAGGTCAGTGATTTTTTTCAGATTCCATGAAACATGATGGGAAACGATGCAGGAGAGAGCAAGGTACTTCCATGGTGTGAGACAAGGGAACTGGGTTGGAACTTCCAACTGCACCAAGACTTTAAGGTTGTCTGGTGGTTTGTTGTCTCTTCAAACCAGAGGTGGCAGCTGGGTCTGTGTTTCTCCAACTGATGGATGGACACTTTGGGACACACCTGGGGGACAGTTAGCCTTGTGCAGAGGGAATGGAGAAGACAGCAGCTTTTCCTGCTTCAGGGAAGCTCAGGAGTGATAGGGGCTGAATTTTGCTCTGCTGGCCCAGCCCATTCATCTGGTTATGGAGGAATCTCAGGGTCCCTCCAGGCTTCTTCAATAGCTTTGGGGCTGGGAGTGAGAGGGAGCACACACCACTCACATCTTGCGACCAGTAATGTCTGCACGGGGCTGGGATTCAGCATCCCCAGCACATCCTCTCTTAATGCTTCCCGTCTGCATTATCAGTTCTCCTTCTTCCTGCCTTTGTTGAATCCTGGAAGTTCTACCTTTCTAATCTGAGGACCCTCCGTCCCTGCCAGCCAGGCCTTGGGAGTTAATAATTACAAAGACTAATTACTTCTGGTGCTGCCTTGCAGAGCTGAAGGTCTTTCCCCTCCTCCCAAAAGTTCCCTGAAGATAACAAAGGTTACAGCCATCGACACAAACCTCTCAGATGCTTTGCCACGAGACTTCAGAGCATGGAGTCAGCCTCCGTTGTCACCATGGATCCCAGCCACGAGACAGGGCAGGGCTGTAGATGACATGGACCCCCAGGAGAAGCTGGGACAGGGAATTGCTCCCCGTGTAGGACCTACAGCAGCGCTCTGTGATGGATACAAGGAACACCATGTCTAACTTGCCTGCCTTTGGCATTGTGTCTGGTGGTGAGGCAGAGGATGGAGGAGCTGAGACCAGGGAAGGAGCTGCTGCTGTGTGCGAAGGCTTGGAGGGGATACCACCGCCTGGAGGAAAGCCCAAGGCAACAGCAAGGTAGGACACAATGGGAAAAGTGGGGGAAAACATACTCTGTCACCAAAATTGCAGTGCTGTCAACCCAGAGGGGATTGTGGGTTCCGCTGTGGGCCTGGGGTAACAGCAGGAGGGGTTTTGTGCCCAGACATGTCCCAGGGACAGGGACAACGGGCTGTGCGTTCCCCAGAGCACTTTGTGAGGAGGTGGGAACCCCACAGTGCTGTCTCTCTGCCTGTAGGTAGTGCCCTGAAGAGACTGTGAACTTTCTAGAACCATAGCTCCTCTTGATTTTACCATGGAATGGATCAGTGTTTTCCAAATGCCTCAGCAATCACCTGGGGCTGCCCCTTTTTGCCCCTCTGTTCCAGCGAGGAAAAAACTTTCAGGATGAGCATGCCCTGGGCAAAAGGGGTCCTCCACGCACAGGTGATGCAGGAGGGAGGAGAATGGGTGGCCAGAGAACAGCGTGTTCCCACTGCTTTGCAGAGAGGACTGTAAATCAGGGCGGCCACATGACTGCTGTCATCTGCTGGGAGCGCTGCCCTGCTCCCTCAGCCTCCTGGAGACGGCGGGTGCAAGGATGAGCTAGCTAAAAATTGGAGCCAGGGCATCCAAAGTCCAAAGCTCAGTGACAATGAGACCCACTCACTGATGGAAGGGTACAGAAACCCAAGTGCTTTCCCCGAGTGCCGAGTTTAAAAACCTTGGTCCAGTCCCACTGTTGCCCACCCACCACTAACAAGAACAGTAATTTCTCCCCTCAGCCAGGTGTCCCCCATCCTTTCACGTTGCTGTATATTATCACTTATCCGTTAGGGCTTGAGGAACCCACAACTTACTGTTGTTCAGACAATGATTCTCTCACCCAATGACCCCTCCCCACCTGGGAAGGGGAGTTGGGAAAAGCAAGGAAGCCAGAGGGTTGAAATATAAATAGATTTAATAGAATAAGACTAAATAATTAACATTAATAACATCAAAAAACCAATAATGATCCCAATATTGATATAAAATACACCAGGACTATCCCCATTCTATCCCAGGAAGCTGGTCCCTCCCAACATGTGTGGGACACTGTGGGTCCTGTGGCTTTGGGAGGAAGGGAAGGGCTCGGGGCTTCAGCACTGGGGCAAGGAGTTCTCAGGGTGGCAGCCACCAAGGGAGAGAACTCAGAATTTCACTGAATTTTTTAGGGTTGGAAGGGACCATGGAGATCATCTAGTCCAACTCCCCTGCTGAAGCAGGATTGCCTAGAGCACCTTAGAGCGTGTCACTCAGGACTGCATCCAGGCGGGTTGTGAAAATCTCCAAAGAAGGGGATTCCACACCCTCCCTGGGCAGCCTGTTCCAGGGCTCCGTCACCCTCACTGTGAAGAAGTTTTTCCTCATATTTGAGTGGAACATCCTATGTTCCAACTTGTGTCCATTACCCCTCATCCTCTCACTGGCAACTACTGAAAAGAGTTCGGCTACCTCATCCTTCAACCCACCCTTTAGATACTTTTAAGTATTGATAAGGTCTCCCCTCAGCTTTCTCTTCTCCAGGCTCAAGAGTCCCAGCTCTCTCAGCCTTTCTTCATAAGGGAGATGCTCCAATCCTTGAATCATCTTCGTAGCAAACCTCAGCAAACTTTCTAATTTATATTGAATGTGAGGTTCATGGTATGAAATAATCCTGATGGTAGTTTGGGTTAAGTGCCCAGGTCTCGTTCCTCCTCATCCCTGTACCTGGCGAGCTCCAAAACACCGAGACCCTGAAACGATCAAACCATAGATGGCTATAAAGTAAATATTTTCACTAATTCAGACACTAGAGTCTTCTAAAAGTGCAGCTTTCCCTAGTGCTAGAAGACACCGAAAAGTAAAAATTACTGAGATATTAATCCTGCGTCGCTCAGAGCAGGAACAACATCCCAGGCTGAGCTCATCCCAGCGAGCTGTGTCAGCGGGAGTCTGCGGGCAGGCTCCGTGCCAGGGTGGGACGTAGGGGGATTAACGGGGAGCGTACGGGGATTAACGGGGAGCGTAACCGGCTGCTATCAGCTGCTGGTACCGGTTTGAATCCCTGGCTGAGCCCACACCTCCTCCTCCAGCTGTAAATCGCAGTGACATCCCCTTGCATACAACCGCCTTCAGGTACCAGCCTGGCTCTCAGGGGCTCTCTCCTGGCTCTCAGGGGCTCTCCCAGCCTCGGCTCGGGAGGAAGGCTCTTCGCTCACCCCAGCTGTGGCCCATTTGGGGCCACCCTGAGCCCCAAATGGGGACAGGGACAGCAGTTTGGAGGTTTGCGTTTCTAATGTCTGTCCCCTGGGCCCATCACAAGGGCTCGCAAACTCTTCCATGGACTCACAGGTCTGGAAAAGGTTGATTCCTGAGGGGGGGGACGGGGACACGGACCGTTGATGATTTCCAGCTGGGGCAGCGGCCGCTCTGAGGAAACACAAGACACTTCTGAGGAGGGATAAAACCCATCCCACCCGGCCACCGGGGGACGGGACGCCGGGCCCAGCGCAGCACCGCCCTCCGGAGCGCCTCCGGGTCGGTTCCCCCCCAAGAGGCTGGGCTCCGCGACCCGGGACGCGGCGGCGAGGCCTCAGGGTGCTCGCCGGGCCCAACAGCCATCGCGCTCCTTTCCCCGGCCGGGCGGCAGCGCGCAGGCGCGCCCCCTAGCGCGCGAGCCGCGCCGGTGTCACGTGGTGTGTCGTGTCCCCCCTCCCTCCCTCCCCACCCGCGGGCAGCGGGAGCCCGTCCCTCAGGCGGTGCCGCAGCGTCCGGCCCCGGCTCCGGCTCCGGCTCCGGGCATGGGGGCGGCAGCGGTAGGAGATCCTCCGCCTCCTCCTCCTCCTGCTCCTTGAGCAGCGGCGGCGGCGGCAGAGGGACCCAGCTATGCTGCGGGGGTAGGTCCGGGAGCCCCGGTCCCGCCGGCTGTGTGTGTGGGGAGGCGGCGGGCGGGACGCGGGGCCTGGCCGGTGGCGGGGGAGGCGGCCGGACTTACCCCCCTCAGAGCAGGCAGGGCGGGGAGCCAGCGCCTCGCCGTCCCGGGGTGCTGGGACAAGGGCCGGGCTGAGTTTCCCCCTGGAGTTCCGTTGGGTTTGCCTTTCCTCTCAGACTCCCGCTGGGTTTACTTTTTTTTTATATATATATATATATATTTTTTTTTGCTCTTAACACCTTGCGTCCTCGCAGCAGAATAACTCACGGCTCCGTCCGGTCTCAAGGCTCTGTTTGTGCGTGCAGTCTTATGGAAGTCAAGCCAGGAGACGGAATAAGGAGGTACCGTACCAACAACCCGCAGACATAAGGACACAGCGGGTGACTGAGGCAAATACAAGAAAGACAAACTGTTCTTTACGCTGTAGCCGAGCAGACCATATGCTTTGAAAAAACCTTTAAGAGCTGGCAGGGTGGTGGAGCGGGCTGTGGACCGATGCTGCTTCGTGGTGGTGCAGAATGGTGATGGTCCTGCTTTGTGGTGGTGCAGAATGGTGATGGTCCTGCTTCGTGCTGGTGCAGAATGGTGATGGTCGGGCATCTGTCCTGGTCAGGATGGAAAAGTCGTGTCCTCCTCACAAACCTGAGGGCAAGAGTTTAACCTGGAGAGACCCACAGGCTGTTTGCATGGGAAATAACCCGCCCGGATCAGCCCTGCAGGAAACATGTGGGGCCCACTGGAAAAAAAGTGCAGATCCTGCACATTTTTTTGCTTTTTCTACAGAATCCAACTTTAGTGGGGTGTTGAGGTTTTGTTAGGTATTTTTTTGTATAAGTTTGCATTTCTTGTGTCAGTGTGGCTCCTTTAGGATACAATATGTTTTTCTGAATAAGGTACCCACCAGTCAGAGCAGCAGTAGCAGGAGAGTGCAAGTGTGTGTGGTCCTTTGGTTTCGGGGGATGTATTTCTGGACACTGGAGATGGGAGCTTGGCTGGGCAGAAGCCAGTATAGCCAAGGCTTTCGTTTGTACGGCCTGGAGAATGAGCTATCCCATCATAGGAGATGGAATGATTTTTCAGGATAGTTTTTTGGGTCACTTGGCATTACAGAGTGTGAGTGGGACTGCTTTGTTCCTCGGTGTCCTCTAGTTTTCTTCCATAGCCTGTGGAAATACACTGGAATACCAGTCTCCTGAGACAAACAACTTCCATCTGAGAATTTAGGAGTCCTAAAGAAACAACATTGTTTTATTTTCTTTCTATTATGTATGGGTTAGATTGGCTTAGTAGTTCTTTGGACTGTAGAAACGTCCTTTTTCCTTGCTGCTTTTTAAATTTCTTTTGCTAGCTGCTTGGTTTTGATTCTAGCTTTTCCTTTACACTCTGTTTTTTTTTTCCTTCTGGTCACAGAAGCTGGAGGTGCTGGGACTGGCAGGGACACTTTGCTGTGTTTCCTCTCTAATGCAGGAGAAGCTGGAGAGATGTGTTCTCTACTTACCCTGTCTGATCTCAAAAGTCCCCAGGGGAGAGGGCTTCCACTGTGCCACCTGAGAAATGGTTTAACCATTGAACAGATCTCTCTGGCACGCTTCCCCTGCTCCGTGGCAAATCCATTCCAGAGAACCTCCCCTGATCTCTGGGATGAATTGATGTCATTATGTCCCCACCTTCCTGTAATGGATTTAATTCCTTCCTTTGGGTCACTCTCTTGCTCGGTCCCTCCCTTCTCTTAGTGTTTGCATCCTTTGGAGGCCTCCTCATCCTGTTAGCAATGTCACTGTTTAGGTAACTGATCCATGTTAGCTAATCTTGACCTTTCTAAACTGTTTTATTTCTCTTGTGCAGTTCTGCCTTTCCTCTGATTAGCCAAATGTTCCAGCAGAGCAGCCTAACTGGATGGAGCAGGCTCTGCTCTCTCTGACCACCACGTAGTTCACATTTGCTCTCTTGCACCTCCAGCTGTAGAAGTCTGGGAGTTCCTGTTGGTTGTGGCTCGCTCGGTCAGGCGTATCCCTCCATGTTTGTGCATATTTCTTTTTATCGAGCAGTCCCAGCCTGTTGAATAGCTCAAGATGAATTATCTTTGCTTGGCGGCACTGTCTGTCCTTTTCCCTCTGGCCAAAACTAATGTTTATTTTCTTGCCCTTTCCCCAACGCACCCTTTTATGTTATTTTCCACACTTCCAAATTTAGTAGTATCACCAGGATGAGCCTTTTCTAGATCTTCCCAGTCGATGCTCAGTAAACCCAGGTGAAGTCAGTGGGACACCAGTTCATTTTTATCCTTTCCAACCTTCTTAGCACTGTTCTGGTGCTTTTACTCCTTCTTACTCAAGAAAGAGTCCAGAAAAATCTATGATATCCAGGAAAATCTCTGCAGGTCCTCCCCCAGGTCTGTAGTCAACGTGCTGTCTAGTTGCCATGGCATGGCAATGGTCTTGTGATCTTCATCTTCTGAGGGTTGTGTGCTTTTCTACATGCTTTCCTGTGTACCTGAGCTGAACCACCTGGTAGCTGCTGCTTTTCCTCCCCTCTTTAGAAGATGACTGTGGACAACTGTTGCTCACGTGCAGCTTTGAGGAGGTCAGAAAGGGAGCAATTGAAGTTGCAAAGGTGGTAGCATCACGCTGTAGCCACGTGGCATAGCCAAGGAGAAAAAGGCCAGCCTGTCAGTAGTTGGGCCTCATGGTTTTGAGTACTTTTTGTGTTTGGGTGGGAGGAAGGAGAACAAGGCTCTTTTGAGCTGCACATGGCTGAAGAGATAAGCCCAGTATGAGGTTAGAGTCAGAGTGTGGCTTGGCTGGAATACAAGAGGTAAGGGCAAATCTGGGAGAGGAAAATACAGAGATTAGGAAAAAAGGAGAAGAGAAAGCGAACCTAACCAAAAGAAGGTGAGAGCTTCTCTGCAGGAGAAGGTGGTGGGCAAGAAGAAGCATGCAGGAGGAGGGATTGGTGCTGTGCATGGAATAGGGTAGTGCCCCAGCTCAGCCGAGCCTCGTGACCCAGAGATAACTGGCAGCAGGTTAATCCATGGCATGGTGTGTGCTGGACGTGATAGAAAGCTTCCATGTCTGCAAGACTTGATTGTGCTCCCACCAACTTCATGTGGCAAGTGGGGAACAGTGTCCTGGGTGACTCTTCTGGTTCCCTCTTCATAGTACATCACTACTCGCCACTGAAAATAAAAAATAGGGCTTCATTTCAGCTCAATGGAAATACACTGTGTTAGGTAGTTCCTTGGAGGACTTTGGTAGGAAACCAGTAGGTTAAAAATAGATCCTTCTGCTTGGAAGCAAGGGTGGGAGGAAGAGGAAGGCTGGGTTTGCAGTGAAGGGGATCAAGGTCTGTATATTGCTGGGGAAGGGGAGAGCTGTACTTGCTTTTTTCTTGCTACTCCTTCAGTTGGGGAAGATGTGTCTCTGAATTTAGGTCTACTGGGTGTACACTGGAGTTCTGAACAAGCCAGCTGCACTCTGTTTCTCTCTGAAAGCAGGTGAGAATGGAGTTCCTAGAGCACCTGTCTTTAGTTCTCCTGCTTTATCCTGAGTTAATAGTACCTGGGATGTGTGGGTTGAGAAGGGTGAAGCCAGGAGTTACTAATGGCATTGCTTTGTGTGTCCAGAATTATCTGTGAGGGAGCACTCGCTGTTGAGAGACCAGCCCTTCTTCAGAGGAGTGCAGGCTCTGCATCTCAAACTGGACTTGGCACCATCCTTAAAGATCCCAGGACAGGAGTGGAGATTTCCCCCATTTTATTTTAGACTGTCATCTCCTCTTCTGTCACTGGTTGGGGAGCAATCCATCCCAAAAGGGTGAAGCACTTCAGTAGGGTAAAGGAACTCTTGCTGCCAGGCACAGAGCAGGTCCTCTAAGCCAGAACCTTCATACACCATCACCCTCCCTGCCTCACTTCAGTGCCTGGGAGATGCTGGAGGTGGATATGTTGTGAGTGTTAGAGGAAGACTGTGAATCACCCCCACTGTATTTGTCAAACTAGAAAGTTTCACTCTGCTGGTATCCCACAGCCAGGCCAATTTTGAGGAAGAGAGCCAGAAGCAACCCGCTGTGGGACACTGGAAGACACTAATGCCATCCAAAGGCAGCAAGGAGGAGCCAGAGACTGGATGCCAGGATGCTGGAGGTATGGATGAGACCCAGTCCACTGAGCAGCTCAACGTGTCACGTCTACGCAGCTCTTCAGTGGAGATCCGTGAAAAGGGGTCTGAATTCCTGAAGGAAGAGTTGCACAAAGCACAAAAGGTAAGGCCTGGAGCTTGTGAGAACACCTGAGGATGGTGGCACAGATTTGAGCAGTGGGGTTTTGTCTAGAGGTGATGCTGAGAGCTGCAGGGTCTGAATGTGGCTGTGCTGGAGCCTGGAGCAGGTAGAAGAGGAGCAAGATGAGGGCTATGAAGATGATTAGGAGCCTAGAGCATCTTTCTTATGAGGAAAGGCTGAGGAATTCTGTGAAGATTGAGCTGAGGTGGTCATAACCTCCAAAACCTCCATGCCAACATCCAAATCAGTCCTGGAAATCTGCTGGGAAGCAGCTTGAGGCAGGCAGTGCTTACTGTAGAGCCTCCTGCTAATGGCAGATGAGCAATTCCAGCCAGAAAAGCCTGCTGCAACTTGTGGAGGGACACCTTTGGTGTCACAGAGTGTGGTACAGAGTTTAGTGACAGGAGTCTTGGGTGGGGGATGCACACTGTCATGGGGAGGAAGGGTTGTGGTTGAGAGGTGGGGGCTGTCAGGCATCTGCACTGCTGGGGCCAGCTATGAGCTCACGCATCCCTCTCCCTCAACAGGAGCTGAAGCTGAAGGACAAAGAATGTGAGAGATTGTCAAAAGTCCGAGAACAACTGGAGCAGGAACTAGAGGAGTTAACAGCCAGCCTATTTGAGGTACCACCCTCTTCCCATCATTTCTTAAGCTAAACTTATATCCAACTGCTTTACAACAAGCTTTCCCTGAACTTCCAGCCATCTCCTCCCCCAGTTTCCTCATGTCCCCTGTTGTTCTTTCCCACTTGGAGCAGCACTGGGCAGTGCTGCAGGCAGAGCCTCAGAGCAGGGGCTTGTACCTGCTCCTGGGGGGGCATTTGCAGCATTTCTTTCCCCCTTCTACCAGCTGGGGGGGGGCATAAAGAGCACAGCAGTTATGGGTCTGTACATCTGGTAGCAAAACCAGATGTGGGGTTGCCTGGAGCTGAGCATTAACTCCCTGTCCCTCCCCTGTGCCTGCTCTGTCATCTGGGCAGCAGCTGCTGGGTAACAGAGATGATTTCCTGGCCCGTGCCAGCCCTTGCTTGGGGTGGGAACAAGTTGGATGTCCTCATATACTCTGCACCAGTGAGTGTTCAGAAGGCCTGTTGGTTGGTTTTTCTCTTCTGTAACACGATTCTTGCCAAGCTCTATCCTGGCAAAATCCCATTTACCAGCAGCTCTAATGTCTGGATCTGACTGGGCAGTGAGGAAAGCCAGAGCCCGTCTGTACCTTTGAAACACAGGCTGATGCTGAGTGTGAGAGCCAAGAGAGCATCCCCCCTCCTGGAGATTTGGCTGCCTGGGCTCGGGGTGAATTTAGAGATAATGCAGGTGAGGGCTGTCCCCTTCCTTTGGTGGCCTTGGACAGAGTGCTGCCAGACAGCACTGCAGGGAAGCCCCAACTGGGACTCACACCACTCCCCTCTTCCTGTGGGAGATGCTTTTAAGTTGGTCTCTTACCATTTGGCCCCCACCTGAGCTACAGCTCCTGCTGCATTGCAGCCATGCCCAGAGCAGAGAGGGTTGGCTGCTCTGCAGGGGAAGTGGGAGCGAAGTGCAATAACAAGTCAGGCAAGAGCAGTGACCTCAGCAGCCAGGAGCCAAGACGTGGAGCAGTAAGTCTGGATCAGGATCTGTGCTGCAGATGGCAATCAGGGTCAAAAACCAATCCAGTGATCAACCAGCAAGTCTGCAGCGACAGCAGAGACCTGAGGTCAAAGTCAGGAAGCCATGCTAGTGAGTCTGAGCCAAGGTCAGAGTCACAGAGGTATCGGACTGGGTGCAATCATAGCTTCTACACGGCTCTGATGTGGCTCAGGTGGGTGCTAATGTGAAAGCCTCAGCTTTAAAGCAATTCCCAAGGGCAGGTCCTTGCTTCTGGCTCTGTTCACAGCAGCCCGTATCAGTGAAAGAGATGACCTTGGACTCAGCCCATGAATAAACTCTTTTCATTTAGCCAACGACACTCCTAGAAGGGGGATGCACTCCAGGCTCTGGCACTGAGTGCTTTCTCTGGGAAATTCTGGGGGAAGGCTTTTTGTGGCTGACAGAGTAAAACCCTTGGATGTGGCAGTGCTGTCTGTCCCCCTGCTTGCTTGCTCAGAGCATGCAATACTGCAGAGCTTTGGCCTGCCCTGGTGGCTTTACGAGTTGGGACTGAAAGAGGCAGACTAAAATTCTCTCTGGTCCAGGAAGCGCACAAGATGGTGAGAGAAGCAAACACTAAACAGGCGGCGTCAGAGAAACAGCTGAGGGAGGCACGGGGAAAGGTGAGAACCACGCTCTCTGTGATTTGGATCTCAGTCCTAGGTTGGTCCTAGCCTGGCCACGATGCTGTTTGGTGGCTGGAGGAGAGAGAAAGCACCTGCAGCTCAGTCTCTCTGAGATGTTGCATTTCGTCCCTTCCCTCTCCAGCAGAGAGTGACTGAGGGGGAAAAGGCATCCTTGCAATCTGCAAGATCCAGCTCCCCTTTGAGACATGGATGCTGGAGGAACCAAGGAGAAGTGATGTGATATTTCATTGCCACAGCTGTGGGGACGATTAGAGCAGGGAGCTGGGGAGTTGGAATTTCCTGACAAGGCTACACCACAGGGCTGCTCAACTGGTTCCTTCTCGAGGCGAGAGACATTTCTTCTGGGTTATTGGGTCTAAAAAGAGCCCAGAGCAAAATGTGCTTAGACTGAGGAGAGCAGAGGGATGGGTCCCCGAGTAGTTAGAAATTCTGGGTAATGGTGGGCATTTGGGAAAATGGGGAGAAGGCTTTGTGATTGGGCTTGTAAGTGGTTCCCTGTGGCTTTGGTGTTTGGTGGGGTGCAGTGCTGATGGTGCTGTTGATTCTTGCCTTGTCTCCTTAGATCGACATGCTGCAGGCAGAGGTGACGGCTCTGAAGACGCTGGTGATCACATCCACACCTTCCTCTCCAAACCGGGAGTTGCACCCTCAGCTCCAGAGCCCTTCTAAAGCTGTCTTCAGGAAGGGCCATGGGCGAAACAAGAGCACCAGCAGCGCCATGGTCTCAGCTGCCAGCCAGAACGTGACTCCAGAGCCAGTCAGTCATGAGCACAAAGAGGTGGGTGAGGGCCATTCCCTGCATCGGCCTTGGAGCCACCACTGTCACTGTGTTCATGGAGCTGTGTGGCTTCTGACTCGGGCTTCCTGGGGAGCATTCTGTGGTTTCAGCATTGGGAGAAGCTGCCTGTGCAGTAATCTGGCTTGTTCCCTAAATTTGTGCTGAGGCAGGCTCTGGAGGGTTTCTGTTTGTGGAGATTTCCCCTTCTGGGAAGCACGTTTGAGGTTGTGTCAGGACAACTGCTAGAGGAAGCAGTTGATCCCTGGAGGGCACGGACAGATCCAGTGGAGCTGAGAGTGGGTATTTCAGGAGCTGCTGAGCAGAAGCCAGTTCTGCTGCATCTTGGTAGATGAGTCCACTACGTGCTCTGGGGTGATTTGCTGTTGGTTCTTCTCTTTGCCAAGATGGCTTGGACTCCATCAACTTGTAGTCTCTGTCACTCATTCAGTGTTCTTGGGCATGTGCTCTTCTTTGTAGAGCATATATGTAATTATATTTAATTCCTTCCTTACTGGAAGGAACTGGGCAGAGAAGCATACAAAGCATTAATAGTGTATTTCCAACAAACCCTATTTAATTCCCTTGGGTGATCCTTTGATAGACCCCCCTACATGTTGTGACCATGGGTGGGGGCAAGACCCATTCATCTGGGAACTTTCCACTAGACAGATGTGTACACAGCTGCCTGGGGAGCAAAAAGGAGACAGCTTATGGCACTTGGTCAGGAAGAATGAAAATGAATAAGAGTGTGTGTGGTGGGAAAATATGTCTCCCTAGTGATTTTTTTTTGGGGGGGGGGGGAGCTGTGGCCTCTGTCATGAAGAATTATTGAAGGAACATGAAGGCACCTGGTCACTTGGCTTGTATGAGAACGTATGCACAAGGGCCACTTGTGAAATTAATACTCTGACCAAACAGGACTGTGCTGGCAACACTGGTAACCTCCGCTTTTGGCAGCAGATTCAATGAATGTGCTCTGGTTGCTAGAGCTTGGGTGAAATGCTTCAGGCAACGTTGGTTGTAGCCATTCTCCTAGGACCACAGTAGCAATGAGAGATGAAGATCTTTAACTCTGTTCACAGGCAGAGGGGAACAAAGGCTATGTCAGAGAGAAGGCCAAAGGAGATAAAAAAAAAGATCATTTCAATGACTGAAGGCCTGATCCACTGGTTTCTCTTGGTCAAGTAGGGAACAATCCAGATATGTTGGAAGTTGGAGCCAAATGCAGTCAGCTGGAAGCTACTTTGAAGACCAGGAAGAAAAAGGTTATAATCTTTTTAAGGTCCTCTGGCCTCTCCTAGTGCTCACTGTTCCTCCAGTCAGAACAGAGGAGCTCCAAACCAAGAGCCCAATTCAGTGAACCACTGACTACCCCGTAGAAGTTGCCCTCTACAATAAGCAGGGATAACTTTTGCCTATTGGGGAGTTTGTTTTGCTGTTCTTGGCTCAGTCAGCAAAACTCCTGTTGATGATCTTTAGAGAAGTTCTGGCTCTTGTAAGGGACTTGCTTGTTAAATATTTGGGCCTGTCACTTCTTTGTGTAGGTAGCTTCCACATGGTGCAGATATCCCAGGGCTTAAAATCCCAGGGCTACAGGAAGTAATAATTTTATATATTGAAGGCAGGATGTTTTTTCTTAACTTGTTTATTTCTGTCTCTCAAATTCCTTAGTGGCCTGTGTGAGAGGTGATAGAAGGGAACCTGGTATTCAGAGACCTGGTGCTTGGTGCTCTATGGAAAAAAAAAAAGTGGCCTATCTTAAATTGAGCCTAAAAATGGCAGAATTTTTGTTTTCTTTTTGTATCTCAAGCTGAAGTCGAAAGGTGTGGCTTGTGGCCCTGTGATATCTTGAGCAGCACCCTTAGTTCCCTGCAAGGGAGGGCTTGAGCCTTTCCTTACGTCTTCTATTTTGTCTCAGGTTTTTTACCTCCTTTTCTTGCCTGTCTCTCTAAACCTTTTCCTTCACTGTCTGTCTCTCCCTCTGCCCTCAAAGTCTGGGTTGCCCGCTCTCCTCTCTCTGCTCCTTTGTATCATCCCCGGGAAGGCTCTCCACATCACCTATGAACCGAGCTGGCAGGCCTTGGGGGCAGATGCTTCCTCATCCTCACGGCAGGTAACCTTTCTGGACAGCATCAGGGAAGGGTAGGCCTGACCCATCTGCCTCTCGCGCTTCCAGCCTTTCAGTTCTAGCTTCCTTGTATGCTAACCTCCATTTTTTTTATTTTTTTTTTTGGTTTCTCATGGTTTTTTCTCATGTTTTTTTCCCCATCTTGTGGCTCTGAAGGTGCCTCCTGGTAGCAGGTGAGCAGTGCCTGTAGCACAGAGCGAGCATGCTGGAGCCCAGACCTCTTTCCGCTTTGTTCACTCATGTTCTTTGTGTTGCTCAGCAGGGTTTCTTTAGGTTTGTTTTTCCTTTCAGCAGCTTTAACAGGATTTGCTGGCCTTTTAAGGTGTCCTGTCAGTCATGTTGGTGGTTTGGGCTAATGATCCATCTGGGGTTTATACACCAGGTCCTAGAGAATCTCCAGGACTGAAGTATTTTCAGCCAGGCAGAGATGGAGGTAGTGACCTCCCTGCTGGCTCAGGGGATGGGAGCAAGCTCTGTCCCGGGAGTGATAATTCTTGTAAAAGGCAACGAGCAGGCATTAGAATGGGGAAAGTTATTCCTAGTTTTGGTATTCCCTTTGAGAGACCTCCTTTCCTACACTCAGCTTCCTTCTGCAGGCCTGTGTGGCTGCCCAGTGTTCCCATTACTTCTGCAACTCCCTAAACACTGTAGTTCTGGGCTTGGAGTGGCCTTTGAAGGGCTGGGCATACCCTTGAGCTCCTACTTGTGCTCGCTGTAGTCCTGCGAGTGGTTCTTTTTCCAATTAATTGTTTTCTGTAGCAATCTTTTCCTTACAGAAGAGTTCTGTCTCCTGGGTGCCATTGTCACTGTGCTTTACCATTCAGCTGCTCTCATTATTCCTGCCGTGGGCTGCGTGGGCACTTGGTCTGTTCACTGGTTGTGTGGTGGTTTTCCTGCAGCAGAGGTGCTGCCCTGTGTCCTGGAGGAATGGGGGATAGAGGGTTCTGGCAGGATAAGCTCAGTCTGGCACAGAACTGCTGATGGGTGGGAGAAGAAAGATTCTTGGAGCAAGCCAACTTCCCTCAGACTCTGCTGTGATGTCTAAGCCCTTCTGGATGCAGATGTCTCGTAGTTAGATTACCTACACAGTAACAAACACCTTCTGATATGGCATCTCTCCCTCCCACCCACCTTCCCTCTTCCCCTTCCTCTTGGATACTTGCTGCAGGTCGACTCCATTTTATTTGCTGAGTTCCAGGCCTGGAAGGAATCTCCAACTTTGGATAAATCCTGTTCCTTCCTGGACAGAATTTATCAAGAAGATGTAGGACCTTGTCTGGACTTCACAAAGCAGGAGGTGAGTACTGGAAAAGGAGGTCAAAACCTGTGTGGTGTAGCAGAACCATAACTGTAGCTTTACAGAGGTGACCTTTGCATGTTCATACCTGCACTGGTTTCTCTTTGCCACAGCTGTCGGAGCTGGTGCGAGTGGCTGTGGAGCAGAACACACTCACCATTGAGCCAGTTGCTTCCCAGGGGCTGCCGGTGGTGAAGGTGTCAGCAGAAGAGTGTGGTGGCCCAAAGTAAGGAACTGTGCTTTATGCTGTCTTGTCCTCTCCTTGCTGCTGGTCTTTTTTTATCATCTCCAGAAGTGGAGTTTGCCCAGGCCTTGAGTTGAACAGCTCAAAGGACTCAGCTGAGTGTTCTCCTACCCCTATGACTGGTGGTAGATCGTCTCAAGAGAAGGGGAACCACCTCAGTTCAGCTGAAGTACTGTAGTTGACTGGAACTTGGTGGTGTGTTAGTGCCCTTGGTTTGGAAGAGGTTTGCTTGTTGGTTTTTGTTTGGGTTTTTTTTCCTTTAAAGTAGCAACTTGTTTAATGTTCTCTGAAGGTGTGTTTGTCTATAACTTAGGGTGAAAGTATTAAGTCAGAGCTGTGATATCTCATGTTCTTGCATCTTAGAATCAGAGAATCATAGGATTGTCTAGGTTGGAAGGGACCCTTAAGATCATCTAGTCCAACCATCAACCTAATTCTGATAAAAAATCATCACTAAACCATGTTATCATCTTGTGAGGTTCGAGCTCACCCTGCACTCCTGACCTTGCTGGTGCACCATGTGGGTTTGAGCCTAGGTCAGAAGAGATCTCTTCTTGTTGTGTATCATCTTCCCAACCTGATACTGTCACCTTACCCTCAGAATTGGGACTAATGATGCTCCAGAGCTTGTATTGACTGTATGTGATGTGACAGACAACTTGAGATTGCCTCAAAGAAGAGGAACATCAACAGGAGTGACATGATATTCCAGATGAAAATAGGGGATTTTATTCAGCTGCTGAATTTAAGTTCAGTCAGGGCTCGCTCTCTTTCTTCTTCCCTTCCTGACCTTCAAGCAGAGCATCTTCTAAACAGATGTGTTCCTGTAACAGTAAAAGCTGTTCATGTGCAGGTCTCCTACCACTCTCTTCTGCGTTTTATGTCATTTCTAGGCAAATTGTTCCATGACTGTGTGTCAGGCCTGTTCCAAGATCAACCCATCCTGTGTTTATCCTTATTGGTTTCCTTTTGATTTTTTTTTTTTTAATGTCTTCACAGTGGGTTCCGGTCGCAAATTGTAACGTAAGTGAAGTATTTATTTTTTAGCCAGCGATCAAAGATCTCTAATCCATTAACAAGTTACTAACTTAGTGCAATTTAGCAGCTTTGAGGCCAGAGCTGAACTAAAGCTAACTTTTTAACCCTGTTAATTTCCACCCAGACAGGATGGTAAGGAATCTCGCTATTTGCAATAAAGGACACAAAAGGAATTTGTTCTTCTTTGTTTCCCAGATGCAAGCCGCTGATTTTTATGACAGCTTTGGACATGCTGTGGGTCAGAAAGGAGAAAACTGGAGTCCCTGCCCAAGCTGGGACCTACCAGACCTACTTGTCTGAACCCCACTGCCCAGACCTCGGTGGAGCAGTTTGAGGAGTCTAGACAGGCAGGGAGTGAGTTGGCCACTGTGTGACGTTGCCTTTATACCATCAGAGGAAAGTGCTGGCCAAGAGGTGCTGAGGGAAACTGGTTTTCATGGTGGCATTGTCTGGCACAGTGCCCTGGGGTGTGTAGAGCACTGAAGAGCAGGTCTTCAAATGGTTTTGGTTTAGGTTACTTCTAGCTATGCTTGTGATAGCTGGAGTTACACCAAGCAGTACCAACCAAGCCAAGAGTGACCAGCAGGAGTTGATTTTTGCCAGTGAGCTGCGATGCTCAAATTTAGGACCTCTTAAAGATATCCCATTTACAAAAGTATGGGTCATCCTGCACCTTCTGAGGATTTGATCCTGAAAGTTGTGTTAATGTTTGGGCTATGCTTGCTTCTCCTTGCACCTGAATGCTTACAGCCCATACTTCCACTCTTAGCTACTATTTCCCTTGGTAGCAGTGGAAAGCAAGCACAGGGACCCACTCAGAAGCTCCCTGAAACATCTGCTCCTGTGTGTTGTCACCTTCTACAGCACACAGAGCAGCTTTTTGCAGCTGGGGAGAGATGTCCCTCTTCCCACCATACAGGCACTGAGTCTCCAGGGAACCTGGTGATGAGTATGCAGTGGAAAACTCTTCTTTACTGCTAAGTGGGGATGAAGGAAGGACAACTGGAAGGAAACATTAGTCTTGCAATTAACGGAAGGAAATGGCAAGAAAATAGAGACATGCTGCACCCTTGCTGATTATGTCTCTTGGTGGTCTCCCTGGGAGCTGAGCTGTCTTGGAAAGACTATTTTCTTCACTCAGTCTGGAATCTTACAGTTGTGAAGCCAGACTTCTTCCCTGCCTGCACAAGAAGGGATTGCCTTGTTCTTAGGAAATACAAGCCTTATCTAGAGCCCCCTGAAGTCAGTACAAAGTCAATCCACATGGTTTCAACTAGAGTAGCTTTGAATCAGGCCCAAATTAATTAATAGGACCATAGCATAAAGGCTGCAGCATGGCTTGTTTTGAGTTCTTGACATGAGCAAATCTGCTCAAATGCTGGATTTACCTGTTTTGAGACCAGGTTTGATCTCAAACCAGCCAGCGTGTTTGCATCCCATTGGGAAAGCTGATACACCAGAGCAGGATTCCTTCAGGAAAAGCCTTGTCTGGAACATGGAGGAGATGTGCAGAGACCAGATGACACTTGTTATGCTCTGCTCCAGCCTCACCTCTTTAATATTTTCTGTGGTTTTCACTTGGGCTGCCTGCCAGGGAAAAGGTATAGAATGGGCATGGAATAATTCATGGTTCCATATATTTAGCCTAAGGTCTCCTAAACTTGCCATTTATGGAATCTTTCAAGGAGCAAAAAAGTTTGTATCAGCCAAAGTGGTTTTTTTTCCTTCTTTGTGCTGAACTGACGCAGCATCTGCCTTCTGAGCTCCCACTTTCATCTCTTGGGGGGATAGTCTTGAGGTTGTTGAATTGCTGTGCTCTCTTGTGCTGCTCGACTGCTGAAAGCTGAAGTGTTTTTCCTTTGCCTGCAGGAAATGTGCTCTCAGTGGCCTCCCCAGGACCTGCAAGCACCGCATCATGCTGGGGGATTCTGGGAATTACTACTACATTTCACCATCCTGCAGGGCCAGGGTGAGTCTTCCACCTTCCCAGGGTGACTCGACCCTCCAAAATAGTCCTGAGCCCTGAGATAGAGGAACTTTTGGGCCAGCCCTCAAACTAACAGAGATCTGTGGGGCTTGAGCTCATTCCTGAAGTCGAGCTGGTGTGTGTCTCCAGCCCTGTCTCAAGCTCTGGTGCTCTGCCTTCTATTCCTTCAGGCAACCTGTCTTCAGTGTGTTCGCTTTCCATGGTTTGCTTCAGTACAAGGCTTTGATTGTTTTGCCTTATTACTATTTTTTAATGTTCCTTTGTAAAATACAGTAATTTTCTGCTCTTTAAATGCTGGCTTGTGTTACTGTTCCGGTTCAGATCAGTGACTCAAATGGTTACGAGAACAAGTTGTCCTTTCTTTGGAGGGAAGGGAGAAGGTGAATGATTTGTTAATGTTGTTGTTGGGGCCCTGATTCAACAGAGCATTTGAGAAGTTTTTGTGTTCCTGAGTTACACAGCAGAAGAGCTGATCCTGCAACATGTGACTCCGAGTCAAAAAAATTGGTTTCATCCATAGACTTAAGTTGACTATTTTTTGTCACTGAAGTACTCAGTGTCATGAACACTTTTACCTCCTGCACACGTGCTTTCTGCATAAATCTTTAACTCCAAAGATTTTATTCAGTTGAAGAACAGTGCTCTTTGAAGGAAGATCACAGACTTTGCTGCCACATTAAGTAGTGATTGCTTATGTCTCAAACCTTCAGTAGATTGGAGTTCTTCTCAGGGATAGTGTAGCATCTTGGGATGGGATTATAGATGCCCAGATTTTTATTTTTTGTTTTTAATCAGCTTTCTTCCCATCTCCCTTCATCTGGTCGAATGTGGGACTATTTCTCAGGTGCTGATCACTAAAAGCTCCTCTGCTGGGTGCTGTGAAAGCCTCTTGACAGGCAAAGCAATTCTGTAGCTGACTCCTTTTTTTTCTTTTTTTTAATTTTTTCTCTGTTTTTTCCCTCAGATCACAGCTGTGTGCAACTTCTTCACCTACATCCGCTACATCCAGCAGGGCTTGGTGAGACAGGATGGTAAGATGGGATAGAAGCTGGATGTATGGGGGGGATGCCTCCTGTGGGCAGGGATTAAGGGGTCCTGGTTCAGCATGACAGGAATGGAGCCAGCTTGGGGTACCCAGAACTCTTTGAGAAACAGTTCAATGACAAAAGAAAGGCAAGAGCAGGAGGAATAGATACACCTATTCCTTGTTTGTCAGCTTGTTGGGTGCTTCTCTGTTACCCAGAGAAGCTGTGGCTGCCCCATCCCTGGAGGGGTTCAAGGCCAGGTTGGATGGGGCTTTGAGCAACCTGGACTGGTGGGAGGTGTCCCTGCCCAGGGCAACGGGGTTGGAACTGGGTGATCTTTAAGGTCCCTTCCAACTCTAACCATTCTATGATTCTTGGCCTTGGGGTGGAGTTGGTAAGGGGTGACCTGATGGGCCTGTCCTCTGCATCCCTCACTCTGGGGATGAGGCAGGCTGGGCTGCACTGAGAGCACAGCAGAACGTGAGGTAGTGTCCAGCTGTACTTTGCTTGGCCCTTACTGATTTGGGGGGTCTTTTTTTTTTTTTTTCTTCTCCCTTTGCCCACACCCGTTTTGCTTTGCAGTGGAGCTGATGTTCTGGGAGGTCATGCGACTCCGGAGGGAGATGTCTCTGGCCAAACTCGGGTTTTATCCCAGTGAGATGTAAGCAGAGGCCTGGACGTGGAAGGAAACCGCTCCTGTAGGAACAGCTTTGTCAAACGCAGTCTGCCAAATGGCTGAAGGCCGTACCTCTCCTGCAGTGGGCCTTACTGCCTCCCTGCCCTCCCTCTGCCTGAAGCTGAGCAAGAAGCACAGGTTCCACCTTCAGCTGTCCCACTTCTCCAACTGTGACTGGAATTCAGCTTCCAAGCTACCCCCTCCGAGCCAGGCTGGCCCTGGCCCCTTTGGGGTGGCTGTTCTACAGACTGTCCTCTGTGGAGTCTCCTATATGCAGTGTATATCCATTTATTTTTTTTGTTTTAAAACTTTTGGTTTTTATATGCAGTCTGCTTTGGCGTAGCCTGAGGCTGGCCCTGTGCAAGGCAGGACTCCTGGACCTCCTTTGTAAGCAAGTCTTTCAGGACGGATGCTGGCTGTCTGTCCATCTGTCCCCCCCTCCTTTTGGGGTGGAGGGTGCTGTGCCCAGCCATACGCCTCGGTCCTGCTGGCCACTTGCTCCCCTGCTGGCCCAGTAAATGCCAGCAGCACACAATAATCTTACAGAGAGCCACAAACAGCCTGTTTCCAAGTACTTCCTTGCTCCTTTGAAAGGAGCCTGCAAGAGAAGCTTTCTGCCAACTGGGTCACAAAGAGGGATTTGTTTCTGGTTTTAGCTTGCAATTTGGCACTGGGTAATCCAGGCTGGGGGAACGGCCGGAGCAGAGGCCAGAGCTGTGCACCTGGGGCCTTTGGCAGAAGAAAGCAAGAGGGGAAATCATGGAACTCACAGCTGGCCACAGCTTGGCTGAGGGATGTTTTCTCCTGGTTGAGGGAATCTGCTGCCATTGTCACAGGCCGACATGGACCTTGACGTGTGGTGGTCTGTGACAGTCCATGGTGTAGAAGTCTCCCACGGTGCTCTTAGATACAAACCTCACCCACAAACACGCTCTGGAGGAGCTTTGGGTAGGACTGGTCCCACTGTTTAGATAGAAACTGGTTCCAGGCTGGATTCTTTGTCTCCAGAAGGATCATGCCTGGGTTGGGCACAGCCTTGAGGCCCTGAGATTTCCTTCCCAGTATTGCATCAGACCTAGAGATGCACATGTACTGGGAAACCCAGATTCTCCTGGGCTGCCATCCCCAATAAGGATAAAGACATCTTTGTATGTACGTGTGAGGGATGTGGCTGAGGTTCCTGTACACCTCAAAATGTGCTGAGAAGGCTGTCACTAAAGTTGTTGGAGCATGGAAGCCCACTGTAACTTGATCTCAGGCCCAGGTTTGTCTGTACAAAACTGTGCAAAAGCCATGACAGTGTTTTTTAGCCAATTTAGCCTTTTTTTTCAGTGACTCTGGAATAAGCTCAGCCATCACCCAGCCTGGAGTCTTCATCTCGCCTGGCATTTCTGCGCTCTTGACTGGCACGTCGCCCTGTCTCTCTGCCATCTAACACCCATCTCAGCAAGTTGGTGCCCAGAACCAGCTCCGTGAAGTTTCATCCCCTCCTGAGAGGTGCTGCAGTAGGAACTCTGTATTGTCAGCAGAAGAAAACGAACTGAGCAGCTGTGGTTTTGTCCAGGGGAGGGAGGAATAGACAGGGAAGGCGGAAGCTTGGTTTGGAACCTCATGCAGGGACATCTTTACTGCAGGTCTTCCTGTAGAAGACTGCTGTGAGCACAAGTTTTCCTTTCCCTCTGGGTCTTGAGCGAGCGATAAACCTTCATCTCATTGGTGTCTGCAGGCTTGTGGCAGTCTGACATCAGCTTTTCCAGAGGAGAAAATAGAAATGTCTGTCCCCAGCTGCACGTTTCAGCTCAGGTAAATTCTATCCCCTGCAGTTTCTCCTCTTATCTGTTCCCACCTCCTGACCTTTTGATGTCCACATGTCATCCTGTGCCATTAACTGCTACGTTGCACAACAGAGGTGGCTGCGTTGCAGCGCTGGGAGTGAGATGATCTCTCTGTGTAGGAGATGTTTTGGTTCGTGGGATTTTCTTCCCCCTCCCTCCCTCGGTGTCACTTTTGTGAAGCACTTTGAGATGAAATGCATTGTGTGAGGTTGTCTTACGTTTATAACAAAGCAGAGAGAACAATTTGTAGATTAATATGAAGTCACTCTGTTAACAGCGGGATGGTTGCACCCTGCCCTTTATTAAAGGAAAAATAAACATTTGTTATTAACTTCTTTAAAGGTCTGATTGCAGTTCTAGGGCTGGGTCGGTTGGGACGGGTGTGCTGGGTAGCCAGGCTTGGCACTCTGTGCCTCTCTTGCCACCGTGTGTCCTGAGAGACTGAGGTTTTAATGTTTTTCTTCATCATTCTGTGCCTCCTGTAGCTGGGTGCTCCCTGGCTTCGCAGGGGGACAAAAGTGACAGTGTTTTGCTGGCAAACAGAGTTTTATCACGGGTATTTCTCGTGCCAAGGCAGGCCCGTGTGGTTCTTGCTGAGCAAGGCTGAGGTCTCTTCCAGCTCAGCTGTGGTCTGGTCCAGTTTACTGGTGTGAAGCATTGCATGGGATGTGCTGCCTGTCCCCAATGTCCCCAAGGCTGGTTAATTCAAGGATTTTCTTCCTTTTTTCTTTTTTTTTTTTTTTCCTTACACAGCTGAGAGTCTCCTGCTTTTCCTGTCAGCAGGTGGTGGCAGAGCTGTAGTGGGAACCTTTCAGAAGCTGCCATTACCAATGATCCCTTAGTGACATAGACTGAATGGCTCTCCTCTCTGGAGATTTTTGGGTTATGGGCTCTTCTTTGTCAGGTCATCCCTTGGCTGCACAAGTGCCTGGGGCTTGGGACACCAAGACAGGAGATGGCAAACATTGAGTTGTAGCAGCACCAGGGGCTCAACTTCCTCCTGCTGCTCGGTTAGTTCATGCTGCTTTTAAATGCAAGTTGATTTCAAAAAGGCTGCCTTTTCTTACCAGAAGGTAGATCCAGCTCCTGGAGGCCCTTGTCCTTTAAAAGAGAAGGGGGACTGTCGCTGGGTTCCCTGGCTGATGTGCATGGTTCTGTAGAACCATAGAATTGCCTAAGTTGGAAGGGATCTTTCAGATCTTTGAGTCCAACCATCAACGTGACACCAACAAAAACCATCACTAACCCACGTCTACTCATCTTTTAAATACGTCCAGGGATGGTGCCTCAGCCACTCCCCTGGGCAGCCCATTCCGATGCTTAATAACCCTTTCAGTGTAAGAATTTTTCCTGATAATCCAGCCTAAACCTCCCCTGGCACAACTTGAGGCCATTTCCTCTTGTCTCATTGCCTGTTCCTTGGGAGAAGAGACTGACGCTTGTTTCTTTACACCCTCCTTTCAGGGAGTTGTAGAGAGCAGAAGGTCTCCCCTCAGCCTCCTTTTCTCCAGGCTGAAGGCCCCCAGCTCCTTCAGCCACTCCTCATAAGGCTTGTGCTCCATGTCACAGCAGAGACAAGCACAAGTGAGAGATACCAGCTGCTGGAGGGCACAGCTTGTGCCTGACCTGCAGCAGCTCTTGGGCTCTTCAGGTTGGAAAGGCTCTGGTTTCACTAAAAACTTTTGCTCTCCTCCCACATTTAGCTGTGGATGTTAACCTGGAAGATCTCTTGTCATCCTCTCTTGGTGGCAGCAATGGAGGGCAGAAGCATAACATCAAAGGCCTTTGGGAGATGAAACAGAGGTATCAGCCAGAGCAGAAAACAGCATTAGGCCTCATTGTAGCAGCCGTTCTGGGACCTGGGGCTGCTTTTTGCAGTAAAAGTAGAACTTGGATGAGGATGAGTAAGAGGAAGACCAGCCCCGACAGAACTTCGTGTCCCCTGGTGAGTGCACAGTGCTGAGGTTCTCCCCAGCAAGGGGCAATGAACCAGAGAACCCCTGTGGGCTTCCTCTGGATTTGTGCTTGATGGGTGGTGAGTCCTCCACCATTTTTCCTGCTTGCATGCAATCCTGTGACCCAGTGGCTGGTGCACAGCAGCGTGACAGAAACATCACCATGAGCTTCTCTACACCGTGTTTAAAACTGAGCTCCTGTGTCCTCACTACTCAGTGAGGACATTCCTGTGTACACATGGGTGTTATTGCCTCCCTCTGATGGGATGAGTGGCTCCTCACTGCTGCTCCTCAGGTTGGTGAGGACACATAAGATTTTCCCTGTCTGGATTCACTCTCATTGGCATCTGACATGGTGGGAAGGAGAGAGAAGGGTGCTGGAAGTAGCTATGTTTCAACAAGTGTCCAGAGGAAGGAGCTACAACCTCTGGGATGTGGAGGACCCCAACAGATGGTAACCCAAAGGTCCCGTCCCTTTTTCCTAAAATGATACTGTTTTTTGAATCGCTGTTACCGTTTTATTGGACAAGTTGTCTGGGCATGGAGAAGGAAACCAACTGGCGATCACAAAGCAGGAGCAGAACTGGTGGTGTCCATCTGTCCTTCTTCTGCTCTCTTTGCTTGAGCAGAGCAGGGGTATGAGCTGCCAGGAGAGCCAGAACAGATTCCCCTGGATGGGGGAGGAGGCAGCTGCCAGGGCCAACAGCGGATATGATGGATTAATTAGAAGGATTGTCCTCTTCCTGCCAAACTCAAAGCTCTGTATGCACATCCCTTCCCTGGTGGGTCCAAACTGGGCTGTGCTGTGTGCTTGGACGGGCTGTAAAGTTGCTCTGTGCTTTTTGGCTCCTGAGCTGTCCTGAGTTAAGCAGCTAAATTTTTAATTGAGAAGTGTCTCTAGAGTGGGATATCAATTTCTATTTTATTTTTTTTAGGATCCTACGGAGTCTGTATTAAAAAGTAATACAAGAATCTTGTTCTTTGCAAGGGAGAGTAGTTTCTCCTCTTTTTCTCCAGAGGTTTGGTCCCATCCTGTGCAGCAGTCAGGCAGCCACAAGAGGGCACAGGCAGACCAGGCAGGGACTGTCCACCCTGTGAGAATGGAGCTTCTTCACATCCTCGCTTCTGCCTCTGAAGGCATCAAACCTGCTGACCTGTCTTCTGCAGCCTTTTCTCAGGTGTATTTCTAAAGCCTTCCTCGGCAAGGAGAACTGGTGTTGGATGGTGCCATTTTACTTGGGCAATGGGATAGTAAGTCCATGATGTGAAAAGGAAAAGAAGGGTTTGGATTTCTTTAGGGGATTCTTGGTTAAGCCAGAAGAACATTGCAAAGCAGCGAGGACAACCAGGTGAGAGACTGAATGTTTTGCTGTCTGGGTCTCTAGGTGTAATGTCCTCACTAGAGTCAGTAGAGATAACCATTCAAAGCTTTCTTGTGGCTGGGAGCTGCGCCATGAGGTTGGCTCCTAAGCTTCTGTGGTCCAAGAAGACATCAGCCCTGCCCCTTATCCCCATCTGCTCACCTTTTCCACCAGAGCTTTCCTGCTGTTTTCTCTCTCAGCAGTAAAGCATAGTCCAATTGCCAGACCCCCTCCATGTCCTTTCAACAGAGTCACTGAGTCCTCTGGTCCTCCTATGCCTGCCCTGGAGATGCCCTAGTAACTGTAGGACCAGAGAAGGGTGTGCTGCGAAGGACAATGTTTCCTCAGTTATCTCTGTGACAATTCATGTAGAGACTTGGTCAACTTAGAATCATAGAATCATATGGAGTTGGAAGGGGCCTCTGGAGATCATCTAGTCCAACCCCCCCACCAGAGTGGGTCTACCCAGAGAAGGTTGCACAGGAACTTGTAGAGGCAGGTTTTGAATGTTTCCAAAGGAGACTCCACCACCTCTCTGGGCAGCCTCTTCTAGGGCTCTACCACTCTCATAGGAAAGAAGTTCCTCCTCATGTTTAGGTGGAACTTCTTATACTCAAGTTTGTGCCCATTTCCTCTTGTCCTTTCCCTGGGCACCATTGAAAAAAGACCAGCCCCATCTTCCTGACACCCTCCCTTTAAGTATTTGTAAGCATTGATCAGATCCCCCCTCAGTCTTCCCAAGACTAAAAAGATCCAAGTCCCTCAGCCTCTCCTCATAGGAGAGATGCTCCAGGACCTTAAACATCTTTGTGGCCCTTTTCTGTCCCCTCTTCAGCAGTTCCCTGTCCTTCTGGAACTGAGAGGCCCAGAATTGGACCCAGTGCTCCAGATGGGGCCTCCCCAGGGCAGAGCAGAGGGGCAGGATGACCTCCCTCCACCTGCTGGACACGCTCTTCCTGATGCCCCCCAGGATGCCATTGGTCTTCTTGGCCACCAGGGCCCATTGCTGGCTCCTGGGCATCCTGATGTCCATCAGGAATCCCAGGTCTTTTTCCTCAGAGCTGCTCTCCAGCAGGTCAGCCCCCAACCTGTACTGGGGGTGTGTGGGGGGTGTGGGTTACTTCTCCCCAGGTGCAGCACCCTACAACTTGAGTAACAATGTTCTATGGTAGTATTGTATTTTTTCCCTGCACCAGTTCTAGTGTGGGTTATCCTGGATGGTATCTTTCAGCCACCCATCTTGGAGCTTTGCTTTCCCCATCTGTCCAACTGGGAAATGATTAATTCCCACCATGAGATAGATATTTGGGTCATGCCATTTAGGACAGCTTCTATCTAGAGCTCTAGTAGGAGTGATAAGTAGTGTTGGGGGGTGTGTGTGTGTGTGTGTGTGTGTGCCTGGTGTATTTGGTCTGCCTGTAGGAGGGGCTCTGAGCATTTGTCCATCTATTCATAGTTGTGAGGGATAAGGGTCTGCAGGTCCCAACAGAGGCATCTTAACCTGGACTGCAAAGGAGCTTGGGTTTGGAAGAGAAGAGGGATGTTTTCTATCTCTGGAGGTGAGTGTTGTGCACAATGAGGTGCTTTTAGGTACTTGGATGTTAACACACGTCTAAGTGCAGAATGCAGGAGAGCTTGAATGGCAAAAAGAGAAAAACCAGGATATGGGACCTAGAGATTTTATTGCTCATGGCAGTTGCCTGGATCTGCTGGTCCTGTCCTTTTCCCTGTCTTCCCAGTTTGTGGAGGGCTGTCAATCAGGCTGTCTTTGCACAAGGGGTCAGGCTGTCCCCACAGCCACAGAGAGGTGTATGTTTCCAAGAACCAACAAATGAAAGATTTATTTTTTTTTTTCTGTTTACTTCAGATGCAGACAGGGAGAAGGTAAGCAGATGGCCTCAAAAAAGTCAGCTACTTCAAAGCTTTCATGGTGACTAGTAACATTCCTCTACGACAAAGACACCAAACCAGTGAGGATTAGCGCAGAACAGGCAGCACTATATCAGCTGTAGGGAAATTCCAGTTATTTTGGACATTTGGGGAGCAGTAGCCCTGCCAGGAAGAAGTCAATGTCCTGGCACAACTCTAACTGTGCATGTGGCACCGAGGGCTGGGGCTGGTCAGCTCTGCTAAGGCAACATGTTCCTTATAGGAGCAATCCCTGTGGTGCCACCAGTGCTGGAAGCCAAGACGTTGGGTTTACTATTTGTCATGTCAATACTTCCCTGTTTGTGTGAGGCTTGTTGGACAGAGCTGAAAGGTTGACTTTAGCCAACCCGTTGAGGCAGGTGGACTTTGTGCTGGTTTGTGTAATGTTCACAGGGTGGTCAGAAGCCAGAGCAGGTCCCCAGGGAGTAACTCCAGTTTACAAGAGATAAATTGGATAGTGAGATGCCTTCTAGCCCTGTAACCATTCAAATTGTGTTCAGCCATGAAGTAGAATCATTTAAGTTGGAAAAAAGACCTTTAAGATCATTGAGTCCAACCATAAACCTAACACCCCCAAGTCCAGCACTAAATTGTGTTTGTAAGTGCCACATCTACATATCTTAAATACCTCCAGGGGTGGTGACTCTACCACTTCCCTGGGAAGCCTGGTCCAGAGCTTGATAACCAATGCTAGGCTGAAGCGTGCCATTACCTAGTTCGTGGTGAGGTCAAGCTGACAGGGCTCAGTGGACATTGAAATCACTTCCAGAAGGGCTGGTGTGGGCCACAGGGAACTGCAGGTAAAGCAGCTCCAGATCCTGTGCATCTTGGAGTTTGGCTAAGCAGCAGAGGATCTTCAGCATCAAGCAGATGTGCAAAGAGACCAACTCTTCCCTTCTTAGAATCATAGAATGGTTCTTGTTGAAAGGAACCTTAAAGATCATCTAGTTCCAAGCCCCTGCCATGGGCAGGGACACCCTCAGAGAGGGAGGCTGTGAAAAGGAAGCTGAAAGAGGAATTGGAGGTGGTCCCTCGAAAGCTTGCAGTGAAAACTCTAGCCCTGGTTCCTGTGCTACTCAGAGAGCTCTCGGTGATACTCGCGTGGGTGCATACAACCTCGTGAGCTTTTCCAGTCAATGTATGGTACCAGAGACTTTGTTAATGTCCCCTACTTATCCTCCCACTTGACTTCTGGGGCCATGGGTTTTCCTCTGGCAGATGTAGACGCGGTGTTGGCTCAAGGTCAGGTCTTCGCCCTTAATTCCCCTGGCTCCTTGTGCTAATTCTGCTCCGTTAATCACCTTAGAGTCAATTTGAGATGCCTCATGCCAACAGGCACGTAGGTCAGTCATGACTGAAAGAGGTCTTTGCTCTTTATGCATCGGAATTGCAGCTGGGGCTGGAAGAGGTGATTTGTCCCTTGCCTTTGGTGACCTTCCTCAGGACACCTGCTGGATGCCAGCTGACAGGAATGATCAGCAATGAAGCACAAATCCAACTTTCAGTTAAGCTGACAACACTGAGCTTGACAAATAATGTTTCAGGAGGAACTCGGCAGCGTCTGGTGGTCCTGTGGGTGGGTGTCAGGAGGGCTTTTGGGCAGGTGAACCGTTGGGACCACCCAAAAAACCTGTCCGCTCTGGCTTGCAGTAAGCCTAAAAACTCTTCTACACTAGGAACACCAGCAGAGGAGACACAAGGACCAAATCTTGTTCATGTGGCACTGAAATGATACACGTGTGCCTGAGAGAAGAGCCGATGTTTAAGCACTGGTTTAAGGTGTCTTTGCAGCCCCCCCCCATTGCGTATCTATGGGTTTAGTGATACCTCACTCCTGGTTTGCAAAGGGATGGGAAGAGGGATTGGCAGCAGCAGCACCTTCATTTGTGTTCACGCTTCGTTTCCACCACCCCTGGGTGACGGTGAAGGATGGGTTTTACTGTTTGGGTCTGTTTGAGGTCACAAGGGTGGCCTAAAGGTCTGCTGACTTGCAAAGGTCAATAATTCCAAGCCGGAGTGATTGATCTGGAGTTGCTTATGGGACCAGGCAGAAGGAGGAACTGGCTCCAGCTGAGAAATCAACAGCGTCACCTGCAGATTCAGAACCCAAATTTTCAGGTTTTAAAAGGTATCTGTAAGCAAGGATTTTTTTATTTTTTAAATATAGTTTTTCTGGACTAATTTTAATGGTAATATCATCAGTCCAATTACTTTGCTAAGCATGTTCTTTTGGTCTTAGCCGACAGTTTTACATCTTCACAGGCAGTGGCTCCCCAAATCACTCACAAATCTCTTCACCAGAGGTGCTTTCCTGATTTGGGGTGTTGTTGGGCACAGAAGGGATCTGAAACAATTTCCAAAGCTGATACATAGACTTCTGGTCAAAGGATGATGAAATGTCATGGACAAGGGCTGATGTGAACCCATGAAGCCTTCTGGTGAAGTAGGTTGACGTGGGCTGGACCCATGGGACTCTGGTTTTGTTCTGGTCACTATGAAAATAAGAGGAAAAATTACAGAAAATAAAGTGCTGTATGGCTCCTGTGTTTTATATAAAATAGGTCACTGCTTAATGCAACAGCATGAAGATGGGAGGGCAAGATAATCAAAGTCAATTAATTTAATCAGACAAGTGAAGCAGCCCCACCCATTTCAACTAGGATGTGTGCAATCACAAGCAATTACTGTGATTAATCTCTGCATTGTCATATACAAATTCAGCACCTGGCCAATAAGTCACATAGTTGTCTAATTGTGCTAAGAACCATGCTTCAGGCAAGGGTGGTGTGTGAGGATCATTGAGCTCTTTCCCACCCATTCTCTGAGAGTCTTGGATTTCTGCTGAGCTTCCCATGGCTTCTTTGGCTTGACCCAAGTAGCCTGTGCTTGAGGTTCAACCAGTTGTTCTGAGTGGCTGATAGAGCTCTGGTACAAAAACCCAAGGTTTTTAAGAAAACGGTCATTGTTCACACCAGTGGAGCTCCTCATATTTGCGAACAAGCGACCTCCATGGGTGGGTTAGGGAGCACCTTTATTTATAATGCAGCTTGTTGGCTTGGGTGGAGTCCTCAACCAGAGGTACAGCCCAAGAATAATAATGATTTGGCCCCAGGATCGGCACCATGAGTAGGTGTATTGTAGAATCATAGACTGGTTTGGGTTGGTAGAGATAGGGATAGACTGGTAAGGGATCTTAAGGATCATCCAGTGCCACCCCCTGCCCTGGGCAGGGACACCTCCCACCAGACCGGGTTGCTCCAACCCCCTCCAACCTGGCCTTGGACCCCTCCAGGGATGGCGCAGCCACAGCTTCTCTGGCCAACCTGGGCCAGGCTCTCACCACCCTCACACCAAACAAGTTCTTCCCCAGAATCTTATCGCCATCTCCCCTCTGTCAGTTTAAAACCATTCCCCCTCCTTCTGTGTCTCCTCTTGAGGAGGAGGGGGACTCTCTCCTCCTTGAGAGTCCCTCCCCAGCTTTCCCGAAGCCCCTCTAGGGACTGGAAGGCCGTTATAAGGTCTCCCTGGAGCCTTCTCTTCTCTGGGCTGAACCCCCCAACTCTCTCAGCCCCCTCTCACAGCAGAGGGGGCTCCAGCCCTCCCAGCATTTTTGTGACCCTCCGCTGGACCCGTTCCAACAACGTGTAGCAGAACTTTGTCATTCCTGTGGGCATCCTAAATACTGCATACCCTTACCTATTGAACCTTCACTATTAAAAACCTTTTATTGTTGGTTGGTTTTTGTTTTTTTTTCTCTTGGTTTTTCTGCTTCTCACCAGACATCTGGGACTGGATACACATGCTGAGTATTCTGCAGCAGGCTGATGGACAGTTTGCCTCCCCGGGGCAATAGGAAAGGCATTTCGATGCAGAGCAAAACCGTAATCCAGGGTTGCCCAGCGACTGGAGAAAGCTTTGAACCTAATGCCTGATTTGACGGGACTCAGCGACGGAGGGGAACTGGATTCTGGATCTGGATGGCACTCACGACTCTCATTGAGTCTAAAAAAAAAACACCATTGGAGGTAAAAAGTTGGAATGTCTTAATTTTATGGTATAATTTTATATGTCTGCCAATGCACAGCACTCCTTACCATGAAAGTTAATTTTTCATCAATAATCCGTAACCCACAACCCATAAATCATCAAACTTGCACCACGATATTTCAGGAACCAACCTTAATTTTCCATGGATGTCACGAGCTGATCCGTGCATCCCAGAATAGGATCCCAGATATGAGGATTTTTATTTATTTATTTTTCCCTGTGTTTTTCATCTTGCTGGTCCCAGCTGGGCATCCGTGGTTTTGCTTTTGCTGGAATGTGGTTTTGCTTTTGCTGGAATGTGGTTTAAGAGCAGTTTCCCTTCCCGACAGGCTTTCCCTCTCTGCCCCCATTTTCAGTGGTTAATTGTCTCAATCAGCACCAGTGTTTCTATAGCTCTAATAATAATTGGAATTTTGGATGCTTTGCATTATATTTATAGGGCAAAGAGAGGTATATGGTAAATATATTGATGCTTTTCTTCTGGATCTGTGAACTTTAGGACTATTCCCACTGTGTTTTCCTATAAACCCACATTGAAATGGATGTCTGCTATGTACCTTTATTCAGAATTACAGAAAAATTATTTTAAATTGAACCTTTTCTATGATTTAGATTCTCAGCTTTATACTGCGGCTGCTCAAAGAAAGAAAGGGAATTTAGGCAATTCACAGACCGGTCCATAATCCATGTAGAAAAATCACCTACACTACAACCTCAGCCGTGTGTTTCTGTTCAGACTCAGGAGATTTCTCACGCTGAAATTGGGAAATTAATTTATTATTGGGAAATTCATATCTTATTCAGCTTATTCCTTAACTCTTGGTGTAGTAATTGTTTTCATGTTGCTTCTGGTCAGTGTTTAGGAAACAAAGTCCACATCTCTCCTAATTCTGTCAGCAAACCAAACGTGAAAATAATCACTTCTGTACACAAATGAGACCTTTTCATAATTATCTCCTTCTCCTCGTCCCATTAATTAGCAAGAGGCTGAGCAGCATTATAACATTTGTGCTCTTTGAAAGGCTTCTTACCACCTTTCTGAAAGGACTCTTCCCCCCTTTTTCTCCCCCCTTTCCC
>JAOWAV010000036.1:63860397-63882585 GCA_028571045.1 Scolopax bukidnonensis | reverse complement strand
CCTGGGCAACCTGGTCTAGTTGGGGGTGTCCCTGTGACTGCAGGGGGGTTGGACTAGATGACCTTTGAAGGTCCCTTGGGCCCAGATGATTCAAATTCAGATATGGTTCAAAAGTTGTTTATTTGCCAGAACTAACAGTCTCACGGTTCTGTTAAAGCTTCTGGGCTGAACTAAAGCCCACTGACCTGAAGCCCACTTGATGGTGTTGACCTGATGGTCTTGACTTGAAGCCTACTCATGATGTTGACCTGGAGCATGTTTGATGGTGTTCACTGGAAGCCCAGCTGGTGGTGTTGACCTGAAGCCCACTGAAGCTTTGGATCAAGGTGTTGGTTAGCAAAGCTGCTGCAAGCTGCTTACCACACCTGTCGATGAGCCATGAATGGGCAGAAAATTGAATTTTAGACGAATTGTAAGAAGCTTCTACGGAAGTTTGTGCATCAGTTTTGCCTTCAGCTGCCTCCCTGAATGGCCTTGGAGATGGCCTTTTACAGGAAGATCTCCTTTCCTTTGGTGCTTGCTCCCAAGAGGAGTGTAAGCAGTGCCACTGTTCCTGGGCTTTATGAAGGCTGATGAAGAAATTTATCTATGCCATAGAAGTCAAACATATAAAGGTAATTTCACTAATTTCTCCTGTAAAGCAGAAAAAGGACTTTGCATGATCATTAGCTTAACAGCTCCTTTATAAAAAAACATAGTTAGGAAAAACAAGGGAAGTTGTAATCAGGAAGTCTGATCCCAAACCATTTTCTAGAGTTTGCTTCCACAGTGTTCATGTGGTTCTTGGTCTGGGATCTGACTTTGAACTGGTAAGAACAGCAATGACAAGATTAAAGCTGAAATTTGGACTTGAACCACCCCTTATGCCAAATCCTACCCTGACCTTGGGAGAATTCTGAATTTGAATGTATGATCTTGATCTCAGGGCCAGGCCTGGGTGGTGACATTCATGCCCTGGAAATGTCCTAACTGGCTTAGTTGGCCTCTCCATGCTACCTGCTGGTGGGTTTGTATTGCCGAAGGTGCTCCGAGAGGAAATGGACCCTTTGAGCACTGCAGTGACTCTGGATGTGACTGGGAAAAGACACAGAAACCATTTTTATGGTCAGCAAAGAGTTATGATTTTATTTGAGTGGTAGAATACACAAGAAAAAAACCCAACAAAGTTCTCTTGAGTTACTGGAATATTTTATTTTAAGAATCAAATAATCAGGAGCTGTCCTATAAGGAATGTGGTTTTGATGTTTTAACAGCTCCCAGGAAACATTTGCAACGCTAGGGCTCTCTTAAGGAAGGCTTTCTTAGGAAATCACCTACTGGGAGAGGCCATGGCTGGGACATGGCAGCTTGTTACAGAAACAGAAGGATGTCTTTGCCCTAATAATGACCTAAAATCCAGCTGGTGTGATCAGCCCCTGCTGCAGGGAGTGATGGTGCCTGGAGATATATCCTGGTGAGGCTCTGCTGGTGTGCTCCCAAGCCCTATTCCAGTAAGGAGCTGGGATCTTAGACTCCTCAAATCTGCGCTTAAAGAAAAAAAAAAATCTTGGTGCAAATCCCCTCGTTCCCATTGTGCCTCTGCTTGTAAACGTGAGACCAGATTTCTTGTTGGCTCCCAAACCCATGGCCTTCAGTGGAGTTAATTGTTGTTACTGAAGGTCCAGGCCACAGCTTTAACCTACTTTAGCCAGAGCACAGAAGCATGAGCTTTGCAAGGGACCAAAATGCACAAATGAATCACAATTGAGTGACTCATGTGTGTCACCCCCATACTGTCCCTGCTTCAGAGATCACCACGAGGTCCAGGTCACCATGAGATGTCCAGTGACATTGCCAGCCTCTGCTGTCTCCTTTGAGCCTGTGCTCTGCCCTTTCTTGCCTTCTGTCCCCTAGGCAGATACTAGCGATGAGTGGGAGAATGGGGGGCACCTGATTCCAAGTTGCTTTTTCTTCTCTCTCCACCCCTTTGGTATTTCTTCTCGCACTCTGTCATGCATCCCTACCTGAGTCTGTTCCCTTCCCACGTTTCTCACATCTCTTTACTTCTCCCAAAACACATGCCCCTCTCTCTCCTGCCCAGGGGCTTCTCTTGCCTTCACTGCACTTATTTCAATTAATGTTTTTCTCTCCCAAACATCTTTGACCCTCCAGTTCCCACCAACAAGTGACAGTTGAGAAGCAAAGCCAGTCCTTTCCTGCCTATCGTTGTATTATCTGCCCTAAAACAAACTCTGTTTCCAACTCGTGGCCTCTCTCTGTTGCCAAGTGCTCATGGAGCCAACAACGTGGTTTAGTTGGGTTAAATAAACCCTGGCAGGCTCCCAGTATGTTTTACAGATTATTTTGTGTGTGTGTTTGTGTCTCGTTACAGTGCGAATGAATGACCTTTATCAGGAGAGAAAGTGGACAAGATTTCACCTCGCTATTTTCAGAGACACTAGTTAGTTAATGTCCTCGGAAAGCTGGGCAAAACTGTACTTAAATGTCTGTGTTTGAAGCATTCTCATGGCTGATCATAACCTGCAAGGGACTCTCATCTGTGATTGATTGCTGTGTTTTGCCCAGGTTGGAGACAAAGTCAAGCCAGGTCATGTGAACTTTACATCCATCTAAGTTGGCAGTTTTACTGAAACTTCTGGAATATCTCCTCATTTCACTTCATAACAAAGCAGATTTCTCCAGGCTTCCAGGGTTCTTTGTGAGGGATCTCTTTGATCTGCTCCAGTTAAAGGATGGAGAACTTCTACATCAAGGCACATATGAATCAGCTTGAATTCTGAGACAGAGGGTTGGGATATTTTGGAGGGAGCTGAAGAAACAACATGAGTCGCAGAGGTCTTGCCTGAAAAAGTAACCATCGTCTTACATTTTCACCAGACAAACTGTTTTTGCACCTGTAAGTACAATGAATATGAAAAACACACGGCTGGTTACAAAGGGTTGGTGACCTGTTCTTTGCTGACATTTTTTTCTCTTGTAACAGCAAGGACCATGCATGACACTCAAAAATCAGCTCTGACTATCACATTGCACAGTTTTTATTTTCTGGATTTGAGCAACTGAACATTTTTCCTGAAAAGGGAATATCTTTGAGAGTCTGAGAGAGGCAAGGAGCTGGGGAAGAGCTCTTAGTATCAAGATCTCTCCTGTTCCCCCTTCTTCCCTTTGGTGTCTTCTGCTAAGGTCTTGGGAAAATAATTGGTCCCATTTGCCCAAGAGCTGGTCTTTTCTTCTGCAGGGGGTTGCAGCCTGGTTGCCCTCCTGGAATGCTTCCATCGTCAGTAGTAGCTGTTGTCTCCTAGGTGCTCTTAGGTGCTGTTGTGTTGATGGGACTTGGGGTTTTTAGCAGAAAACCAGTCCTTCCAGTAGACTGCTCAGTGTTGAAAAAGGAAGGCAAGCTGCTAAAGCAGGGTTATTTACCCAGGCTGAGCTACCAGCTCCCTAGCAGTTTCTCTAGTTTTCAAAACCCAAACGGTTTCCCAAGAAGAAAGGAAAGAGAGAGAGGAGGGGACAGTGCTATGGAGGAAGAGGCATCCGTAATGAGAAAAAATTTGCTCTGGAAATAAGAACCGGAGGGAGTAAAATGTGCGGATTGTCAGAAAAACAAGCTGAATGTTCCAAAGTTGCGTTGCTGGTGCTACTGTGTGCTTGTGGTCATCCTTGGTGGAGCAGGGGCAGCGAGATACATTCAAGGAGTCAGAAAGAGGTGCAGATATTAAGGCAGTCTGTACGACGTTAGCCACAGTCCCAGGCTGGCCCTGGGGAAATCACAGCCTCCAGAAGGACGTTATTGGTTGTGCTGCTAGAAATCAACTATAAAAATTCTTCAAAATCTGTCTGAGTCTCAGATGACCCGTAGAGTGTAGCTTTTCATCCTAACCACTCAGAGTGCTATTTGGGCATTGCCAGCTTAGGGGGTGGGAGAGAACACCAAAATAAGCACTTTATAAACTGTATTACTAACTAGGCTAAGTTGCAGTCCTGCCTATGAATTTCCAATCTGTAAGCAAAGAAATAATCTCATTTTGTGCTCCAAAGAGGGGGTGGGGGAATATATTATTTAATTTTTTTGAAGTCCTGGAGTTGTCTTTGTTCCCAGAGAGCCCTTCTGGCTTTGAGGGAGGCTGTGAGCATTCGAGGATTTGATAGAGAGGATCCAGTTTCAGAGCTGAGCAAAGTAACGAGGCATTGCCTAATAACGACAGCATCCCCACTGGGTGTTTCGGGACAGCTGTTGGAAGCAGAGACTGCTTTGGAAACCATGGTCCTTTATCACAAACTAAAGAGTATGTAGTTTTTGCTGTGCTACAAGTAAATCCAAAGCCTTTGATTTATTTGGGATCAGGTTGCCTGCCTGAGAAGCACCTGGAAGCTGTTCAACCCTATCTCCTGATTCATGGATTGCAGTAACTGGGTGTTGGGCAGAAAACGGAGTTTTAGACGATTTATAAAAGAGTTCTACAGAAGTTTTCCTATCGCCAGCACAGCCCGGTCAGTTCTGTTTCCAGATGCCTCCCTGAAGGATCTGGGAGCTGGGTCGAGTGGTTGGGCAGCTCCTGCTCCTCGGGCAGGGAAAACTCATTTTCTTTGCTGGTCGTTGCCCAAGAGAAGGGCGAGCAGTGCCATCGCTCCCGGCCTCCGACAGGCAGGGGAGGGCTGGTTTCTGCTCAGCGTGTGCAGGCAGGGAGCAGTGTGTTTTGGCAGCCCACTGCCCAACTGCTCAGCTGGAAAAACCCTTTGTGGTTACACTGGAGCACTCAGGAGCAATTAGTAAGTTTTGCTTATGTGACTTATTTCGGTCTTTTGACTAAGTTACTGACAACCTTAATGGTGTGCCAGGTCTGTTGCTCGTTAAAGAGAAAATAGACCCTCCGCTAAAGGAGGCGTTTTGTTGTTTAAGCCCAAAGATCTTCCACGGACCCCTGGAAATAGGGGCTGGTGGTAAAAAATACAGCTAGACCAACCCCGCTGAGAGGTGGTTAGGCATTAGTTGTGCAGGGTCAGTCTCTCAACTTTTCCTAAAGGGATGCTATGATTAGAGAAAAGAAGGAGGGAGAGGAAGGAGGGAGCCTGTGAGAGCCAGGCTCTGGGCAGGGCTGGAAGCCCCATCAGGACATGGTGGGAGATGGTCCCTGTGGGATGCAATTCCCGCAGGTGCTGCTGAGCATCACACCCCACCTGAGCTCCCTGTTGGGACAGTGATCACCGACCACCTTTTTTTTTTTTCCTTGATAACAGAATGAAACTCTGTGCTGAGCTCCTCTTCTACACAAATAGGGAAAGGGGAAAGAGGCATAAACTGACTGGGGTGTCCCTGGATTGCAAATATACTCACTAATGAGTCTTGGGTGTCTGTGAATCAGGGGCTGGTGTGGTTTAGGTGGAATTAGAATGAATCTAGTGAAGGGAAGGTCAAGGTCGGATATTAATGCCTCTTGTTTTTTTTCTTTTTTTTTTTTTTAAAACACTCCTTCTCTCCATCCTCTCCCAACCTTCCGTTTTGTGCCAGGCAAACACCCAAATGCTTGGTCCTCCATGAAGTGCCTTGAAAATCTGCCTGGATTAAACGGGTTGCCCAAGCCCCTGCCAGTTTGCAAGGCAGGAGCCTCCCTTCCAACCGTGCACGTAGATACAGACCGAAATCTGAGAGTAAGAGACACACGTGTGATTCCCCCCCAACCCCACGCACCCCCCCCATCCCTCCCTGGCACTCACACCTCCCCATTAAGACTCGTGTTCACTTATGGAGGTAAGCATCCAGCCACAGATCTCCGGATTTCTTTAAGGACCTGTGGAAAGAAAAGGAAGAGAAGGGTGTTCTTTTGGCTTGTGAACTTTCTCTCTGACATTTTTTTTTCCTACAATGAAGCCTGATACTTGAATATTAACCCTTAGGTACCAAAGGTCTTTCCTCAGTAGAGGATGTCCACCAAGAGCTACTTATTTCACTCTTCAGACCCCCAAAGTGACCAGTTTGAGACCCAGTCAGCAAGAACTTCACCTGATGCCCGCTGTGTTATCTGTAGTCCCTCTGGCCCTGAATAAAGAGCAGAGGGAGATTGTCTGGGGTCACCACCCTGCACCTCTAAAGGACTTTCCCCTGGGAATTCTCACATGGAATTTCCCATCTGCATCAGCTCCGCAAACATTCTCTGACAGATCTGAGCTGGTTTGTTCCCAAAAGTCCGACAAACAGAAGGTGGTCTGGAAATACAGCTTTTGTAAGAGTTACAGGAGATGATTCTTCCATCAGGAGGGCAAGTAAATGCCGAGATGGTTTTTGTAGGGATGTGGCATCACGTGGTGGGACGCTGGGCATAGCCCCCCTGGCTCTCAGGGTGGCACGCATTTTCCTGTGCCAGCTGGATGAGAGGTTCTCAACCCGTTTTCAGCCCTTCTTCACTCCAGGGCCAAGCTGCTTTAATTTGCAAAGGCTTAGAGTGGTTTGAGAGTGGAGCTCCCCGGACTGCAGAATGCTTTCTCATGTTGCCTTGTCGTGAATTATTCCTCGTGGAGTAACTGAGAGGGAAACGTTAGCGCCGGGTTTGCCTGGCAAGGGCTATCAGACTCGTCTGCAGCGACGCTGGTGGAGGGGGCTCACGGGGGGAAACGGTGTGGGCTGTAACCTCACTCATCTCCCTTTGATTCATCTCACGTTGCAGCCTGAACACACACCACAAGCTCCCTGAACCCAAGAATTACCAGTAGTCAGAATAGCACACTTAAAAGGTATTATTAAATATAGCGAGTCAAAAAGGCATCCAGGGAGACCTGGACAGGCTGGAGAGTTGGGCCGAGAGAAACCTAATGAAATTTAACAAGGGCCAGTGTAGGAAGATGCAGCTGGGGAGGAATAACCCCCCCACCAGGACAGGTTGGGGGTGATCTGCTGGAGACCAGCTCTGAGGAGAAAGACCTGGGAGTTCTGGTGGACAACAGGATGCCCAGGAGCCAGCAATGGGCCCTGGTGGCCAAGAAGGCCAATGGCATCCTGGGGGGCATCAGGAAGAGTGTGACCAGCAGGTGGAGGAAGGTCATCCTACCCCTCTGCTCTGCCCTGGGGAGGCCTCATCTGGAGCACTGGGACCAGTTCTGGGCTCCCCAGTTCCAGAAGGACAGGGAACTGCTGGAGAGGGGACAGCAAAAGGCCACAAAGATGATTAAGATCCTGGAACATCTCTCTGATGAGGAAAGGCTGAGGGACTTGGGTCTTTTTAATCTGGAGAAGAGAAGGCTGAGGGGGGATCTGTTCAAATCTGTTCAAATACTTAAAGGGAGGGTGTCAGGAGGACGGGGCTGGTCTTTTCTCAGGGGTGCCCAGGGAAAGGACAAGAGGAAATGGGCACAAACTTGAGTATAAGCAGTTCCACCTAAACATGAGGAGGAACTTCATTCCTATAAGAGTGGTAGAGTCCTAGAAGAGGCTGCCCAGAGAGGTGGTGGAATCTGCTTCTCTGGAGACATTCAAAACCTGCCTGGACATGTTCCTGTGCAACCTGCTCTAGGTAGACGCACTCTGGTGGAGGGGTTGGACTGGATGATCTCCAGAGGTCCCTTTCAACTCCATATGATGATAAAAAAATGTATTATAGAAAAGGTGCCTATGAGATGAGGTTAGTACCCATCTAAATGCTCACTGAGTACTTTGATAGCAGCGCTCTTGGTGCAGAACCTACTCTGGGGAATAGTTATTTCTTAACACACCCCCACATCCCCCCTCCATGATGTAGTGAAGCAGGTTCCTGTCTGCTGTCACCCGCTGTTAGTCTGCTTTCATTTGTCACACTGTCATTTCTACTGCAGGGCAACATTTTTCCAGGTGTTCCTTGGACTGTGACATGAAGATTTTTACCGCGGCAACACCAGATTACACCATATTGAGATGGTATTTCTGAAAGGTCTATAGTGTCCCGAATTCTCTGTGCTAGAAGAGACAGGATGTTCATGTAACAGCAAATTGCCAGCTGCAGATGATGTTAAAAGGACCTTACCCAACAATGTCTACGAATGCTTTCCCGAGAGGCTTCTCCTCATATTGGACTCCATACTTGGCACATAATGACTTCACCAAAGGTTTCACCTTCCAGAAATTGTGCCGTGGCATTGTTGGAAACAGGCTTGAATGGAGAAAGAGAAAACAAACCTGAGAAAACTCTGGAGACTAACCCCAAGGGATGGGCATCTCTCTCTGCATCCTCACAGGGGCTAATTATTAACGCCTTCTCCTCACTCAAGCCGTGCGAGGAGGCCAAGAGAGGCACCGAGAGGCCTCCATGCTGTACAGTCTGTTTCAAGAAGGCTTGTGAAAACTGAATGCACTGATTTCCCACCTCTGGAAGCTCACGGAACAGCGAAGCAGGTAAAGAACAATTGGGGATCAACAATTTGCCCTGTGCTGTTCAATGGAGATTTCCTAATTTGCCTTCCAAACCAGTCAGCTTTACCCTAAATGCCATTTCTTCTACATTTTGTGTTGTCACTGTCAACAGACTGCCCGTATGGCCCTGGAACCGGGTACCCAGTAGCGCACACTGGCCCACACAGCTTTCCCATGCTTTAAAAGCATTGTCCTGCTTTTAATCACGGAGAGATTTCTGTAATGGATACTTAGGTTCAAGTACTTAGCTTAGGCTCCTTCTCTGGAGACATTCCAAACCCACCTGGCCACGTTCCTGTGGGACCTGCTCTGGGTGGACCTGCTCTGGCAGGGGGGGTTGGACTAGATGATCTCCAGAGGTCCCTTCCAACCCCATGTGATTCTGTGATATGAGTCCATCGCCATTGTAACTGGTAGGTGTGTACTGCTGACTCCTAAAACCCTAAATTAAAATTGTCTGAGTGAAAGCTGAAGTATTTGGTAGCAAGAGAGAAAGATGCCGTGGCTATAATAGAAGCAGACCATGACCCCCAGCAGTCCGGGTCTCTCTTTTCTCATCAGATGTACCGCTCCAAAGATCCTGCCCCATCCCACACCTGCCCCTTGGGCAGACTTTCCCTCCCCTCAGGTCCAGTGTTGTGACAACAACAGAAAGAAATTCTTTGCTGTGAGGCTGGTGAAGCCCTGGACCAGGTTGCCCAGAGAAGCTGTGGCTGCCCCATCCCTGGAGGGGTTCAAGGCCAGATTGGATGGGGCTTGGAGCAACCTGGTCTGGTGGGAGGTGTCCCTGCCCAGAGCAGGGGGGTGGAACTAGAAGGTCCCTTCCAAGTCTAACCATTCTATGGTTCTATGACAACCCAGTGGTGGCCAAATGGCTCTGCCTCCATACTCACTGGTGCTCGATCTGAAAATTCAGGTGCCCGGTGAACCAGTCGTTGAAAAAGGACTGCTCGATGTTGCAAGTGGCTGCCACCTGTGACAGCAAGAAAGGAGCTGTGAAGATCAGTGAAGTACAACAGTGACGAGGTGGAAAATGGGGAAGGAAAAGCGCACGGACACAGTAAGCTTGCTTTCCCCACCCCAACTGGTTATTGCCCACTTTGCTTTAAGTGCAAAGCCTGAATATTCTGGAAATAGTTCTTAACTAATCTTGCTGTTAATGATCATAATGATCTTTCTTAAAATCCTCTTATGTCCTGGACTGGCCAAGCTGTGATTTCTATCTAGTAAGTGGAGGAGATAGACTCTCCTTATCCTCCTGGGATGCAGCATAAACCACTTTCTCCCTATCGTACCCCCATTTTCTCTCTCTCTCTCCCTCCCACCCACTATCTCTCTCTTAGACTCCCCCTCCCCAAATCTCTCACTCTCGAAACCTCTCTCTGCCTACAGATTCCGGTTGCATAAAGTGCTTAAGCAAAAGCTTAGGGTGAATCATTCTGTGATTCTGTGTATTCTTTCCCCTCCCAGTTACCTGAGAGCTAAGCCAGTCTCTGTGCTTCTCGGAATCGATTTCCATTGGAATGTGATTCATCTGGGTGACCCACACAAACCAGTGACTCTCCAGAAACCTTCAAAAGCAAATGGGCAAAAAGTGTGACAATTGATATTGCAGATTGGGATATCATCAGGTAAATAGAGTGGGATTTACGGGAAGCAGGAGATGCAACCTGAGAGTAAAGTATTTCTCCGAGGTCTTGCAGTAAATAACTTTCTTTCTATAGAAACCAGAGAGAATATTTTCCATGATGAATTTCCCTTCCCCTCTCTATACCTCTGAGAATAATCCAATTACGATTAAATAGAAGCAGGACACCCTACTGGGTTATCCCTCTCTCTCTTCCTCACAACTGTAGTGATCTCTCATGCTTCTTTTGCCTTTTGGTAAATAAAGCTGATCCAATTCTCTGTGAAAAAAAAAAAAAAAACCAAAACAAAACAACAACCAAAACCCACCAAGCCCTGATTTAGGAATTCTCAGAACTGTTTTCATCTTTCCCATTTCTTGATGGATATGCATTTATTTCAAACTCCTCCTGCCCATTGGTGTTAGATTGCTGGGTGTCAAGCTCAGAGCACTGGGGCTCCCCTTTGCCCTCTCTTTACCCTAAGCCTCAAACCTGTCCTGGGCTGGGTATCGCTCTTGAGCAGCTTTTTTATTGCTTTTGTTATATAACTGCATTTTTAGGACCTGTAGCAGTAGTCTACAGAAATGCACCTTATTTACCCAAAGTAGTTTCTCTGGGCTGAGACTTAAATTTATGTGGACAAGTTGTCCAGAGGCATCCTTATTCTGGTCTTTGGGCTTGTTTTCCATGAGAGCAGATGATCTGACTTTGCAATTTTGCTTTTCTTCTTCCACTTATAGCTCAATCAAAATTGGAAGCTTTGGAAATAACAGGTTGGTTGTCATAAGTTTTTCAGTCCAAAAAGGTTGGCCAGGCACTTACACAAACGTACGTCTTTTGAATGTCTTCTTTTCCTTAGGGCCAAAGTGTTTTGAAACAATGAAAACTGAAGTCAGGAACAGTGGCATTACATTTTGTGGAAGTAAAAGTTCTTATATTGTGAAGGGGGTTTTATATCTATTACCTGATGCACAAAAAATGAATTTATTTTTTTTTAGAGAATGATTTTCACTGTAATGAAATGTTTTCCTAAAACTAATGGTGACTGTGGGACTAACTGCCATCCTCTGGTACCAGCCAGTGGTCAGGCCACACAGACTTCCACACTGGGGGAAGAGGTGAGCCTTTCATGTACTGGGAAGCATGGCCAGTGCTCAGGAGGGCTCATGAATTACCTTCCCAGTAAGATGAGAAGAGGATGACACTCTGGAAGGGTCCAGCCTTGACCAAAGTGGAAAAAAAAAAGCTTAAATGTGTTGGGTTCGGGCAGTGTGTGAGAACAGGTAATGAGGAAAGGAAAGAGGATCCTGGCTGGACCATCACAAGGGCAGGGGAAGATGCCGAGGACCAGAACCAGCTCTAATGTGGGGAGATAGAACTGGGAGATGATAAGAGGAAAGTGAAGCAGTGAGAACACTGGAGATAACACACAGTTATCTCCTCACACGGTGAGGTAGGTCAATGACTGTGGAGAACCTAATTAGAGAAAGTCTTTGGGGCACAGAAGAGCTGAGACTTGGTCCGTCTGGCCCTTGAGGGAGGGGAGAGCCATGAGGATGCCCTTTATCTCCTACCTGACAAAAGTGAGGAGAAACAGGGATCCCAAAACACCATAGAATGGGATGTATGTGATGAAGTAGCGCGTGTAGTAGCTGATGGCCCAGGCTAGGTCCTAGGGGAAGAGAGAAGACATTAGGCATCACTTTGCCTATCTCACATAATGTGCGTCCTTGCAGGTAATGTCAGGGATGATGGACAACTAACGCAGCGATCTCTTGCCCACCTCCCTCTGCCAGCTCTCTTGCAGAGACAACCAACCTCCCTCCCTATGCAGTTGTGATTTCTTATGAGCCAGCTGGACCCCATAAAGACCAAGGAAACATTTCACTCACCGCCCAGAACCTGCGCCTGATCATGGTTGAGATGATTTGGATTTGGAAATACACGGGGATGAGCAGAGGCGGGAAGACTGCAAAGCAAAAGGGAGATGTTTTGGCCATCAGAGGAGTGGAAAGGTGTGTGACACGACAGCGAGCCGGCGATTTATGCCTGGTCCTAGGGAAAGTCTGCCGAGCACTGGTGAGAGCGGTGAGGTGCTGGTGATGGGGGGCAGTTGCCTGTCTGTGAATAAAGGAGACTCTTCTTCGCACCCATCACTTTGACTTATCAGAGAGCATTGACTGGCAATGTGCACTTTTGCCTCTCATGCAGAGGTTATTTCCCAGTCTCGGGTGTTTGCCTTGCTTTACACAACCCTACCAGCCATACTCAAGATGCTTGGAAACCATTGAGAATCCACTGAACTGATTTTGGGACCTGCACAGGGGGTGGTGGTCCTGAAGGAGGGAAGGATGAGTTGAGACTTAAGGAGTCCCAGTAGGGGCTGGGAAGGTCAACTGGCGTTCAGTAAAAAGGAAGAGTGGAAGAGCAGATACTCACTGAGGAAGAAGTACTCGTGCTGGTGGTTGTAAGGCAGGTACTTCAGCTTCTTCTTGCCGTACTGCAGGACACAGAGGAGAAAGCTCAGGCTTAGATTATGACACTCACAGGTAAAAGAAGGTTCCTACAATACGTCCTTATTTATTGCCTGGGGAGTTTCGACTAAATTCCCGCACCAGTAAAGGTACAAAGTGGTTTGGTATGGCTAAATATCTTGACTTCCTAATTGCGGTAAGTATAAATTCATTTTTAAAGTCTTCTGGCCTGATATTCAGAAAATGTCTTTTTTTTTCTTGAGAACCTGATTGCATTTGAATGGATTTTTCTACCTTCTGCCACACCTGTGGCTGCGCTAAGAGCTGCTGTCATCTCCATCGTTACCAGTACAAATGCCATAGGTTCTGCTTTTAAACCCAGTTATCAGGCACAAGGTTTTCCAATGGCTGGTACCCACACATTTAAGAGCGTGATACTGATTTACATCTTCTAGAGAATGGCTTTTTTATACCCCAAGAGAAGTCATGTGTAAGAGCCCTTCTGACTCTAGAAAATTCTGTGTGTGCAAGACATTGTTTGTACAAGTCCATACACCAGTATGTCCCCTACATGTGTCTGGAGTTACTTTCTCCATAGTATAAAAGCTGGCTGAGAAACCATTAACTTTTTAATGTCATATTTCCCCTGTGTTGTTCTTGCTGCAGATGTTTCTTGTTTGGTTTTCTTTTTTTTTTTCTCCTTGGGTTGTTTATTTCTTTTTAAAACTGGAAATCCTCATTCCATTGTAAAACAGACCAAGGATGGTACATGGTTTATGTCCTTTGTGTAGGTTTTTATACAATAGGCAGTAAATATTTTGTCTGTAGAAAGACAGATGTAACTAAAATCCCTCAGCATTGTCTGTTATTTCATGTGCAGGTGACAGAACATAGTTTCTATACGAAAGCATTGCTTATCCAAGTAATATCCCCTCAACTGCATGTCAGAGGCTCTAGTGGAGAGGACCTTCCTCCAGCTGGACGGACAATACTGGAAGATATTTTCTGTGGAAATGGAAGATCAGTTTTGAAATGTTCCTTGATGAAGTACTGAGGTACACCATGTCTTCCCCTCATGTTGGTATTTCAAGCCAGCAGGATGAAATTGTCTTTACCAGCTTTCTATTTTCTTTCCAGTCCCATCTTCATTGCTTTTCCCAGGCTATCCCAAAACACTTTTTCCCTGTGGTCAATATAGGAAGTGAATAGGGAATTTTACACTCAGTCTTGCTTTTCAGCCCAAGGTTTGTGATGGGGTGAGAGCCAAACTCCTCTTAGACAACACAGACAGATGAAATCCCTGGATTTCCTTTTTTAGCATTCCTGGAAGTCCTGACTGTGTAAGTCATTATCTACCAATACTAGCCAGCTCCTGGTATTGTGCAAGCATTCTCTGAAGCACCTTAGGACCATAGTTTTCCATGTTTAACCTACTTTGCCTTACCTCAACAGGCTGTGTGTCTCCGAGGACAAAAATATGCAGCATGTTCACATCCGGGTCCTTCTTGAATATGTTGGGCTTGGCGTGGTGTTGGAAGTGACGATGGTTCCACCAGTTTGCAGAGGCACCCTGGGCAGATACGAGAACAAGGAGTTTGTCCATGAGGAACTACTCTCATGGTAGGATTACCCATTTAATTTATATAAACTAAAACAGTGCAACTCTGATTGTGGCCAAATTGTGACTTGTTTTTGAAATAGCAGTAAGATCGTCAAGCCCAATTATTAACCTAACACTACCAAGCCCACCACTAAATCCCTTTGCTGTCTTACTGATTATTATACTGGTTTCCTTCTGGTGCCTGTGAGGAACTAGACAAGACAAAGTGGCTTTGGGAAAATGGGCACAGCTGTGTCCTACCTGGACTGCACTGGACTTTGCCCAGGATAGAAGTTCTGAAGGCATCTTGTATGGATGGGAAGTATTAGGATGGGAAGTTTGAAAAATACTATACCTCAGCATGAAGGAGGTGGAGGGCATGGCAAAAATATCATGTTAAAATAGGGTTTTGTGCAACTTAGTAAGCTTTGCCCTCAGCTGGTATAAATTGGTGCAGTTGCACTCGAAGCTTGTGGAACTACTGTGTTCTCTAACAGCCACGAGTACACTTTCTTATCTGTTCTATGTCACTAACTTCTCCTCTGTGCATCTCCTCACTGTGGAAAAGTTTGGAGCTAGAGTTTCCCACTTTGACATAGTGGCTGCGGCTCATTCCACAGTGCCCTGGGTCCATAATGTCCTTTACCTTCAGGTGCCCAATGACAAACTTGTGGACAATGTGGTTCCAGGAAGACTTCTTAAAGACAGAGAGATGTCCAAAATCATGCTGCAGCCACCCTGCCTGGGCCTGGGGTGAAGTAAAGTCAAGTAGTTAGGATGCTGTTTGAAATCAGAGCTAAACACAAAAGGAAATGGAGATTGAGGGCAAGTGGTGAGTGTGAGGAATGGAGGGGATTAATTGAAGTGAGAAGGTGAAGATCTCTTTTTTTGTTCTGGAGGGGAACATAGAATCATATAATCAGTCAGGTTGGAAAAGACCCTTGAGATCATCAAGTCCAACTGTAAAGCCAATGCTAACAAGTCTACCAACATGTGGAAGGAAAGGCCAAAGGGGTGAGAAAAATGTGTGAGCCACAACCAGGTGGCAGGTGGCAGGTACATGGTGACTATTTTTCACTGGTGTGAATATTTTGCACTGGTAATTAAGCTAATATGACAAGTCCAGCTCATGTTGGCCTTCCCCTGCATGATTTGTGTAGCCAGGATGCTCTGTGCCTACCACTTCTCACCTGGGAAGTTGTAAGGATGCAGGCGAGGATGAGAGTTGTGATCCAGCCAGTCCCGCAGTACGACACCATTAACCAAGCCAAAATTTCCAGTGCAATAATATGTCCCAAGTAAAGAGAGAAGAACAAAGGACTTGCTCTGAACAAGTTCATGTCCTCCGCTGTCTTCCTCAGGGTCCGGAAATCCTCCACCAGCTGTGACTGCAAAATAGACATGGCAAGGCACAGTTTGCAGCTTGTAAGTAAGTCCTAATGTGTCTGAGGAAGGAAAACCAAGTTCCATGCTAAGGACCCCAGCTGTTTCTTGCATTGGTTGGCTACACCAGAAGTAAGGAAGGACCTGCCTCCGTGTTCACCCTGTATTCTGGCTTTTCGGAGTGCTTTCCTATGAATAAACATCCTGGCTGGTCTGAGCCCATGTCCTGACCTTTTGCACCTTGAACCAGGAGAGTAATTCAAGCCTGTTGCTGCAAACCAGCAGCACCACCTCGCTCTGTTGAGTGTTACATCAGCTGATGGCTCTCATCTGAATGAGCCCGACAAGTATCAAAGGGGCAGCTGGAGGAGGAGAGCATTCAGTCCTATTACTTATGTGTAATTCCAGAGCCCCGGTGATGAGCACCCAACATCAGAGCACCCGTCGTCTGTTTAATATGTGGGTCAGCTACCGTGCAACCATTCATGAATAGCATTCCTGGGTTAATGCGGGTTCGCAGTGTCTCCTCTATTGTGAGGGATACAGATATATCATAATCATGGCCAGTCACAAACAACGGGATGGGATTGAGTTTCGTGGCAAGAGCCAGTCACACTGTGCACCGTGCCTAAATAATTGACGAAGGGACTGTCTGGGAGGGATACAGAGCTGCCCTGGGGATGCCGAGTGGGTGGAAAAGGTGCTTGTTGGGTTGCTGCTCCTTAAAAACAGCCGCTGAAATGGGACGTCTGGTTCACCTCACCCTTAGGTGCCTACTGCTTGTGACATGGGTGGCACAAGAGTGGCTCCTCTCTGGAGCTTTGCTGGTACTAGAATCATATGGGGTTGGAAGGGACCTCTGGAGATCATCTAGTCCAACCCTCCCCAAAGTGGGTTCCCCTAGAGCAGGTTGCACAGGAACTTGTCCAGGCAGGTTTTGAATGTCTCCAGAGAAGGAGACTCCACCACCTCTCTGGGCATCTTGTTCCAGTTCTCTACCACTCTCAGCAGGTCTCAGTAGGACAAACCAGTTTGGGTCTCAAAGAGGTATTTCCCTGGGAGTTAATGTCAAAGGGAGCTGCAGAGCAAATAGTGAAAGAGATTCAAGTCTTGTTGAGGTGGTAAGCAATTTGTTTGGAAGTCTTTTCAGACTTCTTTGCCTACTCCTCTGCTTCCCTTAGAAAAGGCAAGCAGCTTGGTCACCAGAGGAGGAACGGGAGAAGGGACACCAGTCACAAGAGCTAGCACACATTTCCCAGTCCAGTTCTCATTTCCCTTCAGGATGGGACCAGTCCAGCCTGGACACCTGGAATGGGCTGCTAGAAATGGAATATTATTACCATTGATAGAGCTGGTGGTGGCTCTGCGGGAAAGGAAAGGCTTGTACAACCAGTCCGAATGTACCACCTCCCTCCTATGCCCATTTTAATCCATACCGGGATGTGCACACTGACAAATGGAGGTATTCAGATGGAGGTATTTTCCCTCTCTGGACCTGTCTGTAGTGAAGAGATCTTTATACTCTGCCCACTTCTGACTTGAAGGACATCCCATGAGGAAAGAAATGGTGGAACATACCCATGATACATCCCAGCTCAGAAACAAATACTCACATTCTTATCTCGGTCCTGGCTGGGCTCCCCTGGAGCAAGCTCTCCAATAAGTAACGGCTTGAGAAACTTTTGCACCAAGGTGGGGTTGATATGGAAGGCCTGGAATGCATCCTGGAGAGAAAATGGGAGTAAACATGCGAGATTCAGGAGCAAGCTCTTGCTTTCTACTTGCTGTGTCATTCCTGTCCATCTCCAGCACTGTCCTCCTCTCTAGTCATCCCCTCTGTGTTACTGTGAGAGATGAATTCCAAACTTCCAGCTTTGTGATGGCTGTTGGGTGAAATACTTCTCCCAGAGACCGAGGACAGCGAGATCTGGGATGCTCTCTAGCCATATGGTCAAATGCACCTCAAGAATTTTTTTTTTCTAAGCAACTAAATACCTAAATCCTGTTAATTCGCTTAGAAGGTAGGCAGAGAGGAATTTGTGCAAATCCCCGTTAGGATATAAATACCCTTTGAAAGTCTGCTGCCTGGAGGGAATTCAAGAGAGGGGGTGACAGCGGTGACTGAACCTGTAGATACAAAAAATATTACTGGATGTTTTGGCCAGCTGAGGCCAGCTTTCTTACATATTTTCAAGACTACTTCTAATATGGGAGGACAATGCCTTGTTTGCAGTCTTTTTGCTCCTGGCATTCACAAGTTTGCCTGGCTCTTCTTTTTCTCTGCTCCTTCCCTTTTTGACATGTTTTTGTCCATCTATGTCCTACAGGTGCCTGATGGGAGCACGTGTTTGATGCAACCTGGTCTAGTGGGAGGTGTCCCTGTCCATGGCAGGGGGGTTGGAACTAGATGATCTTGAAGGTCCCTTCCAATTCTAACCATTCCATGGTTCATCTGCTGCTAGGAGTTGAGATCTTTCACATCCTTCCTTTCGCAAGGCATGGCTTGAATTTAACTCCCAAAACAGTGGTATGGACAGAAAGTTGACCAAGATCTGAAACACTGACTCTGTCCTTGCCCTTTTCTTACTGCACAGAGCTGGAGTTAACTCTAGGAATTCACCTAGGAGAGCTGTAAAGATGCAGTTCCATGAAGGGCTAAGACTGATACAGGAAAAAAAAAAGTCAAAAATAGAAGTCAGGAGTCCCATGCTTCAGCCTTTCCACCTTTGTCCCATTGCCTAACAATGGTAGGAACCAATTAAAATCTCACTTCTGACTCTAAACACAAAGGCCAGGCTGGAAAGAGCTGGCTGTGTCCAGCTGACCCTTCTGGGAGTTGTGACCTCCATCAAAAGTCAAGCTCTAGTGTTCAAAAATCCTAGCCAACAACCTTGGTTCCAAAGTCCACCGAGATCAACAGAAACTTTCACCTGATTCCAAGACTTTGCATTGAGCTTCAGAATAATGCTCTGGCCATAGAATTTTTGCTGTGGGAGGCACAGAAAGAGGGAGAGTGAAAGCTGAGCTAAGCCATTTAACCTGAAGTTAAAGAAATGATATACGAGAAGTTAGAGATGCAGGGTTGGTGGGGGGAGGAGGGGAGAGAAGAGCTAGTTACAGGTGCAGGAGAGAAATAAAACTCTGGAATGAATTAAAGATTATAAAAGCCATAAAATGCCAGAGTCTAGGAGGGAAGAAGTAAGAAGGGAGGGAAAAAAAATTCAGTTCAATGGAGGGGGCAAACCAAAACACCAGAGATGAAACTGAAAAGCATTTCTTTTGTAAAGCACCGGAATTTCCTACTCAAGATCCCCTTTTGTGACCAATTTCAGGGACAAAGCCATCCCTGTTACCACAGGGGGAAGTTTGGATTAACTTCTCCAGGTTCACCTATGAGGATGGCATCACCAGCAAAACTTGTCCCAGGAGGAGTGAGACCAGTGCTTCTCGATGGCATCGGGTTAGCCACAGGTCTTCTTTATTGGTGCCAAAACGAAGGTGAGACCCCGGGGCCAGCAAAGTGCTGCAGGTGGTTGGGAGTTTCCCATGCAAAGACATATGTGTTCTGAATCATCAGCTTCCTCCTCTACTTGGAGGAATTTGATTTACTGTAACTTCTGCCTACCTCACCCTCTCTGGTCATACCCTCACAGCCCATCTGAGGTTCCTTCTACAGATGGAGAACGATGCACTGAAGGACTGACTTGCCCATGGCCACAGTGGAGGGCTGTAGCAGAACTGGGAGCCTTAAGCCCTTTTTACCAGTGCTCCAGTTATTGCAGTATTTCCCACTCTTGGACCCATGAATGTGTCACTGAAATAGTAGGTCTGGTGCTTTTTCCCTTCCCTGGGATAATTTGCAGGTGACGTGAAAGAGGAGGGAAGAGCAGAATTAGCAGGGAAGCGAAGAGCTGACTGTACCTGCTGCAAGGTTTCAAAATTTTGGGGAAGAAGGTGAAAGAGGGAGATGGCAAACACATGAGAAGCATTAAAGAATGTTAACTCAATATTATTTAAACTGACGGGGAAAAAAAAAAGTCTTTGGAGATTGACCACCAAGCAGGAGAGAGAATAACATCTCCTGCATGCTCTTACCATCGTGAGCCAGAAAGCTACAGTGATGTTAGTATTGGGTTTTTATTAGCTGTATCATTGAATTATAGAATCATAGAACAGTTTAGGTTGGAAGGAACTTTGAAGACCATCAATTTCCAATCCTCTGCCATGGTCAGGGACACCTTGCACCAGACCAGGCTGCTCAAAGCCCCCTCCAACCTGGCCTTGAACCCCTCCATACCTCACACATCTCTTTTACTAATAGGTCCCGAATATGAGGTACTGCCTGAATTTTGGAATTGTCCTCAGTTCTGTACTAGAGGAGATAAAAAGCAAAGGGTAAAAGACAGTTTTTGGAAAGAGCTGTGTGATGTTTACACTTGACCTCCCAACTTTGTGGCCTACTGACCAAATAAGCTGAAGTGTCTTATGGGAAATGGGAGTTATTCCAGCTGCTTTTGGTGAAGAAAAGCTTCATATTATTGAGGTATGAACTGTACCTGAGCATTTTAAGTGATTAGTGCTGTCAGTCCAAGGATGTTCTTTCATATCCTTGAACATCTCTGAGACAGAGTGACTGCAAGGTGCATTTTCTGAGGGCAACTGTGCATGATGTGACACCAGAACAGGTTGTCCCACATCAGGATGCTGTCTCAGCATGTTAAACTCAGCGTTTTAGGGCATGAAACAAATGAATGCTCAGTGTCGTTAGTATCTGTAGGGGAAACTCATGCATAAATTAGCCCGGGGACTCCTAAACTGAGTGGCATGAGCTGAGCGCGCCGAACATAACAGTGATGGAAGCATCTCAGTTGTCTTGTGCGCATCCTGAGGTGAATTAGCTCATGTGCCACCAAGCAGGGTCTCTTAAGAGGGGCCCAGCACAGATATGGAGCTCAGGGAGTGTGTGGAAGCTTGATGGATACAAAATGATCCTCTAGAAAACTGGTCCAAGATAAATGGACGAGACGCTGAGGTTCCTTTGGTGGGTATTTGCTGGACTGGAGGTCCTATCTACAGGTGGTGCTAAGGAGAACCTGAGAGAGATGGAAGCCACATACAAACTAGGAATGCAAACGTGTCAAACTGAATTCTTATCATTGCCTTTTTCTCCTCCTAAACTCTTCCTGTTGTGGTATGTTGCGACACGGAATGAAACTTGTTAGTTAAGCCTCGAGGGGGTCAAGGCCGAGGCTTCCTCGCCCTGGATGAGAAAGAGAGAGAGGATTTTTTTTTTGGCAGCAAAGCGTTAGTTCGCCACGGGAAAGCTGGAAACCAGCTGCTAATTCTGATTTAGTGCTCAGGGTGGTGATGGACAGTTTTTCAGAGCCTTTTTAAGAGCGGGCTGTGAGTGTAGTGGGATGCTGGGGAACTGGGAGGAGGACCAGCAGTAGGACCACAAACCTGCCTTTCATCTCTCCTTGTAAGGATTCGAGACAAACCTCCATAGCAGATGCGTTTTTGCTTTTTAGCAGAGATCTGGGAGTTAAATTCTTGGTGACAGGAGTCAAAACCCCTCTGAATTCAGCAGGGCCTGCTTTAAGCAGCGGGAAGTAAAACCTGGCTCATCTTTTTTTTTTTTTTTTTTTTTGTGAATCCCTGTTCTTTCAGGGGATTTATTGGAAGGGGACAGGACCACCGAAATGCATCTCAGAGCTTCCAGGAAAAGAAGGGAAAACAACCATGGACCACAGGCAAATGGAGACGGACGGAAAGGAAAGCGTTAGTAGTTCTTGCCAATTAGCATTAGTAGTTCTTGCCAATTAATTCTGCTGCCCAGAGAGCCTCCCTCCCTCCTTGCCAAAGTGTTAGGAGCCCCGGGAGGCGAATAGTTTTTATATATATATATATATATATATATATAATTATATATATATAATATAGAATAACAGTCTCTCCTGCCTTCACCCTACAGTCTTCGGAAAAGCTCTATGTGATGCTCTAAAAGTATTCGGAAAGGGAGTTTAAATTTTATTAACTCTGGGTTAATGCCCTGGGGAGAGAACGTGCTCCCTGGATGCACTTCTGAAGGAGGTGGCTTGGAGGGAAAACTGCAGCCAACCATCTCGGAGGCAATTTGTTCCCTTTTCGAGGATTTTGTTTGTTCGGATTCTTTGGGGGGTTTTTTAGGTTTGGGTTTCAGTTTTTTGGGGTTTTTGTTTGGTTTTTTTTTAAGTTGCTGAACCCGGCTCAGGAGCCTGTAGCAGCAGCAAATGGTTTTCTTTCATTATTTTTTTTTTTCCTCCCCCTTTTCTGTAGAAACCTGTAACTAAATTCCCAAGAGAATTCTCTCCTGGGGAAAAAAAAAAAAAAAAAAAAAGAAAAAGCTAAAAAGCTCCTTGTTTTAAAGCCTGGAGCTCACCCTCCTCACAGAAGCCACTCTGAAGCACAGAGGGGCCTCTCGTTAACCCTTTCTGGTGCTGGGACTCTGGGTGTCACAAGCCACAGGCTGAAGAGGGGGGAGGACTTGGGACACTTTGCTCGTGGATTCAGAGCTCAGGGCACCGCGAAAAACAAGAGACAAGGACAAAACCAAGCAGGATTTAAGGGGAGCCCAGCAATTTCCACCCACCCACCTTCCAGAGGCTGGGAATGGCCGCGGCTCAAGGGAGTTGATGGCCAAGGAGTTGCCATCCGTTAGGACCAACCTTTGGCGCTCCTAAAAGCGGG